>SJYW01045887.1:882181-894494 GCA_006410735.1 Raphicerus campestris | reverse complement strand
AGCCCTGTTCCAAAGCTGAGGCAGAAATGGGCTTGGAAGCAAGAAAGCCAAGAAGTGAAGCAGGGAGGATCTGCAGGACCCAGGATCTGAAGCATGTAACATCAAGGAAGTTTGGGGGAACTTGAGGAGGACTGAGCATCTCAGGAGAAGCCAGCTTGGGAAAAAGAGGATGGCTTCATGTTTGAACAGATAGACTTGATCTCCATGGGAGGAGATCTCCAGCTCCTATGGGGAATGTTATCATGAAGCTGAGGACAGGGTCAGAAGTGACACTGTCTGAATGGAGGCATCTCTAAGACCCCCTAGGAGGAGACAAACTCTGAATATTCTGACTCCAGGCCCTGGCCTGCACTCCAGTGTAAATCCAACTTCATTGTTCAACATTCTCAGAGGTAAAAATGTTACCATGAAGATGTTTGATGGTGACTGTGGAAGTGGCTCTCATCCAACACTGAACAAAACCTGGGCTCAGTGTTCAAGTTTCCCACAGGAACGAGAGACTGGAGGAGAGAGGCTGGAGGGTAGACTCAACCCGGCATGTAGTTATTGCAGGGTGGTGGCAATTCACCAACAGAGGGGAATGTGATCCTGGCCCTGAGAAGAACAGCAAAGATTTCTCAATTCTGGATGAAGCAAGACATGAAAACGAAGCCCTGTGTAAATGCCATTAGTGTTTTCATTGTGATAAAATAAAATAAAATAAAACTTTTAAAATAAATGAGGTGCTACTAAATAAACAAATCACTTGAAAATGTACCTGTGGGATAGCTAAGATAAATTAAAAAACAGATTAACGTAACATCTGCATAGTAACATCAGCATAAAATGGAATGGTAATGGGGGGGAGTGTGCGAGGTATTATAAAACAATAATCAGAAACATCATGTCAACTATTGAAAACCCCATCACTGGCTGAGGAGTGTTACTTAGCATACAGCACTTTTATTCCCCCAACTGATTCTATAGGAAGGGCCTATTCAATGCGTGATAAACACCCTCAAATGCCATCACAGTATACTCCATCCTCACCTATACCGTGGATTTAATTGATTCTTATTGCCATCGGTAATAATAGATCACATGATTGGACAGCCATATAATGGTTAAATACCCATGTTCAACATGGCCAAAACCACTAGAAGGCAATATTCAATTTCTTGCAGTGTTAATTGCAAAAGTAGCACTTAGCAATTTTACATCTGTAGACCAATGTTTTGAAAAATCTTTGAACCCACTTTCCCATCTAACCTCATGGGAGACCTGGGAAGTTGGAGAAAACAAGCATACAGGGACAGAGAAGCTCAGTGGTTGCCAGGTGGGGAGGGGTTGACACCAAAGGGAAATTTTGGAGGTGTGAGGCACCTGGTCTGTATGTTGATTGTGGTTACCCAAGCTCTAGGCATTTGTGAAAACTCAGAACTGTATATCAACAGAATGAATTTTACTTTACGCAAAGCAAAAACAAATAAAAATTTAATAGCACGTGGAAATAAACTAACGTCTAACACTATTGAAATGTACCAAATCAAAAAGCAAAAACAAACCAGAAAATTGACCACACAGAAAGTCAGTGTTTATTAATGGTTGCTTGGGAGAGCTATATATTACCTTCTTTAGCACCATTAATTCCTTAGTTCACGTCTAGTTAATCATATGACTAGAAAGATGAGCAGGTCCTTAAGGGATGGGGACAGTGTATAGATGAGGTTCAGTGGGGCAGAGTAAAGGTGAGGCAGTCCGGAACAAAGAGCACTTCTATTTAGGAAAGACCTGGATAGTTTCAACGCTCCTGAGGATCTAGCATTTCATCTACTATTCCCTTCCAGATCCTGGGTTCCTTTTTCTCCTTTTAAGCATTTGTCAAAAACAAAAGGACCCCAACGACACAGTCACTGTTGATTCAAACAGCAGCACATTGTAGGTACTGTTATTACCATTTCACAGATAGGAAAACTAAAGCCAGAAAGACTGACAAGAATCAATGCCTTGACGCTCATAAGGGCGAATCTTTGCTGAGAACCTAGTCCACTAACACCGCAGTCCAGGCAGCGGGAACAAGGCAGGAGGCGTTCCAAGAGTCCAGAAGAGCTCTTTCCCTTCCCAGTTTGCCTGTTAGCCAGGATAGCTGTGTGAGCAGAACTGAACTTCTGAATTCAACAAGAAGGCGGGTATAGACTGTAAGAGAGGACACTGGAGTCAGAGACCATCTTGGCTTTCTTTGAGTTGCTGGGCGGGCAGAGGTGGGAAATGTAGGGTTAGACAAAATACCAGGCACAGCTCACTCCTATCAGGATATTGTTTCTATTCCCTCCTTCCCAGAGCCCCGCCTTCCTACTCAAGCGAAAATGAGAATTAATGAAACGGCAAGAATTTAAGCCTCTGTGATCGACTAGTGGAGATGTCATTCGGCATCTCTAAAATAAATCATACAAATTAGAAACATCCAGAACACAAGTATTCAGGCTCTGAAGACCCCCCAAGTGGGCTGCATCTGACAAGCCTCTTAGGCCCCTCATTCACTCACTCATTTAGTTAGTCAGCCAGTGTCTTAGTTGATCCACCAACAAATTTATTAAGTGCCCAATACGTGCCACTCTTAGCCCAGAGGACCACAGAAACCAGGCTCCACTATTAATATTGGAGGGGATACACTGGCAGTGACTTTGGGCAGGATAAGCCAGTGACAACAGTTTATCACCTACCTCCTTGGTTATTCATAAACTAGGTATTTCATGAAAAGGAATTCTAATTCTTATGTACCTCACAGACATGTCAGGAGGATCAATTTAGCTGATGTTCATTTGAGACCAAACAAAGAAATGGAAAAATGAGAAACTCTGTAAATGAGCCTCTTCTCTGTTATTAACAATGCTATCATCATCATCACCATCATCATTATTTCTGCCGAGTATACTGCTTCATAAAACTATTCTTACATTTTCAACNGGAGTCAGACACAACTGAGCAACTTCCCTTTCACTTTTCAGTTTCATGCATTGGAGAAGGAAATGGCAACCCACTCCAGTGTTCTTGCCTGGAGAATCTGAGGGACAGGGGAGCCTGGTGGGCTGCCGTCTATGGGGTCACACAGAGTCAGACACGACTGAAGTGACTTAGCAGCAGCACCAAACTGTGAGCAGGCTCCCAGTTGCTAACCAAGTCTTCCTGGAGTCCTGGATGGTGGACATAGGCCAGGAGGGTCGCAGCCAGAGATCTACTCCCCAGAGGAGACACACAGCACACCTGAAACGGCGTTACCACTGCACACCCAGGAAACGGTGACTGGGACAGGGGAGGTGATAAGATGCACTGCCCTGGGGAGAGTGTACTCGCCAAGCACCTGGTCGCCTGAGCTGCTTGTATCTGGGAAGGGCTCAAAACACAGGCCCAACCAAGTTTATGTCTTTGTGGGTCACTTGAGTACCTGAACTGGAGTGGTGTAGACCTAGGAAGTGCGCGCAACCCAGGGCCCACCTCAGACAGGTCCCCAGCAGAGCAATCTGGAGCCTGAGCAGTGTAGACCAGGAAAACACACACGCCATGAGTGGGGGCAAACTCAGTGTGGCCCAGACGCTGCAAGGACTCCCCACAGATGCAGCGTTCCTCCCTCCTTGCAGCACAATTGCACAAGTGAGCCTATATAAATGACCGCCTTCACCACCATGTGTCAGGGCGGAAGTTAGATACTCAGAGACTTGCAAACAGAGGAAGCCAAAATAAAGAAAAGGGAACAGCTTTGGAAGTGACAGGTGCAACAGATTAGAACCCTGTAGTTAGCACTGACTACTGTGGCCACCTCATGCAAGAGTTGACTCAATGGAAAAGACTCTGATGCAGGGAGGGATTGGGGGCAGGAGGAGAAGGGGACGACAGAGGATGAGATGGCTGGATGGCATCACCAACTCAATGGTCATGAGTTTGAGTAAGCTCTGGGAGCTGGTTATGGACAGGGTCCTGGCGTGCTGCGATTCATGGGGTCGCAAAGAGTCGGACGCGACTGAGCGAATGAACTGAACTGTTAACAACTGTGGCCCAGAAGCTAACATTCTGAAGGCCCCTCAGCTAGTGATGTCAGTGTGGGCACCCTGTTCATCTTCAAGTTCTTTGCTTTTTCCAAAACCACACAGCAGTGTGTGCTACTTATTCCGCAGGTAAGTGAGAATATAAATATCTGTTTAGTTACTGATAGTAAGTCTAATTTAGCACATTAAATACACTATGCCAGTAAGGCTAGTCTTTATTGGGACTTGCATAAGCTTATCATGCCCAGAGAAGGCGATGGGCCCCAACTCCAGTACTCTTGCCTGGAGAATCCCAGGGATGGGGAAGCCTGGTGGGCTGCCGTCTATGGGGTCACGAAGAGTCGGACACGACTGAGCGACTTCCCTTTCACTTTTCACTTTCATGCACTGGAGAAGGAAATGGCAACCCACTCCAGTGTTCTTGCCTGGAGAATCCCTGGGACGGGGGAGCCTGGTGAGCTGCCATCTATGGGGTCGCACACGACTGAAGTGACTTAGCAGCAACAGCAAGTTTATCATACCACCCTAAGTGGATCTTCCTTAGAGCAGCGCCCGGGCAATCGGATCCTGCCCGGTTTACAAAGCGATCCTAGAGACAGCCCTCCCGTCCGCCCACCTGTCCGTCGGTCCGCGCGTCCGTCCCTCCGCTCATGTACACATCCCTCCATCCCTCCGCTCATGCACACATCCCTCCATCCCTCCGCCGCTCCGCGCGCCCGCGCATCCCTCCGCGCGTCCACTCTTGCGCGCATGTCCGCCCCTCGGCCTCTCTGCCCGTCCGCGCATCCCTCTGCTCCTCGCCCGTGCGCGCATCCCTCCTCCCGTGCGCGCATCCCTCCGCCCCGCCGTTCGTCATCCCGTCCGCCTGTCCGCTCCGCGCTGGGCGGTGGGGATTGCCTGTTCCGCGGCTCCCAGCCGAACCCGATTCCCCGCGCAGCTGGCAGAGGTGCGACTAAGCAGGCGCTCGGCGAAACTTTTCTTTCTTCGTGAACGGAGTGACCAAGACGACTTCGCAGAGTTCTGCAGAAAGGGCCCAGAGACCTAAGGAGGCGAACGTGCGCCCTTAGTTAAATACGCCTATAGTTCGCTCTGGACGCGAGAGAATACACTTTCCACCCACTTCTTGGGCACTGCTCACTCTTAAGAGGAAAAAGGAGTAAAGAGGAAGTTCGCGGCCGCCGGTAAAGCCAGGCTACTGCAATAGCGGAGAGGGCGGCTGGCCGCGTGCGGCGGGGCTCCGCGTGGCTGCTCTGCGTTCTGATGTCGGTGTTGGTGCTGGGGCGCTTCCAGCTCATCGCAGGTAGCATGAGGGAGAGAAGGAGGGAGGGAGGAAGGCCGTGAGATCGCAGTCGGCTGGGTTCAGTTCAGTTCAGTCGCTCAGTCGTGTCTGATTCTTTGCGACCCCATGAATCGCAGCACGCCAGGCTTCCCTGTCCATCACCAACTCCCGGAGTTCATTCAAACTCATGTCCATCGAATCAGTGATGCCATTTAGCCATCTTATCCTCTGTCGTCCCCTTCTCCTCCTGCCCTCAATCTTTCCCAGCATCAGGGTCTTTTCCAATGAGTCGGCTCTTCGCATGAGGTGGCCAGAGTATTGGAGTTTCACCTTCAGCATCAGTCCTTCCAATGAACACCCAGGACTGATCTCTCTTAGGATGGACTGGTTGGATCTCCTTGCAGTCCAAGGGACTCTCAAGAGTCTTCTCCAACGCCACAGTTCAAAAGCATCAGTTTTTCGGCGCTCAGCTTTCTTCACGGTCCAACTCTCACATCCGTACATGACCACTGGAAAAACCATAGCCTTGACTAGACGGACCTTTGTTGGCAAAGTAGTATCTCTGCTTTTCAATATAGGGGCGCGAATAACCCTGAGATAGCTTCACTTTCACTTTTCAGTTTCGTGCATTGGAGAAGGAAATGGCAACCCACTCCAGTATTCTTGCCTGGAGAATCCCTGGGATGGGGAGCCTGGCGGGCTGCCTTCTATGGGGTCTCACAGAGTCGGACATGACTGAAGCGACTTAGCAGCAGCAGCAGCTTTCGGAAAATGCTGATCGATTTACTGAACAATTACATACGGAATCCCTGCTTTGTGCAGAGNTTCGGAAAATGCTGATTGATTTACTGAACAATTACATACGGAATCCCTGCTTTGTGCAGAGTCGCCTGGTGTAGGAGCCTGAGAACAAGTGTTTCCTTAAGTTTGTGCTCTGGTGTTCTGTAAACTTCTTTCTCCCTTGCATCATGCTAGTTGCTGGAACTGAGGGAAAAAATAAAAAAATGTGAAATGAGATTACTCTGGGACTTTCCTGGTTGTCCAGTGGTTGAGACTCCACTTGCACTGCAGGAGGCAGGGGTTCAGTTTCTGTTGAGAGGGAACTAAGATCCCACATGCCACCCGTGGTGGCCAAAAACTAAAAACACTCAACAGAAACCTTTTCAACAGGGGAGAAGGAATTGGGCCATGGATCATTCTAGCTGAGAGTCCCTTAAATTCCCTTTAAAAAGAAAAGGAAATGGACTCCACCTGAATGTCTTGACTTCACTAAAGTCTTTACTGAGAGTGCATGAGTGTAACCAAAAGTGGGCTCCATCTGTTGGTCCCTCAAAAGCCAGTGAAGAGGCCAGGTTGGTGGAAAAGAAACTGCTTTATTTTGGACACTGGTGGATTGGCTGGGTGGATGGAGTCGGGGTGGGGTTGGTTGGGGGAAGGAAAAAACAAAGTTCGAGGATTTTATGTGGATTATTGAGGGGCCATGAACTAAGGGGTTTTGTATCTGAGGATGTCCCCCTGGACTTGCCCCCCCCCAAACAAGGGGAAGATGTTTCTAACCACATGACTGTGTTTTAGAGTACTATGTTTCTTTCAACAGTCTTCCATAACCTTCTCTTGTTGCCACAGGTTTACTGCAAGTAGAGATGGCAGGGAGGACTCAGATGGTTTTCTTGAATGAAAATGTGACTATCTTTTGCAAGATCACTGGTTCACCACAGCTGGACATCAACAGTATGGGTATCACCTGGTTTCAGAAGACTCGAAAGTCTGAAATCTACACCAAACTGTTTGAGTATTTCGGAAGCCACAGGGAGGCATCCCAGCGTGGAGCCTGTGTGTCTCTACGGAGTCTGCAGATGGGAGATGCCTCATTGCAGCTGCCTGGTGTCCAGCTGGAGGATGCAGAGGAGTACTGCTGTGAGCTGGTTGGTGGTTACTCCTCAGAAGGCTCAGGGGACTGTCTGGCTGGAGGTTGTAGGTGAGTGCCTGAGGGCAGTGCCCTGTGATTCTCATGCTGATGGGGCTTGTGGTGGAGATATGGAAGGGCTGAGTGGAGCAGAGGTTTAAGAGTATGGGCCTAGGAGTCAAGTAGACATAGGTTTGAGTCCAGGACTTCCATGGACTTCTTAACAACTTTGGGCAAGTTTTTAATCACGCTGAAACTCTAAAACAGATGTAATAGTATTTTTTCTGAGAGAATTGATTGTAGGGAAGTGGCTTGGAAAAATGCAGGTAAGATAGCTAGCAAGAAGTTGTTGTACAGCACAGGGATCTCAGCTCGGTGTTCTGAGATGCCCTAGAAGGGTGGAATAGGGGTGTGGGATGAAGGGGCTCAAGAGGGAGGGAATATATGTATACATAGAGCTGATTCACACTGTTACACAGCAGAAATTAATACAACATTGTAAAGCAATTATACTCCAATTAAAAAAATTTTTTTAATGCAGGTAAAATGCTAAGAATAGAGCTTGGTCCATTTAAAGTAGCAGTAAAAGATATTCACAGTAATTAGATAATTTCCCTGGTATGTCTATAGTTAGCCTTCACTGAAGAGATACCTCTGAAAGGTAGCTGGGGAAGGAGAGAGATTGCACTCTGGTTCCATGGGTCTGAATCCTATTCTGTCTGACTTTGCTGCTTCCAAACTGAGTGACTGGTCAGACATTTAATATCTTTGCCTATGAATTTTCCCACTCAAAATGAGGTGACAAGTCTTACCTGCCTCACAGTGTTCCAAGGATTACATAAGATCATGTATGAAAATGCTCGGCCAGAGCTATTTTAAGGCAGGTGCTCAGTCAAGACTTAACAACAGCAATGTTCTTCCCTAAACACCTTTTTTGAACTCCTCTTTCTGCTATTATAAGTAGGTTGGATTCTCTATGGATGGGCTTGGGGCTGCCATAACAAAACACTACTGACTGGGTGGCTTATACAACAGAAATTAATTTTCACACAATTCTGGAGTCTAGAAGTCTGAGATCAAGGTGACAGCAGGGTTGATTTCTTCTGAGGCCTCTTTCTTTGGCTTGTAGCTGGTTGTCTTTTTCCTGTGCTTGTGTATCCTAATCTCCTTCTATAAAGACATGAGTTAGATTAGGGCTCAGACTAATGATCTCTTTTAACTTACCAACAACCTCAATAAAAACCCTCTCTCTCAGCTTTTGCTTGTCTGTAAAGCTTTTGATTTCTCCTTCATATTTGAATGAGATCCTTGCTGGGTACAGTAATCTGGGTTGTAGGATTTTCTCTTTCATCACTTTAAGGATGTCCTGCCATTCCCTTCTAGCCTGAAGAGTTTCTATCGAAAGATCAGCTGTTATCCTTATGAGAATCCCCTTGTGTGTTATTTGTTGCTTTTCCCTTGCTGCTTATAATATTTGTTCTTTGCATTTGATCTTCGTTAATTTGATTAATGTGTCTTGTGGTGTTTCACCTTGGCTTTATCCTGTTTGGGACTCTCTGAGTTTCTTGGACTTGGATGGCTATTTCCTTCCCCAGTTTAGGGAAGCTTTCAACTATTACCTCCTCAAGTATTTTCTCTTGGCCTTTTCTTTTTGTCTTCTGGGACTCCTATGATTTGAATGTTGGGGTATTTAATATTGTCCTAGAGGTCTCTCAGGTTGAACTCATTTCTTTTAATTCTTTTTTCCTCTCTGCTTCATTTATTTCCACCTTTCTATATTCCACCTCATTTATCCTATCTTCTGCCTTAGTTATTCTACTGTTGGTTTCCTCCAGAGTGCTTTTTAATCTCAGTTTTTGCATTATCCATTATTGATTGACTCTTTTTAATTTCTTCTAGGTCCTTGTTAAACTTTTATTGCATATTCTCAGTCCTTGTCTCCAGTCTATTTATCTGTAACTCCACTTTGTTTTTGAGATTTTGGATCATCTTTACTATCATTATTCTGAATTCTTTTTCAGGTAGACCCCCTATCTCCTCCTCTTTTGTTTGGTTTGCTGAGCATTTACTATGTTCCTTTACCTGCTGAATATTTCTCTGTCTTTTCATCTTGTTTAGGTTGCTGTGTTTGGGGTGGCCTTTCTGTATGCTGAAAGTTTGTGGCTCCTTTTTATTGTAAAGTGTCCTCCCTGAGGGTGAGGCTGGACGAGTGGCTTGTCAAGGTTTCCTGGTTAGGGAAGCTTGCGTCGATGTTCTGGTGGGTGGAGCCAGAGCTCTTCTCTCTGGAGTGCAACAACATATCAAGTAGTGAGTTTTGAGATGTCTATGGCTTTGGTGTGACTTTTGGCCGCCTGTTTTTTTGTGCTCAGGGTTATTTTCCTGCTTTGTTGGAGAATTTTCTTGGTATGTCTTGCTCTGAAACTTGTTGGCTCTAGGGTGGAGCTTGGTTTCAGTGTAGGTATGGAGGCTTTTGTCTGAGCTCTTGTTGATTAATGTTCCCCGGAGTCAGGAGTTTTCTGGTGTTCTCAAGTTTTGGATTTAAGCTTCCTACCTCTGGCTTTCAGTCTTATTCTTATAGTAGCCTCAAGACTTCTCCATCCATACAGCACCAATGATAAACATCTAGGTTAATGTGAGAAGATTCTCCACTGTGGGGGGACACCCAGAGAGTTTCACAGAGTTACATGAAGGAGAGAAGAGGGAGGAGGGAGACAGAGGTGACCAGGAGGAGAAGAGGGGGTATCAAAAGGGGAGAGAGCAATCTAGACAGTAATCAATTCCCTATTTGCTCTCCACAGTCTGGAACACTCAGAGAGGTTCATGGAGTTACACAGAGAAGAGAAGAGGGAGGAAGGAGACAGGTGACCAGGAGAAGAGGAGGGGGAGTCAAAAGGAGAGAGACCAATCTAGTCTGTGATCAGTTCCCTAAGTGTTCTCCACAGCCCGAAACACCCAAAGAGAGTCACAGTGTTAAGTAGAGAAGAGAAGGGGGAGGGAGGAGATAGAGGTGACCTGGGGAGGAAAAGGAGAGTCAAAAGGGGAGAGAGCAATCAAGCCAGTAATCACACACCTAAGTAAAAATGGGAACTGAAGATTAGATTCTTAAAGGTACAAAATTGATAACAAATACCAAAAAGCAAATATTAAAAATCTAGGGGTTAGACTCTCAAAAATACAATATTAAAAATATAAAACAAAATCACAAAAATTATAAAAAGTATTTATATGAAATTTGCTTTAAAATAGGATTTTTTTGGCAAGGTAATAGTAGATTATAAAAATGAAAATTAAAGGAATAATAAAGAACTTATAAAAAATTAAAAAATGATAATAGTAAAATATATCTAGGAATTTCTCTGGAGCTGTTGAGGGCAGTGTGGGGTCAGTTCAGTTTCAGATACTTCCTTGTTCCAGCTTATACTTCTTCTCAAGGTCTATAGGCCCCTTCCAATACTTAGTCAATGCTAACTACAGTTCCCTCTCCTTTGCTTATTTTGGCTTCTTCTGTTTGCAGGTTTCTTCAGTGTCTAATTTCTGCCCTGACACAAGGGGGAGAAGGTGGTCACTTATTTAGGCTTACTTGTTCATTTGTGCTGTGGGGAGGGAGGAACACTGAAAACAAACGTCACTGGCATGTGTGGGGAGTGCTCGCAGTGTATGGACCACACTGGGTTTGCCCCAGCTCACGGCGCATGTGCTTATATGACCCAGCAATCCCACTGCTGTGCATGCACACTAGGAAACCAGAACTGAAAGAGACATGTGTACCCCAATTTTCATTGCAGTACTGTTTACAATAGCTAGGACATGGAAGCAACCTAGATGCCCATCGGCAGACAAATGGATAAGAATGCTGTGGTACATATACACAATGGAATATTACTCAGCTATTAAAAAGAATGCGTTTCAGTCAATTCTAATGAGGTGTATGAAACGAGCCTATTATACAGAGTGAAGTAAGTCAGAAAGAAAAACATCAATGCAGTATATTAACGCATATATGGAATTTAGAAAGATGGTAACAATGACCCTATATGCGAGACAGCAAAAGAGACACAGATGTAAAGAGCAGACTTTTGGATTCTGGGAGAAGGTGAGGGTGGGATGATTTGAGAGAATAGCATTGAAATATGTATATTACCTCATGTGAAATAGATCACCAGTCCGAGTATGATGCATGAGATAGGGTGCTCAGGGCCAGTGCACTGGGATGACCCTGAGGGATGGGATGAGGAGGGAGGTTGGAGGGGGGTTTAGGATGGGGAACACATGTACACCCATGGCTGATTCATGTCATTGTATGGCAAAAACTACTACAATATTGTAAAGTAATTAGCCTTCAATTAATTAAAAAAAAAACCTCTAAATATAGTCACAGTCTGAGGGGAATAGGTTTAGGACTTCAACATATGAATTTGGTAAGGGGTACAATTCAGTATAACTGGGGGGCAATATCTGTGAGCCCTCCACAATTTCACTGAAGACTTGGAATGTTTTATACATATCAATTTTGGAGGTAAGGATGTATATTAGAATTCCTCTGCAACTGACAGCCTAAAATAAAAGTTTTTTTTTCCTTTCAAAAATTAAATAAATAAATTTTATTTTTTTACAAGAGGTTTAGATTTATGGAGAAATTGCAAAGATAGTACAGAATTCCCATATTACTCTTTTCTCCACACCCCGCTTGCCCTATTAACATCTTGCATTTAGGCTATATTTTTATAATTAATGAACCAGTATTGATACATTATTATTTATTAAAGTCCATAGTTTATTCACTTGTAGCTCAGTCAGTAAAGAATCTACCTGCAGTTTGGGAGACCTGGGTTGGATCCCTGGGTCGGGAAGATCCGCTGGAGAAGGAAATGGCAACCCACTCCAGTATCCTTACTTAGAAAATCTCATGGACACAGGAGCCTGGTGGGCTGCAGTCCATGGGGTCGGAAAGAGTAGGGCACGACTGAGTGACTAACACTTACTTACATAGTTTATTCAGATTTCCTTAGTTTTTTCCTCCTGATAATTTTCTTTGCTCTGAAGGCTACTATTTTTTCAAAAATAGTTGTATTTAATTATTTGTTTCTGGCTGCGCTTGGTCTTCAT
>SJYW01045887.1:831630-873539 GCA_006410735.1 Raphicerus campestris | reverse complement strand
ATGTAATAGTATTTTTTCTGAGAGAATTGATTGTAGGGAAGTGGCTTGGAAAAATGCAGGTAAGATAGCTAGCAAGAAGTTGTTGTACAGCACAGGGATCTCAGCTCGGTGTTCTGAGATGCCCTAGAAGGGTGGAATAGGGGTGTGGGATGAAGGGGCTCAAGAGGGAGGGAATATATGTATACATAGAGCTGATTCACACTGTTACACAGCAGAAATTAATACAACATTGTAAAGCAATTATACTCCAATTAAAAAAATTTTTTTAATGCAGTTAAAATGCTAAGAATAGAGCTTGGTCCATTTAAAGTAGCAGTAAAAGATATTCACAGTAATTAGATAATTTCCCTGGTATGTCTACAGTTAGCCTTCACTGAAGAGATACCTCTGAAAGGTAGCTGGGGAAGGAGAGAGATTGCACTCTGGTTCCATGGGTCTGAATCCTATTCTGTCTGACTTTGCTGCTTCCAAACTGAGTGACTGGTCAGCCATTTAATATCTTTGCCTGTGAATTTTCCCACTCAAAATGAGGTGACAAGTCTTACCTGCCTCACAGTGTTCCAAGGATTACATAAGATCATGTATGAAAATGCTCGGCCAGAGCTATTTTAAGGCAGGTGCTCAGTCAAGACTTAACAACAGCAATGTTCTTTCCTAAACACCTTTTTTGAACTCCTCTTTCTGCTATTATAAGTAGGTTGGATTCTCTATGGATGGGCTTGGGGCTGCCATAACAAAACACTACTGACTGGGTGGCTTATACAACAGAAATTAATTTTCACACAATTCTGGAGTCTAGAAGTCTGAGATCAAGGTGACAGCAGGGTTGATTTCTTCTGAGGCCTCTTTCTTTGGCTTGTAGCTGGTTGTCTTTTTCCTGTGCTTGTGTATCCTAATCTCCTTCTATAAAGACATGAGTTAGATTAGGGCTCAGACTAATGATCTCTTTTAACTTACCAACAACCTCAATAAAAACCCTCTCTCTCAGCTTTTGCTTGTCTGTAAAGCTTTTGATTTCTCCTTCATATTTGAATGAGATCCTTGCTGGGTACAGTAATTTGGGTTGTAGGATTTTCTCTTTCATCACTTTAAGGATGTCCTGCCATTCCCTTCTAGCCTGAAGAGTTTCTATCGAAAGATCAGCTGTTATCCTTATGAGAATCCCCTTGTGTGTTATTTGTTGCTTTTCCCTTGCTGCTTATAATATTTGTTCTTTGCATTTGATCTTCGTTAATTTGATTAATGTGTCTTGTGGTGTTTCACCTTGGCTTTATCCTGTTTGGGACTCTCTGAGTTTCTTGGACTTGGATGGCTATTTCCTTCCCCAGTTTAGGGAAGCTTTCAACTATTACCTCCTCAAGTATTTTCTCTTGGCCTTTTCTTTTTGTCTTCTGGGACTCCTATGATTTGAATGTTGGGGTATTTAATATTGTCCTAGAGGTCTCTCAGGTTGAACTCATTTCTTTTAATTCTTTTTTCCTCTCTGCTTCATTTATTTCCACCTTTCTATATTCCACCTCATTTATCCTATCTTCTGCCTTAGTTATTCTACTGTTGGTTTCCTCCAGAGTGCTTTTTAATCTCAGTTTTTGCATTATCCATTATTGATTGACTCTTTTTAATTTCTTCTAGGTCCTTGTTAAACTTTTATTGCATATTCTCAGTCCTTGTCTCCAGTCTATTTATCTGTAACTCCACTTTGTTTTTGAGATTTTGGATCATCTTTACTATCATTATTCTGAATTCTTTTTCAGGTAGACCCCCTATCTCCTCCTCTTTTGTTTGGTTTGCTGAGCATTTACTATGTTCCTTTACCTGCTGAATATTTCTCTGTCTTTTCATCTTGTTTAGATTGCTGTGTTTGGGGTGGCCTTTCTGTATGCTGAAAGTTTGTGGTTCCTTTTTATTGTAAAGTGTCCTCCCTGAGGGTGGGGCTGGACGAGTGGCTTGTCAAGGTTTCCTGGTTAGGGAAGCTTGCGTCGATGTTCTTGTGGGTGGAGCCAGAGCTCTTCTCTCTGGAGTGCAACAACATGTCAAGTAGTGAGTTTTGAGGTGTCTATGGCTTTGGTGNGCGACTCCATGAACTGCAGCCCACCAGGTTCCTCCAACCATGAGATTTTCCAGGCAAGAGTACTGGAGTGGGTTGCCATTGCCTTCTCCGCTAAATGTGGCCACTTTACTAATATTTAGCTTTATTATTACTTTTTTGCCATTTTTCCGACAAAACTGACCATTGATTTGCTCAGATAAGGAGACATGAAAGAAGGCAATTACAAGAAGAAATTAGGACTGCTGGTAGTTTGACAGAGGGAAGAAGATAGAAAGACTGTAAAAAGGTGATGCTACAATTAAAAACTTGGGATATTTTATGCAAAAGCAAAAAGGCCTAGAAGTAGTAGTTGTCCTCGAAGCCTCCCCTGTACTCATCAACAAAAATCATTGTTAGATTAAGACAGCAGATAAGTATTTTAGAATTATTGATAAAGAATACAGACTATAGGAATTAATTAATATTAATACTAAATATAGAAAAACCTTAGAAAATATCAGTGCTTAAAGAGATAATCCAGTTATATTGAAAATTCCCTTCTATATAACAATTTTTGGATGATGCTGGATAAACATGGCTGTAACTATATCCCTATTTTTATAGTGTCTGTTCCATTATATCCAAAATCTTTATGATCACATAGAATCAATTTATTTTCAAAAATAATATTCCTCATGAATAGAAAACAAGATAGGCTTTTGGAAAAAAGTTGGAAAATATAAGAAAGTGACAAGAAAAAGTTTACCTATAATCCCTCTGCTTAGTCGCTCAGTCGTATCTGACTCTTTGTGACCCCATGGACTGCGGCCTGCCAGGTTCCTCTGTCCATGGGGATTCTCCAGATAAGAATCCTAGAGTGGGTTGCCATGTCTTCCTTATAATCCCTCTAATGAGGGATATCCATTGATAACATGTTAGTATGTCTTCTTGTTTTCCAGCTTTCTCTCTCTCACTTTCTTAAAATAATCTTCTTTATGGTTTTTCCCCGACCTCAAGTATTCTTTGAAAGCATGATTTTTAGGCTATAAATGTTCTGCAGAATTTTAATTGATGCCAGTCATTCTCCTTTTGAACTTTATGGAGACATTTAACTTGTTGCCATTTTCCTCTGATGGAATTAAGGCTAGGATACACTTTGTATATTAACTTATGTGTGCGTCTCTGACTGTGTTCTCAGATAGATTTCCAGAAGTGGACTTATGAGGTCAAAGAGCATGGTATGTCTAGACTGTTGATGAGTACAGCCAAGATGCCCTTTACAAAGACTGAACAGCCTACACTGCCCCCAGCAGTGTGCATCGTTCCCAATCCATTGTCTGAGTTCTCCTCAGACTCTAAACAGGGATTGTCTTAAAAGTTGACCTGTGAGGGGGGAAAAAAGGGAATTTCCTGGTGATCTGGTGATTTGGAAGGACTCTGGGCTTCCTCTGCAGGGGGCAAGGGTTCAATCCCTGGTCGGGGAATTAAGATCTCGCCTGCTGCAGTACAGATAAAAATAAAATATAATAAAAGTTGACCTTTGGGGCCTGTCTCCATCCTTATAAGATATGAGTAGAGGGGACTTTGCCTTTCTGCCCCACCAACTAATACCTATGACCTCCACTGCATCAAACTTCAAATATAATGAATTCCCAAATTATGTGAATAATAGATGCTAAAGAGGACTGTCACGAAAAAATGAAAAGGGTTTGAAAAGAGTTTCTAGTCTCCATTGATTGCTATATGTTTTTAAAAATAAAAAATATGGTTTGCGTTCTTTTTCTTATTTTCACTCTTCCTATGAGAAATTAAAGGAAAGTACAGAAAAGTGAAAGGGAAAAAAACTGACAGTCATCTATTTTCCCATAACCCAGCGTTAACCACTGTTAACATTTTGGCATATTTATCTTCTTTTTTAAAGTTAATGTTTGGAATACTGTACAAACAATATATGCATATGTGGTTTTATTATTTTAAGGTTAGCATATTATAGATATACTTCAAGATTTCTTTATTTTCTACCCCATCCTAAACCCCCTTCCACCTTCCTAAAGGCCCTCTAGGTTCAGGTTTGTGACAATATTTTCAGTCCTTCAAAGGAAAATATTTTTGCATGCACAAACGTATCTCTTGGAAATATAAACTATTCCCATCATGCGTTTGGCCAATTATGCATCAGTGGTAATTCTGCTGCATTAGTTTTTTTAAAACCCCACTCCATTCTATGCTTCTGAGATTCATCCATGGAAATACTTGTGAGTTAATCCATCCCTTTTAATGTTACACGATTGCCTATTGTACATGAATATTTTGTATTTTCATTTCCCTATTAAAGATATNCTGTTGATGAGTACAGCCAAGATGCCCTTTACAAAGACTGAACAGCCTACACTGCCCCCAGCAGTGTGCATCGTTCCCAATCCATTGTCTGAGTTCTCCTCAGACTCTAAACAGGGATTGTCTTAAAAGTTGACCTGTGAGGGGGGAAAAAAGGGAATTTCCTGGTGATCTGGTGATTTGGAAGGACTCTGGGCTTCCTCTGCAGGGGGCAAGGGTTCAATCCCTGGTCGGGGAATTAAGATCTCGCCTGCTGCAGTACAGATAAAAATAAAATATAATAAAAGTTGACCTTTGGGGCCTGTCTCCATCCTTATAAGATATGAGTAGAGGGGACTTTGCCTTTCTGCCCCACCAACTAATACCTATGACCTCCACTGCATCAAACTTCAAATATAATGAATTCCCAAATTATGTGAATAATAGATGCTAAAGAGGACTGTCACGAAAAAATGAAAAGGGTTTGAAAAGAGTTTCTAGTCTCCATTGATTGCTATATGTTTTTAAAAATAAAAAATATGGTTTGCGTTCTTTTTCTTATTTTCACTCTTCCTATGAGAAATTAAAAGAAAGTACAGAAAAGTGAAAGGGAAAAAAACTGACAGTCATCTATTTTCCCATAACCCAGCGTTAACCACTGTTAACATTTTGGCATATTTATCTTCTTTTTTAAAGTTAATGTTTGGAATACTGTACAAACAATATATGCATATGTGGTTTTATTATTTTAAGGTTAGCATATTATAGATATACTTCAAGATTTCTTTATTTTCTACCCCATCCTAAACCCCCTTCCACCTTCCTAAAGGCCCTCTAGGTTCAGGTTTGTGACAATATTTCCAATCCTTCAAAGGAAAATATTTTTGCATGCACAAACGCATCTCTTGGAAATATAAACTATTCCCATCATGCGTTTGGCCAATTTTGCATCAGTGGTAATTCTGCTGCGTTAGTTTTTTTAAAACCCCACTCCATTCTATGCTTCTGAGATTCATCCATGGAAATACTTGTGAGTTAATCCATCCCTTTTAATGTTACACGATTGCCTATTGTACATGAATATTTTGTATTTTCATTTCCCTATTAAAGATATTTTTATTTTTTTCCTCTGTTGCTAACACTGTGGCAACAACCCTCTTCAAGAGCAAAAGGGAGTTTTTCTCCACTTAATTTCCTGGAAGTGGAGTTGCTAGATGAGGTTTTTCAATTTCAGTAACACCAAATTGCTCTCCAGAGCAGCTGTAATGTTTACAACCCCACCATATACGTACTGAAATATCAGTCTCCTCTCACCCTTGGCAGCATTTTGTCATTCTTATGGGGGGAAATCGGCATCTCTTTGCTTTTATTTCCAAGTAATGGTAAGGTTGAATATCTTTTTACACACTCTGCAGCCATTTGAATTTCCTCTTCTGGAAGATGCACTGCAAGACTCTGTCTGCATCCATATTTGTAATGTACATGGAACTGGCATTTTCTTTAATTCTGCTGTTCTCAGTTTGGTATCAAGATTAGACTAGCCTCATGGAGTGTGTTGGATACACTACTGCTCACATTCCACTGTAGTTTGCATTGTACGGCTCTGTTTTGGTTTTTGCTTTTCACAATTTTTGTTGGGTGTACGTATCATTCCAGTAAAATTACCTCGATCTAGGCATTTTGGCAGTTGGAGTCAACCTATCTTTCTTTTTCAGTTGCATAGATAATTGTCGGTCTACTTTTATTCTTTTTGGACCAAATTTTGTAATTTGTATTTTTGTCAAAAATTACACCTTTTATCTAGATTTTCAAATGTATTGACATAAAGCTGTTCATTGTATACTCTGATGTTTCTAACATTTTTACTCTATCTGGTGCATCCCCTTTGCCATTTATAATACTGCCTACATGTGTGATTTTCTTGATCAATTTTACAAGGAGATTGTCTATTTTTTCTTTAACAGAACACAAGTTTTTGGTTTCCATAGTCAATTTCATTTCCTTTTTTCATTTTACTCTTCTTTCTTTGCTTTTTAAAAATTTCTTTCCTTTTATTGTCTCTTCAGTTTTTATTTTTCTACCTCTTAAACGGAACATTTAAATTTTGTTTTCTTGTTTTGTAATAAGTACTCTTAAGACTATAAATACCCCCTCTAATTGTTCTAGTTAGATCTCACAAGTTTTATGTCATGCTTTTATTGTCATTTATTTCTAAATATTTTTAAATTTCTGTATTGGTTTTCTTTTCATGTGTATTTTTCTGTTTCCAAATGTATGTTCTTTTTCTTTTAAAGATGTATTATAAAATCTTAAAGTAAAAAAGATATATAATAAGAAATAAAACAAATAAGCTTAAGAAATAAAACTCAAATGTATGCTGATGATTTTCAATTTTGTTTTACGTGAGTAATAGATGCACATGATAAAAACCAAATCATTTTGTCTTTCTGGCTCCCTCCTCAGAAGTAACTGCAGTTACTATTTAAGGTATATTCTGTGAATCAAATGGGTTTCTTTCTGGCTCTCTTTTTGTTGTTGATTTTTAATTTTACTTCATTGTGGTTTGCGAATACAGTCTGTAGATTCTTTGGAATTTATTGAGGCTTCCTTTGCGGCCACTGTGTTTGAAAAGAACAGATGTGCAATGTTGTCTAAAATACAAACCTGACCTCATCACTTCCTCTCTGATAGCTTCTATGGTCCTCAGGTTAAAGACCTACTGCCCTAGCCTATGATTTTGCCCCCAGCTTCCTCGTTAGCCAAACCTTGAGTCATGTCCCATTTACGGACACCGGACTCAAATTGCTGAAGGTCAACTTTCAAAAGAAATGCTTGTCTTGTAGCACAGTCCGAAGTCTGGCACTGTAAAGGCTCATTAAGCCAACTAGAAAACGACTGTCTTCTGAGGGTGGAGTCACACTGAGACAGGAAGGTCACCCAGTGGGAGGTGGTCACTCCCTTATCAACTCTAATCCTTACTCTCTACTTGCTTCTCCTGAACCCAGCGTGCCTCATGAGACCTCTGGTTATGGCACTCTCCATGTCAATTTCCCAGCCCTTCCCCTCTTCCCTACCTCTGCCTGCCCACTACCGTGGGTCACTTCACAGGCCCTCCCACCAGTGCCCTCCAGTTCCTTTGCCTTCTACAGTCAGTTGCGTAGGCCCAGCCAAGACCCACCCCAGGTTGAATCCATGCCGAGCTTCTGTTCTGAGGCTCCTGACATGGGGATGGGAGATTGCGGGAAGGACCAGTCCTCTCTACACATTTATCATTTCAACCTTAGCTGGAACCTCATTTCTGCATTCTCTTCAGCAAACCTTTTGACTCTGTTCAAGTCCCCTCGCATTTCCCCAGCTTCTTTATTCAGCAGAATGACAGTTTGCTAATTTTTGGAGAAAATAGAAAATATCAGGGGTGAGCCTTTATCAAGTCATTTCACCTCTTTTCTTCCTGTTTCAGAGTGTCTCTCTTCCTGTCTAGGGTAAAGGTAATCCTTTCTATGTCCTTGACCCCATCCTCTCCTGTCTCCCCTGCTGTTCTATTTATTCCCTCTGCTCCTGCATCTCCTCTTCCTAATCCATCTTTCCTAAAAATAGTCAGCAACCCCCACTTCAGCTTCCATGCATCCACTTCTCTTGGAGGCCAACTAGCTTCTTCCCCTCTCTATGGGCTCTTATTGGCCCTCTGATTTTAAATTAGTGTCACTTCTTTCTTGACCTCTCCAGAACGCTGACGATACTGACTATGCCCTACTTCTTAAAACTCTCTTCTATTTGCCCCGACACCATTGTCTTGAATCTCTTTCTTCTCTTTTTACCTCCTTTCTTGGCCCTTTGATCTTGAAACGTCCCCAGCGTTTTCTGCTCCTGGTCCTCATTTTTTATTTCTCAACACACCAGGAAGCACACAATTCATTACAAACGGGTGTAGTCTCTACCAAGCTCTGCACACACACTACCATGGGAAGGTGCAGGCTGATTGTCACTACACTGCCCCGCTTTTCAAGAGCTGTCAAGATACCTCAGAGTTTTAACTGAAATGCTTCCACTTTAAATATGGATGATGAGCTGAAACTTTGCCCAAAACTTTGCAGAGTAAATAAAGCATAGATGGTCTCATGAGGGTTGTTCCTTTCTTATTCGACTGCCCCTAAGGCAATTTATAAGGTATGCTTTATTAGTAATGAAAATTCACATTTACTGAGGGTTTACTCTGTGCAAGACACTCTTGTAAGTGGTTTGCATTATTAACTCATTCAGTCTTCACAACAACCCTATCAAAAAGTGCTATTATTATCCTGCTTTATAGAAGGAGCAAACTGAGGTGGAGAGCTTCCGTACTTTGCCCTGGGTCTCAGAGGTTTTAAGCAGGTTTCAAATCCAGATGGCCCAGCTCTGGAGCTCAAGCTTTTAACCACTATACTTTAATTCTTTTCCTCCCCTTGTAGATGAGGGAACTGAAGTCCAGAGAAACTGAGAAGTTGTCCAAGATCACAGGAGTGGAAACAACCTCAAGTAGTGACTTGAAGTTATCATCATAGGGATAGACACTTGTACTTTATACTGGTCTGTAATTAGTTACCTGTTGCCCCTGCTAGACTGCACGACTAACACGGAGGCCAGGGACAGGAATACAAATATTTGTAAATATGAGTGTCCAGGAGATGCAAAACAGTCCTTTCACCTCTGTTAATAACATCATTTACTTCTCACAACAATCCCCAGGTAACACAGTAGTTAACATTTAATCACTTCCGTATGCCATTATCGAGAAGGCAATGGCACCCCACTCCAGTACTCTTGCTTGGGAAATCCCATGGGCGGAGGATCTTGGTAGGCTGCAGTCCATGGGGTCGCGAAGAGTCGGACACGACTGAGGAACTTCATTTTCACTTTTCACTTTCATGCACTGGAGATGGAAATGGCAACCCACTCCAGTGTTCCTGCCTGGAGAATTCCAGGGACGGGGGAGCCTGGTGGGCTGCCGTCTATGGGGTCACACAGAGTCGGATACGACTGAAGAGACTTCAGTAGCCATTATCGCTTTTAAACCTCACAAACACAGTTTCATTGGTACTATTATTATCCCCATTTGACAGAATAAGAAACTGAGGCTCAGGGCAGCTCAGGGACTTGCACAAAATCTGGCAACCAGTACGTGGCAAAGCCAGGATTCTAGTTTAGGCTATTTGACAACCGAGGCCTCGTTCTTGACCATGGGGCAAACACTATCTGTTCTACAGATAGGGAAACTGCCCCAGGACAGAACATTAAGTTGTGCCCATGGAGTCGAACCCACTGCGCAGGGCACACAGCACTCTTTTTCTTTCTCTTCTTGGGCTGCGGGGTGCCACTGTGAGGCGGCAGGCGGAGGACGAAAAGAGGAAGCCCTTTCCCATAAGGTACAGAGAGTCGCGTAGGGTGCGCTAACTCCGGACCTAATTGACAGATCCCGCGGCACCATGGCAACAGCGCGGGATGCAGAACGGAAGTGCGTCACCCTATGGGAGGGCTAGATCTGAGATGGCAACCAATGAGAGGGCCACATCCGCGTTCGCCCCGCCTAGAAGGAGGGGCCGAACCCTCGTTTCTGCCTTCGTCGTCGTCTGTGTGGACTGCGCTTGGGCGCTGTGGTGGGTAATTCGGGTGTCCGGGCGGGAGGCTGAAGGGAAAAGAAAACGGCCGCCTCGAAAGGCGAGGGGCGGGCAGCAGGTGCGGTCAGGCCCCGGGGTCGGTCCCGTGGTGTGGCACAGTGTATCGCCGGGGTCCGGAGGCCTGGGGCTTCTCAGTTCCTGGTGGGGAAACTGAGGCCCCGAGAGGGGCAGGCTGGAAGCTAGGCCCTTACAGGCAGACAGACGTTTTAAACTCGTAATATTAGGTGAAGAAGTACTTTAAATCAGAATATTAGTTATAAAAGCGAAATACAAAACTGACTAATCTGAATAAGTACGGCCTTCCACTGACCATGTTTTCAGTCTTGACAGCCTCTGTGCTTATTGGCATTAATTTTGGCTCTTCCTTAACATACATCATTTTTTTTAATTAACATAGTAACACACAGCTATAAGTTTGAAGAACAAAAGTACAATGACCATCCACCACCTAGTTAAGAAATAGAACATTATCATTTTCTCAAAACCTACATTGAATTCTTACCTCCCCGAAGATAACCACTGCCCTGAATATTGTGTTATCATTCCCTTGTTCTTCTTTGTAGTTTTTAGTATTATCTCATGAACGCAATGTACGATCTTGCTAGTTTTTAGATTTTATATAAATGGGATCCAAATAAATATTTCGTGTGACTTGATTTTTGCACATAATGTTACGTCTAAGANTTCTTTGTAGTTTTTAGTATTATCTCATGAACGCAATGTACGATCTTGCTAGTTTTTAGATTTTATATAAATGGGATCCAAATAAATATTTCGTGTGACTTGATTTTTGCACATAATGTTACATCTAAGAGATGCATCCATATTGCCATGAATAGCTCTACTTCAGTGCTGCTTTGAATTCCATGGGGTTTTTATAAATGCCTTTATGTAGATATTCTTGAGTTGAAATTGTTGCCAGATTTTTGCTGTTACAGCATGCTACTTTTACCTTAGGAAGTTTATAAACGTACTTCCTGAGGTACATGTGAAAGTTTCTGTAAGGCATATACCTAAGAGTGGTTTTGTGGGGATATCAGATTTGCAAATGTTATCAAATAAACATCTGAAGTAATTATAAGGGCTTATACTCTACCAGCAGTTGATGCAAGTTTCAGCCTCAGCCATTCTTAAGAATGTATGCCTGTCTGGTGGGTAAGACATTAATCACTGTGGTTTAACACTTATTTGCCTGTTGAGAGATTGAACATTTCTTATCTTAATTCATTAATCACTTGTGCATTCTCTTCATAAAATTTTCCATGTTCATTTTTCTCTTCCAGTTGTCTTCCTCTTACTGATTTGTAAGAGTTTTTTTTCTTTTTAAATCTCATTATGGGTGTTTTGTAGTTTAAATGTGTTTCAAATATCTTCTAGTTTGAGCTTGTCTTCTGTTTCTGACTCCCCTGCTTTATCAGTGTATTATATGGTTTGTTTTTTTCATATCTTTTAAAGAAGTCCTTTCCTATCTTTGGGTCCTAAAGATAAACTCTTGTGTTGTCTAAAAGTTTTATAATGTTCCTTTCTTATGACCTTCACCCTCAAGAATTGATTTTTGTGGATACTGTGAAATAAGGGTCTAATTTTATTTTTATTTTGTTCATGTATGTATAATGGGCTGTCCTGGCACCTTTCATTGAAAAATGCTTTGCCCAGGAGTTCCATTTCTGCAGCATGCCAAGTATCCATATATGTACCCTTTTCTATTTTTTAGTTGTCTGTTCTGTTCCATTGGCCTTGTTTGTCCATTTCTGTACTATTATCACAACTTTATTATTATTATCACACTTTATTCATTACTCTAGCTGTATATTAAGTCTTAGTACCTGGTATGACAAGTCCTCCAGGAATGTCTTTGCTGTTTTGTGTTTACATTTTCCATATATATTTTAGAGTCATCTTGTCAAATCACACACAGTCATGCCTACCAAGCCTGTTAGGATTTTGATTGGAATTGTTTTGATTCAGTTACATTGGATCAATTTGAATTTTAAAGTGACTGCTTTTTACTTTTCATCCTTAAGTGTTCTGTGTGCTGTGGTTTTTGTAGATGTCATTTAGTAAAGGAAGTTTCCTTTTATGCCAAGTCTGTTAAAAGAGTTTTTATAGGAATGAATGTTGAATTTTATCAGCTATTATTTTCTGCATCTATTAGGATGATGGTGTGCTTTTTTCTTCTTTATTCTCTTAATGTGATTGTTGATGTTTAGTTGCTAGGTCAAGTCCAGCTCTTTTGTGACTCCATGAACTGTACCTGCCAGGCTCCTCTCTCTATGGGATTTCCCAGGCAGAGGTACTGGAGTGGGTTGCCATTTCCTTCTCTGGGGGATCTTCCCAACCCAGGTCGCTCACATTGGTTTTGTCCCCGACCCCTCCAGCTTTATTGAGATATTATTGACAGATGCCATTTGATTGACTTTCACTGTTAAACCCTTGCTTGATCACAACCTATTGTTCTTTTTGCGTTGCTGGATTTGGTTTGTTGTTTTTGCTTAGACTTAGTGCATCTGTGCTCATGAAAAATACTGAACGTTTCATTTTACTTTCTTTTGACATCTTTGGTAGGTTTCCGTGCCCAACTTATGTCGGCCTTATCAGATGCTTTGGGGACAGCTTGTCTTTTTCTGGCTCTGTGATAGTTTGTGTAACATTTGAAATTATTTGTTTCTAGAATACTTGGTAGAACTTCTTGATAAATCCATTGGGACCTGAAGTTTTCTTTGTGGGAAGATAAATTTCCCATAAAATTTCTATAATGGTTATAAAATTGTTTCAGTTCAGTTCAGTCGCTCAGTCGTGTCCGACTCTTTGTGGCCTCGTGAATCGCAGCACGCCAGGCCTCCCTGTCCATCACCATCTCCTGGAGTTCACTCAGACTCACTTCCACCGAGTCCGTGATGCCATCCAGCCATCTCATCCTCAGCCGTCCCCTTCTCCTCCTGCCCCCAATCCCTCCTAGTATCAGAGCCTTTTCCAGTGAGTCAACTCTTCGTGTGAGGTGGCCAAAGTACTGGAGTTTCAGCTTTAGCATCATTCCTTCCAAAGAANAGGCCCTTAAATCTATTTCTCACTTCCACTGTATAATCATAAGGGATTTGATTTAGGTCATACCTGAATGGTCTAGCGGTTTTCCCTACTTTCTTCAATTTAAGTCTGAATTTGGTAATAAGGAGTTCATGATCTGAGCTACAGTCAGCTCCTGGTCTTGTTTTTGTTGACTGTATAGACCTTCTCCATCTTTGGCTGCATAGAATATAATTAATCTGATTTCAGTGTTGATCATCTGGTGATGTCCATGTGTAGAGTGTGTCCATGTGTAAAATTGTTTATGTTTTAAAATTATCTTTAGTTTTGAATGAGTTCCTATGACTGTATACATATTTAAAATTCAGGTTATTTTGTCTTTAATATCTTTTTAAAACATTTGTGTCTGCATTTGGTTTCCCTTTTTCATTCCAAATGTTATTTATTTATAAATTTTTTCTCTCTTCTTGAAAAATCTTGTCAGAGGTTTGTCACTTAATTATTTTTTTCAAAGAATTAATTTTAGTTCTGTTGACCTTTTCAGATATGTACTTATTTTCTATTTCATTAATTTCTGGTCTGGTTTTTTTTCATTCTTTAACTTTCTTTGTATTTAATTTGCTGTTATTATTTTTATAGCTTCTTGATATGGGTGTCTAACTCACTGATTTTCATGCCCTCCCCCTTCAAGTATATATAAAAATTTAAGACTATTCATTTCTTTCTTCTGTTTTAGTTTCCTTCCACCGGTTTCTGTGTGTAAAATTTTGTTATTTTCAGTTCAAAATATTTTCTAATTTCCATTAATAATTCCTCTTTAATAATGGCTTATTTAGGAGTATGTTTCTTAAATTCTAAACAACTTTTCTAGTTTTCATTTCTGGTTTCCATCTGTATTGCATTGCTGTCAGAGAACATACTCTGAATGAGACCAATACTTTACAGTTTGCTGAGACTTGCTTTCTGGCCCATATGTGGCAGTTTGCAAAATTATTCTGAGTATTCTTAAAGATTCTATATTCTGTTGTTTTTGGGTGCAGTGTTTTATGCATGTCCATCGGATTAAGCTTTTTGCTGCGTTTTACAAGTCTTCTCTGTAAATTTACAGATTCCTTTTATTCATTTTATCAGTGATTGCGAGGGCTATGTTAAAATCTTCCACTATAGTTATGGATTTATATGTTTATTTTTGTAGGTCTGGTCATTTCTGCCTTAACTGTTTGGAGGCTCTGTTACTAGGTGCTTAAACATTTAAAATTGTTAGAGCTTCTTTGGAACCGAACCTTTGTATCATTTTATGGGGATCATCTTTATCTCTAGTAATAATTTCTGCCCTAAAGTCTATTTTGTGTTATATTAATATTTGGTTAGTTGGCAGAGTGTGTATTTTCCTAAACTTTTACTGTAAATTTTTTGGCATTCTTATGTTTTAGAAGTAACTTCTATGTCATATAGCTAGGTTTTATTCATTATTCAATTTGGCAAGTTTTTGATCTGATTTAACAGCCTGGCTGCATCATCTATTTAAAGACCCTTAATTTGGAGAACCTGAGTTTCCATAGTCTCTAGAACAAAAGTCCACAGAATATTCTGTTCTTGTCCCTGGAACAACCACTGACAATTAAGGGTGTACTCAGTACTAAAACAGACTTCCCAGGTGGCTCAGTGGTAAAGAATCCACCTGTTAATGCAGGAGACATGGGTTCGATCCCTGGTTGGAAAGATCCCCTGGAGTAGGAAATGGCAACCCACCCCAGTATTTTGCCTGGAAGATCTCGTGGACAGAGGAGCCTGACGTGCTGCTGTTCATGGGGTCGTAGAGAGTCAGACATGGCTGAGCAACTGAGCATGCACACACAGTACCTAAAAATTGAATGAAAGAATGAGATGTCCCATCCTAATGAGAGGAAATACACTTGGCCAGACTTGAGCACTGGCTGGAGCTGAGTCAACCTCAGAGAAGAGAAGGGTCAGAGTTTGAAGATCAGGTCTGTGGTGTCTGTATGTTTGCGTGGACTCTTAGCACCCGAACCAGTGATTCCGGAAGGAGGAGGACTGCAGGGAGAAAAAGGGTTGCGGAAGGAGAAGGTGGGTCCAGTTTAGGATTGGTTGAGATTGAGATGCTGGTGAGATATACTCGAGGGTAGCTAGGAGGCAGGCAGAGGGGCTGGTCATGAGATAGTGTGTCTTCCTAGTTCTGAGGCTCAGCCAATGATGCCTTTAGAAAGAATAATAACCTTTTTGCATATCTCCTGGTGCTAGTTCTTGACAAACCCTTGCTAGTCATATTTCGTTTAAACTGCATCGTATGTGTTAAAGATAGTATTTCCCCATTTTATAGATGAAAAGACTGAGGTTAAGCATATTAGCTAAACCTGTGTTTATTCTGTGTTATATTTCCCTAAGGTAATAGCGACTTTGATAAGATCATGGCATCACGGGAAGTGGATGTTAAAACCTCAGGATTCCAAGCCCCTCTGCAGTCAGAACTTCCAGAAAAGACCTGGAGATCTGCATTTGTAATACACGAGTTGGATGATTCTTAAGATCAGATGAGTCTGGCACGCACTGGTCTCGGACCCCTTTGTCTAGTTCTAAACCCCAGGTCTTACCCCTGCACTGCGCCACCTCTGTGTGGCAGAAGCAGGCTTTAGATCAGACTTGTGCTTTTTTTAAAATCAAGGCTCCTTTTATCAGCTCTGATCTTTGTGGTTTGTGGAAAGATAGCGTTTTAATAGAGAGCCAGGAGATTTTCAAAACACTCTGCAGTCTTAGCACAACAGTTGTTTTATCAGTGGTTTGGGAGAGGAGAGGGAAACCAGCTCTTACTGTTTCCTCACAGCTCTCTAAGCAGTGAATGTTGTTCTGATTTTATAGTGAGAAATGGGACCTCAGCTAAATTTATACCAGACCATAGACCTGGTGGGAGGTTGAGCCAACTTTCAGACTCAGAATTGTCTACTAGTAAAAATAGCTAACTTTTTTTTATAAGCATTTAGACTGTTACCCCCAGGCTCCTATATATATATATATATTTTAAATTGAGGTATAGTTTTATATAATATTTTGAGTTTCAGGGGTACAACAGAGTGATTCACAATTTTTAAAGGTTATACTCCATTTATAGTTGTCACAGGCTGTTATGTTCTTTGTTCTTTTATCCTCATAGTAATTCTAAGGATGTTTCTGTCATTTTCACTTAACAGATCAGAAACTGAAGTACGTATAGGGTCCATTTCCCCATTTCACACACCTCCGTGGTGGAGCAACCCGTGACCCCCGGTGTTCTGGCCGCTTCCAGAGTCCATTATTTTCACCAGTTGTTTAGTTGCTAAGTTGTGTCCGACTCTTTTGTGACCCTATGGACTGTAGCCTGTGAGGCTTCTCTGTCCATGGGATTTCCCAGGCAGAAACACTAGATTTGGGTTGCATTTCCTCCTCCAGGGGATCTTCCCAATCCAGGGGTTGAACCCACGTCTCCTGCATTGGCAGACAGGTTCTTTACCCCTGAGTCACCAGGGAAGCGCAAGCTTCTGACCTCTGCACAGTAGTAATGTGCCTCATCCCTGACTTGTGTCCTTTCATCTTTGTGCTAATCAGCGTGATGAACTTGATTCTGGAAACTATCACAAACTTGTAGATTGGAACACAGCATGGGGCATCGCTTCTGGTGTGCTNTTCCATCTGTATTGCATTGCTGTCAGAGAACATACTCTGAATGAGACCAATACTTTACAGTTTGCTGAGACTTGCTTTCTGGCCCATATGTGGCAGTTTGCAAAATTATTCTGAGTATTCTTAAAGATTCTATATTCTGTTGTTTTTGGGTGCAGTGTTTTATGCATGTCCATCGGATTAAGCTTTTTGCTGCGTTTTACAAGTCTTCTCTGTAAATTTACAGATTCCTTTTATTCATTTTATCAGTGATTGCGAGGGCTATGTTAAAATCTTCCACTATAGTTATGGATTTATATGTTTATTTTTGTAGGTCTGGTCATTTCTGCCTTAACTGTTTGGAGGCTCTGTTACTAGGTGCTTAAACATTTAAAATTGTTAGAGCTTCTTTGGAACCGAACCTTTGTATCATTTTATGGGGATCATCTTTATCTCTAGTAATAATTTCTGCCCTAAAGTCTATTTTGTGTTATATTAATATTTGGTTAGTTGGCAGAGTGTGTATTTTCCTAAACTTTTACTGTAAATTTTTTGGCATTCTTATGTTTTAGAAGTAACTTCTATGTCATATAGCTAGGTTTTATTCATTATTCAATTTGGCAAGTTTTTGATCTGATTTAACAGCCTGGCTGCATCATCTATTTAAAGACCCTTAATTTGGAGAACCTGAGTTTCCATAGTCTCTAGAACAAAAGTCCACAGAATATTCTGTTCTTGTCCCTGGAACAACCACTGACAATTAAGGGTGTACTCAGTACTAAAACAGACTTCCCAGGTGGCTCAGTGGTAAAGAATCCACCTGTTAATGCAGGAGACATGGGTTCGATCCCTGGTTGGAAAGATCCCCTGGAGTAGGAAATGGCAACCCACCCCAGTATTTTGCCTGGAAGATCTCGTGGACAGAGGAGCCTGACGTGCTGCTGTTCATGGGGTCGTAGAGAGTCAGACATGGCTGAGCAACTGAGCATGCACACACAGTACCTAAAAATTGAATGAAAGAATGAGATGTCCCATCCTAATGAGAGGAAATACACTTGGCCAGACTTGAGCACTGGCTGGAGCTGAGTCAACCTCAGAGAAGAGAAGGGTCAGAGTTTGAAGATCAGGTCTGTGGTGTCTGTATGTTTGCGTGGACTCTTAGCACCCGAACCAGTGATTCCGGAAGGAGGAGGACTGCAGGGAGAAAAAGGGTTGCGGAAGGAGAAGGTGGGTCCAGTTTAGGATTGGTTGAGATTGAGATGCTGGTGAGATATACTCGAGGGTAGCTAGGAGGCAGGCAGAGGGGCTGGTCATGAGATAGTGTGTCTTCCTAGTTCTGAGGCTCAGCCAATGATGCCTTTAGAAAGAATAATAACCTTTTTGCATATCTCCTGGTGCTAGTTCTTGACAAACCCTTGCTAGTCATATTTCGTTTAAACTGCATCGTATGTGTTAAAGATAGTATTTCCCCATTTTATAGATGAAAAGACTGAGGTTAAGCATATTAGCTAAACCTGTGTTTATTCTGTGTTATATTTCCCTAAGGTAATAGCGACTTTGATAAGATCATGGCATCACGGGAAGTGGATGTTAAAACCTCAGGATTCCAAGCCCCTCTGCAGTCAGAACTTCCAGAAAAGACCTGGAGATCTGCATTTGTAATACACGAGTTGGATGATTCAGAAGATCAGATGAGTCTGGCACGCACTGGTCTCGGACCCCTTTGTCTAGTTCTAAACCCCAGGTCTTACCCCTGCACTGCGCCACCTCTGTGTGGCAGAAGCAGGCTTTAGATCAGACTTGTGCTTTTTTTAAAATCAAGGCTCCTTTTATCAGCTCTGATCTTTGTGGTTTGTGGAAAGATAGCGTTTTAGTAGAGAGCCAGGAGATTTTCAAAACACTCTGCAGTCTTAGCACAACAGTTGTTTTATCAGTGGTTTGGGAGAGGAGAGGGAAACCAGCTCTTACTGTTTCCTCGCAGCTCTCTAAGCAGTGAATGTTGTTCTGATTTTATAGTGAGAAATGGGACCTCAGCTAAATTTATACCAGACCATAGACCTGGTGGGAGGTTGAGCCAACTTTCAGACTCAGAATTGTCTACTAGTAAAAATAGCTAACTTTTTTTTATAAGCATTTAGACTGTTACCCCCAGGCTCCTATATATATATATATATTTTAAATTGAGGTATAGTTTTATATAATATTTTGAGTTTCAGGGGTACAACAGAGTGATTCACAATTTTTAAAGGTTATGCTCCATTTATAGTTGTCACAGGCTGTTATGTTCTTTGTTCTTTTATCCTCATAGTAATTCTAAGGAGGATGTTTCTGTCATTTTCACTTAACAGATCAGAAACTGAAGTACGTATAGGGTCCATTTCCCCATTTCACACACCTCCGTGGTGGAGCAACCCGTGACCCCCGGTGTTCTGGCCGCTTCCAGAGTCCATTATTTTCACCAGTTGTTTAGTTGCTAAGTTGTGTCCGACTCTTTTGTGACCCTGTGGACTGTAGCCTGTGAGGCTTCTCTGTCCATGGGATTTCCCAGGCAGAAACACTAGATTTGGGTTGCATTTCCTCCTCCAGGGGATCTTCCCAATCCAGGGGTTGAACCCACGTCTCCTGCATTGGCAGACAGGTTCTTTACCCCTGAGTCACCAGGGAAGCGCAAGCTTCTGACCTCTGCACAGTAGTAATGTGCCTCATCCCTGACTTGTGTCCTTTCATCTTTGTGCTAATCAGCGTGATGAACTTGATTCTGGAAACTATCACAAACTTGTAGATTGGAACACAGCATGGAGCATCGCTTCTGGTGTGCTTGGACGTGACTTGATTTCCTTTGCTTCCTTTTTTAGTTCCTTCATCCATGCAGGGCAGCACGAGGAGGACGGGCGTCATGACCGATGTCCACCGGCGATTCCTGCAGCTGCTGATGACTCACGGTGTGCTGGAAGAGTGCGACGTCAGGCGCTTGCAGAAGCACTGCTATAAGGTCCATGACTGTGAGTGCCCAGCCCTGCTCCCGGGCTGCTCTGCCGCCCTGTGATCCGGGGCTGGTGATGCTGGGCCAGTGCCACGCACCCAGTCCACCGATACTCCCGACCTGGGCATTCAGGTCTCGCACTGTCTCACACCGGCCCATCTTGCTCATCTTCAACTCTTGATTTTCTTTTTAAGTAAATCTGACCCAGTGTCTGAGAACCTGCACTCTGATGGCTGGATAGTTGTGGTTCACACTAAAGCTCTAGTGCCTTCTCCCGTCCAAGCTTCTTCACTTCTAGAATGAGGATGTTTATTTGTATATTTGTACTTGGCACCTGGGGTGGCTCAAAGGCTTAAGAGACATGATATGAGCTAAACACCTGGCACAGAAGGTGCTCACTTGGCTGTTAACGTAAGAGGGCAGCTTTGCACAGTGGTGGAGGGCACAGCCTTAGACATGGCCCAGCTGGTAAAGCTCATCCCTGCCTTGTGCCAGCTGTGGGCGTTGGAAGCATCTTCTCAGGGGGTTGTTGGGAGAAGCGAAGATAACACACGTGGAGCACTTAGAGACAGGACCTGCTTTCAGTAACTGGAGGGCTCAGTAGAAGCAAGAGAATCCATTTGGACAGGTCAGTGAAATCCACATTTGTAGATCTTACTCAGCTGAATGTTAGTGTGGGTAGATCTCATTGAGTGAAAAAGTTGATAAATTATACCTATTGTACAGTGTCATTGTGCTGAGTTTTTTGTAAAACATAACGATCTTTACTGTTCGTGAATACATACGTCTGTGTGTAGAAATCTAAAAGTGGACTCTCAAAGGATGTGAGGTGTGCTGTGCGGTGCTTGTCTTTGGGGAGAGGAGGAGGGGGATCATTTTGTCATTGGAAATCAATGGACACCTCATTGTCTATTTTGTTCTTTGAAAAAGAAAAAGACTTGAAGTAAACGTGGAATTATTAGGATAGTATAGTGGTTGTCCTGATTAACAGGAATAAGTGTTTTTTAATTGTATGTTTTTGTCTTTCTGTAGTTTTGTGAGTTTTTTTTGGCTATATCAGACCTCAGTTACGGCATAAAGGCGCTTCCGTGTGTCACGCAGGGTCTTTCATTGCGATGTGTGTGTGGACTCTAGTTACGGTATGTGGTATCAGTAGTTGCAACATTCAGGTGTAGTTGCAACATTCTGGCTAGTTGCTCCTCGGCTTGTAGGATCTTGGTTCTGCGAACAGGGATTGAACCCATGCCCCCTCCTCCACCCCTGCATTGCAAGACAGAATCTTAACCACTGGACCACCAGGGAAGGCCCTCTTTTGGTATTTTTAATTTTCAAAAGAAGTAGTGAGCTAAGCCAAGAGGGCTGGGGTAAGGTGTGAGCGGGGCACTGGGGACACTTGTCAAGGGCCCTGAAACTAGCTGCCTCATTAGAGAACTGCAGTCTGTGGTGTGATGGAGGCAGAAGCCAGGTCCCCAGAAGCTGAGAGGGGAAGAGCAGTAAGGGGAGACAGCGAGTACAGAGCAGTGTCCTTCCCGATGGGCAGGAGGAGGCGGACAGAAGAGGGTGACGTTTAGAGAGGAGGCAGGTTTGAAGTGGCTGGTCCGCTGCTGTGTTCATGGGAAATTCTGGGAGCTGGATGGTGCGCGGCAACAAGTTAAAAGCTTGGCAGGGCCCTCAGTAAGGAATCCCTTTAAACTCCACTTGATCCTTTGTGTCTAAACTTAATTGACATATGAACCTTGGGAAACTTTGGACAAGAACATATGCTGTGTGGGAAGAGAACACGTTCTTGTTTGTAGGTTTACAGGTTATGAAGAGCCCATAATTGTACTCCATAGTCATGGGTTTTTTGTTTGTTTTTGTTTTTTAATTCTGTGGACATGGCAGACCTTCTGGAAGGATTTGAAGCAAGACAGTGACGTAGTTATTGCTGTGCTTGAGACTTTCCTCCTGGTGAAAATATATCTGCTCTGATTGCTTGTACTGTGGTGGATCAGGGTCTTTGGTGAGAGCCTCAACCCTCTCCAATATTCTTGCCTGGAAAATCCCATGGGCAGGGGAGTCTGGCCAGCTGCAGTCCACGGGGTTGCAAAGAGATGACTGAGTGACTCATACTTTCACTTTTCGCTTTTCCTTTATAGAAATGGAATATTACACCTGTCAAGCTCTTTAAAAAATACAGCAGGACTTTAACCCTGGCCATCAGTGTCCTCCAGCAACAGGCAGAGTCATGCTTTTCTTAATCTTAACTACATGACAGTTCCTTCTCCCTTTTAGTTTCTTATCTAAGTTCTGACCTTGAGCTTTATTGTTGATGGGGAAGTTTCAGAGCTGACTATAAGGAGTTGTACGATGCCTCAGTACTAAGAATGAAAGTGTTTTTGCCTTTATTTGACCTTTAAAGTTGTCATGACTTAATTTAGGAAAGTCCTGTAAAATGTGTCTAGGAATTGATTTATTCCTCACATTTCATGTACCATTTCTGTTCATCAAGATCTGGTTATGGCTAGGATAGTCAGGATAGAACTGTAGATGTTTTCTCCCATCCTTCTTTAAAAAAGAGAGTGAGAGAGAAAAGCTTGTTTTTAAGTGTGAGTGTTATTTGAGAGATTAATATCCCCAAGGGATGATAAAAGAAATCATCTAAAATTAAGTAAAAGCTTAGAAGACCAAGATTGTTAATCTCCTATCATTTGAAGAGATTCCTAGGAAATTCCCCATTTACCAACTAGAAAAATGTTTAGGTCCTCAGAGAAGGCCGAAGCAAAGAAGTCGTTGAAACTGCAAGTTATTCTCCTTGCAGTTTCCCACAGCGTTCGTCCCTTTTATCAAAACACTTCCTAATTTGGGCTCCCCTGTTACTGTCATTAGGGGAAGACCAATTCCCCACCTCTCTTGGCTAGTAAAGAATTTTTTTTTTTTTTGACATCCTGGTATGAAGCCTTGGCCTTTCTTCCTGGCACTGGAGCACCTTTGATTTTGGCCCAGGGCTTGTGTGCAAGAATGTGGCCATCTGGCAACACTTCCTGAGACTCCCTGGTGGGCTGGGCCTCTGGGCAAGGGCTGATGACACAGAGATAAACTTTACTCTGGGATTTGTGAGTCATGTACACACAATCAGACAAGTCCAGTGTAAGCCCCCTTGATAGGTGTGGGTATAGGAGGCCTTCTGGAGTGCTGGTGAAGACTTGTACTGGAGGATTTCCCCTTTTGACCAGGTTAGAGCAACCTCTTTACTTTCCTGTCTGAACAGTTGAAAAATGGACAAAATACTTGCAACCCCGAACTTTAGTCAGTGAAGGACAGTCATCTCTTGAGAGGTGAGCAATGAAGGTTTTTTGACACCAAATATTCGTTATTGTTGTTTTTTTTCCCCCAACACTACCTTCCCAGTTCTCTACATACCAACCAGGTGTCCAAGAACTCAGTTCAGTTCTGACACTAGGTACCTGGAGTTAGGTGTCAGATCCCACCAGTGAGGGAGGGACTTAGTCCCGTGAGATTGCACCCACTTCCTGTGCCAGTTGCAAGTCCAGGGCCACCCATACTTCTGACTGACCGACTGTAAATCAAGGGTTCATATGACACCCTCCTCAGGTTCAATAATTTGTAGAATGGGTCTTCAAACTGAAAAAAACGTGTTACTTGCCTTTGCTGGTTTATTATTTGTCTGACTGTTTGTATCCCCAGGGACTGTAGCCCACTAGGCTCCTCTCTCCNTTTTTTTTTTTTTTGACATCCTGGTATGAAGCCTTGGCCTTTCTTCCTGGCACTGGAGCACCTTTGATTTTGGCCCAGGGCTTGTGTGCAAGAATGTAGCCATCTGGCAACACTTCCTGAGACTCCCTGGTGGGCTGGGCCTCTGGGCAAGGGCTGATGACACAGAGATAAACTTTACTCTGGGATTTGTGAGTCATGTACACACAATCAGACAAGTCCAGTGTAAGCCCCCTTGATAGGTGTGGGTATAGGAGGCCTTCTGGAGTGCTGGTGAAGACTTGTACTGGAGGATTTCCCCTTTTGACCAGGTTAGAGCAACCTCTTTACTTTCCTGTCTGAACAGTTGAAAAATGGACAAAATACTTGCAACCCCGAACTTTAGTCAGTGAAGGACAGTCATCTCTTGAGAGGTGAGCAATGAAGGTTTTTTGACACCAAATATTCGTTATTGTTGTTTTTTTTCCCCCAACACTACCTTCCCAGTTCTCTACATACCAACCAGGTGTCCAAGAACTCAGTTCAGTTCTGACACTAGGTACCTGGAGTTAGGTGTCAGATCCCACCAGTGAGGGAGGGACTTAGTCCCGTGAGATTGCACCCACTTCCTGTGCCAGTTGCAAGTCCAGGGCCACCCATACTTCTGACTGACCGACTGTAAATCAAGGGTTCATATGACACCCTCCTCAGGTTCAATAATTTGTAGAATGGGTCTTCAAACTGAAAAAAACGTGTTACTTGCCTTTGCTGGTTTATTATTTGTCTGACTGTTTGTATCCCCAGGGACTGTAGCCCACTAGGCTCCTCTCTCCATGGGATTCTCCAGACAAGAATACTGGAGTGGGTTGCCATTTCCTCCTCCAGGGGATCTTCCCAATCTAGAGACTGAACCCTCATCTCCTGTGTCTCCTGCACACTGCAGGTGGATTCTTTACTCACTGAACCATTGGGGAAGCTTTTCAAGTTTATTGTAAAGGATACAACTCAAGAATAGTTGTACAGATAAGACGCAAAGCCAGGCTCTGGCAGGCAGGGGTGGTTTAGAACCTCCATGCCCTTTCTGGGTGCTCCACCCTCCTAGGACCTTGATGTTTCACCATCAGAGAAGCTCTCCAGATCTCAACATTTAGGGATTTTTTAGTGCAGATTTTATCACATTGGTGTGATTGATGAAATCATTGACTGATGGTGATTAGTTCAATTTCTGCTCCCCAGACTTGTGGGATGAGGCTGAAAGTTCCAAGCATCAAATCAAGGGTTGTTCTTTCTGCAGGTGGCCCTCATCCTGAAGTTAGTTAGGGACCTGCCAAGAGTCATCTCATTAGAACAGAAGACCTGCCTGTCACCTTGTCACTTGGGAAATTCCAAGTGTTTTAGGAGCTGTGTACCAGTAACCAGGGACAGTGACCAGGGATCTTCTTACACCATAGGGAAGAGGGGGTGAGCGCTACAGTTGCCTCCATTCACTGCTGTGAGAGTGTCTTCAGGCCATGGCACAGGGGGAGCTGGGCAGAGGCAGACAGACTCTCTGAGTTGAGGAGATGGAGCTGAGAGTTCAGGAGACGAAAGCAGCTAGGGTTTGTAGGACAGGGTACTGGAGGAGAGAGGTGCACGGCGAGAAGAGTAGAGGTCTGTAGAGTACCCCTCCACTCCTGTCAAGGGTCGAGCTGGGCACTGATCAGCAAGGGAACTCCCTGAAGCTAAGGAAAGAAACACTTGAGAAAAAGCATTGGGGAAGCAGTGTGGGATTTTCACATGGGGCTGGGAATAGTGCCTGTTCCAGGCCCAGATGGCTTCCCTGGTAAATTCTATCAGACAATCAGGGAAGAAGTAATACCAGCTGTACCTTAGCTCCTCCAGAAAATCGAAGAGAACACTTCCCAACTCAGTAAGAGTTGCATTATCCCGATACTAAAACCAGATAGATACTGCAAGGAGAGAAAACTAAAGACCAAGATCCTTCACGAATGTAGATGCTAAAATTCTTTTTATCTATTTATTTTTTGCCATAGTGGGTCTTTGTTGCTGTGTGTGGGCTTTTGCTACTTGTGGTCCGTGGGTTTCTTGTTGCCGTGGCTTCTCTTGTTGCGGAGCATGGGCTCCAGGGCACGTGGGCTTCAGTAGTTGTGGTGCGTGGGCTCAGTAGTTGTGGCTTAGTTGCCCTGAGGCTTGTGGGATCTTAGTTCCCAGACCAGGAAATGAACCCATGTCCCCTGACTTGGCAGGCGGATTCTTAACTAGAGCACCAGGGAAATCCCTGTAGGTGTTAAAATTCTAAACACAATTTTTGCCAGTTTCATTCAGCAGTATATAAAAAGGATGATATAAAATGATCAAGTAGGGTTTACCCCAAGAATGCAAGGGGTAAGCACTTGAAAATCAGTCAATGTAGTAATTCACCATATTAGCAAACTAAAAAAGCACAACCATAAGATCATCTCAGTAGGTGCAGAAGAAGCATTTGACAAAATCCAGTTATCTGCCCTGGCATGATGAAGCAGGAGTCTCTTATAGAAAACCAATGAGATCCTCCTGAGCAGGGTGTAAGCAAGATAAACAGGATCTCAGGGCTTAGAGCAGGAGAGAGGAATCAACAGCTGTCTGCACAGAGTTGAAAAACCTATAAGTCTATTCTGATTAAGAAAAAAAACAACCCTCAACAAATAAATAGGAAATAAAGGGAACTTCTTAACCTAATAAAGGGGATCTATGTAAAACTATAGCTAATATACTTAATTGTAAGAGACTGAATACTTTCCCCTTGATTTCAGGAGTAAGACAGGAATGTCTGTTCTCATCATTTCTGTTCATCATTTTACTATAGGTTCTAGCCAGTGCACTCAGGCAAGGAAAAATAACATAAAGGCATCCACATTGGAAAGGAAGAAGCAAAATTGTCTATTCACAGACGTGCTCATCTGTGTATTACAAAATCTGATGGAGTCTTTGAAAAAGCTACCAGAACTGATAAGTGGGTGTAGTAAAGTTGCAGGTTGTGAGATCAGTGTACAAAAAATCATCTGCATTTTTTATGTGTTAGCAGTGAATCATCAGAAACTGAAAACATTTTTTAAAGCACCAAATTTATATAGCATAAAAATATGAAATACTTAGGAATAAATCTGACAAAAATTTGTAAGGAGCCCTGTAAACTGGAAATCCCAGAATACTGCTGAGAAAAATTTAAAAAGAGCTAAATAGATGGAGAGACGCACCATGTTCATGGGCTGGAAAACTCGGTATTGCTAAGATACCAGTTTTCCTCAAAATGGTATGTGTTAATAAATTCAACTCAATATCACTCAGATTGAAATGATTTGGTGGCATTTCAGGGGGGTTCAGGAAACTCTGATCCTTGATGTCGGAGCACAGAAAGAATCCAGCGAGAGGCAAAGTGATAGGTAAGAAGTGATTTATGAGAATAGGATGCTTGTGAGGCTTACAGATGGGCCAGCAAGAGGGTGCCATGTGCCAAGAACTTAGTGGGCTACAGTTTTATAATCACAGGAGAAGTGGGAAGGAGTTGAAAGACCACCTTCTTCCTCATTCTTTAGTAGATACCATGCTTCCCTTATCAGCTCCTCCAGGTTGGGCAGGGAAGTTTTTCTTGTTGCCACATGGTCAAGCTGGGACTTGGCATGGCACAGTGGAAATGAGCAGAAAGGTAGTAACATGCTAAAAATTGTAAACCATTTCAAGTTTTAGTGTACTGTCACTTTTTTCTTAGATTTTAATTTTTGGTGCAGGCAGAAGAATGCTGAGGAATATTAGCTCACTGGGCAGGATGTGGGTCTCATGCCACCATTGTTGTAGTTTCATTGCGTTAGGGTGTGTCTGGTGCTCCTGCTGCATGGTTTTGTTGCTAAGCAAGCCTTCTTGGTTTTGTGGTTAAGCAAACCTGCTTTCTTGAGTGATCGTTAACTTTCGGGGGTCTCCCATACTTTTTGCTTTACTTACAGTCCCCTGAAAAGTGAAAGTTGCTCAGTCGTGTCTGAATCTAGTCTGGTAGACTGTAGCCTACCAGGCTCCTCTGTCCATGGAATTCTCTAGGCAGTAATACTGGAGTGGGTGGGTAGCTGTTCCCTTCTCCAGGAGATCTTACCAACCCAGGGATGGAACCCAGTTCTCCCACATTGCAGGTGGATTCTTTACTGTCTGAGCCACCAGGGAACCCCTACAGTCACCTAGTGGGATTAACTGTTTAATTATCTACTTTTTCCCTTTACTCTGTCCCTATCAGAATTCCAGCAGGGTCTTTTTTTTTTTTGTAGAAATTGAAAAGCTGATTCCAAAATTCACATAGAAATCCAAAGAACCGAAAAGAGCAAAAACTGTTTTGAAGAAGACAGTCAAANGAGAGGCAAAGTGATAGGTAAGAAGTGATTTATGAGAATAGGATGCTTGTGAGGCTTACAGATGGGCCAGCAAGAGGGTGCCATGTGCCAAGAACTTAGTGGGCTACAGTTTTATAATCACAGGAGAAGTGGGAAGGAGTTGAAAGACCACCTTCTTCCTCATTCTTTAGTAGATACCATGCTTCCCTTATCAGCTCCTCCAGGTTGGGCAGGGGAGTTTTTCTTGTTGATACATGGTCAAGCTGGGACTTGGCATGGCACAGTGGAAATGAGCAGAAAGGTAGTAACATGCTAAAAATTGTAAACCATTTCAAGTTTTAGTGTACTGTCACTTTTTTCTTAGATTTTAATTTTTGGTGCAGGCAGAAGAATGCTGAGGAATATTAGCTCACTGGGCAGGATGTGGGTCTCATGCCACCATTGTTGTAGTTTCATTGCGTTAGGGTGTGTCTGGTGCTCCTGCTGCATGGTTTTGTTGCTAAGCAAGCCTTCTTGGTTTTGTGGTTAAGCAAACCTGCTTTCTTGAGTGATCGTTAACTTTCGGGGGTCTCCCATACTTTTTGCTTTACTTACAGTCCCCTGAAAAGTGAAAGTTGCTCAGTCGTGTCTGAATCTAGTCTGGTAGACTGTAGCCTACCAGGCTCCTCTGTCCATGGAATTCTCTAGGCAGTAATACTGGAGTGGGTGGGTAGCTGTTCCCTTCTCCAGGAGATCTTACCAACCCAGGGATGGAACCCAGTTCTCCCACATTGCAGGTGGATTCTTTACTGTCTGAGCCACCAGGGAACCCCTACAGTCACCTAGTGGGATTAACTGTTTAATTATCTACTTTTTCCCTTTACTCTGTCCCTATCAGAATTCCAGCAGGGTCTTTTTTTTTTTTGTAGAAATTGAAAAGCTGATTCCAAAATTCACATAGAAATCCAAAGAACCGAAAAGAGCAAAAACTGTTTTGAAGAAGACAGTCAAACTTAGAGGATTAATGCTGATTAATTATCTGATTAATTAGGTTAATTAAGATGACCTGATTTTAAGACATTATATAACTACTATATCAAGACAGTGTGGTATTGGCATAAAGAAAGATCTACAGGTCAGTGGAATAGAATAGAGACAGCTGATTTTTGACAGACATGCAAAGGCAACTCAGGGAAAATAGTCTTTTCAAAAAATAATGCTGGAATAATTAGATATCCATATTCAAAAAAGTGAACCTGAGCCAACTTTGCACCATATATAAATGTTAAGATAAATCACATACCTAAACATAAAACATAAAACTATCACACTTCTAGAAGAAAATATAGGAAGAAACCTTCATGACCTTGGATTAGGCAAAGATTTCTTGGATATGATCCATAAGAGAACGAATTATTAATTGCACTTCAAAATTTTTAAATTCTGCTCTTTAAAATATACTTACTGCTTAGAGAATGAAAAGACAAGCCAAATACTGAGAGAAAATATTTGTATATCACATATCTGATAAAGGGTTTGTATCCAGAATATATAGAGGACTCTCAAAACTCAACAATTAGAAAACATACAACCCAATTAAAAAAGGGATAAAAGACTTGAACAGACACTTCACCAAAGAAGTACTGTGGATGGCAGACGAGTACATGAAAAGGTGCTTATCCTTTCATTAGGCCTTAGGGAAATGCAGACTAAGATCACAGAGACCACTAAACGCCTATCAGAATATACGTGGTTTATAAGACTGTGTATCACGTGTTGGCAAGACAGCAGAAGAACTGGAGCACTCACCTCCTGTTGGGTATAAGATGCTATAGCCATCTTGAAAAACAGTGCTCCAGTTTCACGACAGCTATTTCTCTCTCATGTATTTGTTTTTAGGCTCGAGAAATGAAGATATGTGTCCACACAAAGGCTCACGCCTAAGTCTTTAGCTAGGTTTACTTGTAATGGCCCCAACATGAAAAAATAAAAACTAATTGTCCCATTGACAGGTGAACTCATAGATGGACTGTGGTGTTATCCATCTGATGGTGGGTGCTACTTAGCATTAAAAAGGGATGAACCATTGCTATGTGCTACATTATGAATGAATCTCAACATGGTCATGCCCAGTGGGGAAGCCAAGCAAAGGAGAGTATATACTGTATGAATCCATATGGACACAGTTCTGGACAGTGCATACTTAGCTGTCGTGAGAGAAAGGAGTTCAGCCTTCTCCTGGGGATATGGCACAGGGGAGGGCAGTGAGGAGTGGGAGAGGGATTGCACACAGACACGAGGAGACTTTTAAGTGGTGATGCATATTCTTAGTATCTTGATTGTCATGGTGGTTTCAAGGGTGTAACATGTATCATAGCTTACTAAATTGTGCCCTTTAAAATTGTAGGTGAATTATATCTGAACAAAGCTGTTTAAAAGAAAATCTGCATTTAAACCAGCTTTGCTACTTGGTAGCTGTGTAACCTTGATGAAGTCGCTCAACCCCAGAGCTGTATGAATGGAACATATGGCATGCATCCTGTGGCCTGTCCATAGGGAAGTCAACAGGTTTCCAAAATGCAGCTCATTCTCTTGGTCTCATAAGGCCCTGTGTCATCAGTGTGGGACTCAGTGAAAATAGATGCAGCATTCAGGAGAAATATTTTTTTCTGCTTACCTGGAGAGGCCCCCTCCTCAAATTGAGGAAGCCCCCTCCTCAAAATGACTCCCAAGACAGTTGGTGTTCAGTTTCCTAAAAACAAAACAAGCATGGAAACCTGAATTTTGAAGCCTCTGTAAGAGGCCCAGGAGCGCTTGGGAAGTAGATATTTCTTCCTGATGATGTTGTCAGGGAATGGTGTTGCCCTGCCTTGGGGGATTGAGGGGGCCCCGAACCTGAACCTGACTCTTGGTTGGAATGGGTGTCATTGATCATGTGGCTTTAAGGGCAGAAGCAAAATGTCGCCACAGTCCACAGTTTCATGGTAACAAGTTTCTCAGAGTTACTTGCCTTGTTAAACTCTGGGGGCTGGTCTTTCTGGTTTTGTGTGATTGAACGTGTTGGGTTTTAGGGAATCACTGGGTGTAGCCTCCTTGTCTTACAGAGCAGGGAGTAGAAACCCCTGGAGTGTGGATTGCTGTTCGGCCCCTTCTCACACAGTGGCTCTGGGCTTCCCCCTCCACTGCCCCGTGCTGCCTTCCACATTCGCGCCAGATTCACTGAGGGCCTGCCTTGCTTGAAGCTCCTAGCCTTGCCATTTTTTTTTTTTTTTTTACTGTGGCAGTGATTTTATTTGCAGGACAATGCCATTCTCCCAAATCATCCCACCCTCTCCCTCTCCCTCTCCCTCAGAGTCCAAAAGTCCAGTCTATACATCTGTGTCTCTTTTGCTGTCTCGCATACAGGGTCATCATTACCATCTTTCTAAATTCCATATATATGTGTCAGTATACTGTATTGGTGTTTTTCTTTCTGGCTTACTTCACTCTGTATAATCGGCTCCTAGCCTTGCTTTTTAAATTCATTTTTTATTTTGAAGTAGTTCCAAACTCACTAGAGAGTTGTAAGAACTCCCCCTACCCTTAATCATCTGAGAGTAGGTTACCAGTTTGAAATTCTGTTACCCCTACATTCTTTAGCATGTGTTTCCGTCTAGCAAAGACATTCTGTGTAACCACAGGACGATCATTAAAACCCAAACATTGATCTACCACTATCATCTGGTCCACAGATCCTGTTGGAGTTTCTTGAGTTGTCCCAATATTGTCTTTTTTAGCAAAGGAACCACCCCAGTGTCACATGTTACATTTAGTTGTCATATACAGTTTGTCAGAAGGACAAATTAGGTGGAATGTCTAAAATCTTAGATTAAAAAATTGACACACTATTTCAGTGAGTAGAATAAGCAATAGGATATTCAGGCAAAAAACTAGTGAACTGAAATGCATGTACCAAAAATAGGTCAGGGGACACTGTCAGAGGAACATTGAGAGTGATGGATATTTTCTGTGTTTGTCAAACCTCTCCTCCTAGCTTTGTTTTTCTCATGTGGCCATTTCTGCACTCAGGGCTCCGGCTCATGGCACGTGGCCTGTGTTAGTGGCAAGGCAGTGATGCTGCCCACCTTTCCGCTGAGTATTCCCTCCTGTGTCCGCAGTCACTTTTAAATGCACCTTCTTTTTCCACGGAGGACTCAGCAATGATCAGATGCTGGCTCCAAATAAGTTTTCCTCCTGCTTTTAATGATCTCATTGCACATTCTCCTCCTTTCTCTGTGATAATAACTTTACTGATGTCAGCCGGCTTGCCTTTCCAGTTAATCAGGGGGGATTATGCGTGTGCCCATAACTGAAAAGTGGCATAAAATTAGCATGAAAAGTAACATCTCCAACGGGACTTGATGAATTTTCAGACATATGGAATTTCACAGCAGGCAGCTGTGATGTGTGCTCAGGCTGGAGCATTTGGATTCTGGAAGTTCTGCAGCCAGGAGGGAACGAATGCTGTGGCCTTCACATCTCTGGCTCTTGAAAGACTCACTGTGTCCAAGTCTGTGGGGTGAGGTGGGGGCAGGGTGGGCAAGGTCCCTCCCAGGCCAGCGTGGATCTGCTGAGCTGGGACCTCTGTGTACTCCACGCTCTCCCAAGCATGGGCCTTGTTAGGCTCGGAATGTGTTCTGCATTGCATCCCCCGATGAAGGGCGGACTTGTGGGTGTGTGGGAGTACGGAGAGTGTGTTCTTCAGCAGAATCACCACACACACACTGGCAGGAACAAGGAAGCCTTTTCTTTGAAGACGCGAGTTCAAATCGGGGCTCGGAGAAGTTTTTTGGTTTTTTGTTTTTTTTTCACTTTCTGTCTTTGCTTTCTGTTTTGTAAAGGAAATCAGATTTACTTCATGGAAAAGTTGTGAGGGTCACACAGGGAGCTTAGGTGACGTGCTTGGCTCAGAGTACTTCCTGCTCCTTGTATCCCCTTCCTTCCTGCGCGTCCCTCCCCATAGCGTCCACTCTCAGATCCCGGGGCTGGGGGTGGGGAAGTGAGCCCCAGAAGGTCTGTGACGTTGGTCCTTAGTGCGATGGGAATTGCAATAGGAATTTGTAAGCTCAGTCTCTTTCTTTTTTTTCCTAAAATTATTTATTTTTGGCTGCGCTGGGTCTTCATTGCTGCACGGGCTTTCGCTAGTTGTGGTGGGCGGGGCTGTTCTTGGTTGCCATGCACAGGCCTCTCACTGGGTTAGTCTCTCTTGTTGCAAAGCATGGACTCCAGGGCACGTGGCCTTCAGTGGTGGTGATGCCTGGGTTCCGTAGTTTTCGGTTCCTAGACTCTAGAGCACAGGCTCAGTAGTTGGCGGTGCGTGGGCTGAGCTAGTCTGTGGCATATGGGATTTTCCTGGACTAGGGATGGAACTTGTGTCTCCTGCATTGGCAGGCAGATTCTTTACCACTGAGCCACCAGGGAAGCCCTCTATAAGCTTATTTTCTGATACAAGGGTTTTCTTAGAAAATCCAGACAGTGTGGTCATCATCTCCTCGTAGAAGGAGTGGTGGGAGCCACGGGTGGCTTCCAGTTGGGTGGTGGTAGTCCTGGGATCTGGTCTCACCCTGGCTGCACGTGGAGGATGGGGCTAGGTGGTGGGGACTCAAGGAGGGCTGCAGTGAGCAGGACGGAAGTGGTCAGTCCTCTTCTGACAGCACTGCAGGCTTGCACGCCTTCCAGCCCCTTCCTAAGCCCTGCTGGGAATGGGCCACTGAGCCAGTTCCCACGTGGATGAGGTGTGGGCATAAGCAAAGACCACCCAGGTAAGAACAGGCGAGGGCTGTTTACTCAGAGCTTGCTCTTTCAAGGCACTTGTGTTTTGGAGACCTGATGGCAGGCAGAGGAGTGGGGAAGCTCCATGGTGGGGCAGAGGGAAGGCCTCGGCAGGCTCAGTTGGAGGCTGCGGCTTGGGAAGCTGGAGGTGGGCTGACTAGAGGCAGGACAGCCTGTGATGGGTTTGGGAGAGCATTCCTGACTTTCTTTGGTTGGGCCTAAAGCAGAAATCAGGGAAGCTGTCAGTTATTAATCAAGATTTGGTCATTCTACAGAGGTTATTGGTGGCTTCCTATAGGTGATAGGTTGGTTTCCTGGGCTGGTTGGTGCCGATTGTGGATCAGAGCCCTGTTTTCATACATGGTTATTGTTCGTTGTATGTTCAGTCTGTCAGAGGAATGTGTGTGACGCAGTCAGTTCCTTTGAGTTGATTGCTCTGAGAAGCCACAGCTGCTTCTCTGGTGGACCTGGGGCACTGTGGCCGCTGTGGTCTCCCTGTGTCTTCATGGCAGGGTTCCAGCCCAGACCACATTTTGAAAACTGGTGCTGTCATTGGGATCTAGTTTGGAAATATAGTTTTTACCCTATAGTAATTCTAATTTTTAAAAACTTAAAAAAAAAACCAAACTTTTCTTACATGAGAAAAAACAGTTTTTCTAATAAAAATCTAAAAATTGGGCACATGCCTGGAGCAGAAGAACCCTGCCTCTCTCAATGGGACGCTCGCTGTCCACTTCACCCTCTGTGCCCACTGCTAGCTTCCTGCCTGGCCTGCGTGGACATCTGGCTTGTCAGTCTCCACAGCTCTGCTCAGCTGAGCTTGAGGGAGAAGTTCGGGGACGCAGCTGAGCTGCTCCGTCTAGCAGGGGTGGCAGCCCAGCCCTGCAGAGCCTCCATCAGCTCCTCGACTGCTTGGATGGTTGCGGGTGGGGGCTGCTGCGAATCTCGGTGATGCGTGGACCACTTGTTTTCAGAGGGCGAGATGAAAGTGAGACGCACACGAACAGCATCAGCAGTGAAGTTCTGCTGAAAGTGGTTGGGTTTTCTGGGATGACTCACAGTGTAATTTGGACTTTGCCCCACCTCAGTACCATCATGATGGGAGTCCTGGTGCTCTGTTGCCAGAAGTACCGAACAGTAATAGGCCTCGGCCAGGGGAATGGCTGACGAGTAGGCTTCCTGCACTCATAGGGACGGTTGGCGTCTGTCCCTGTTGACACTCCAGCAATGTTCTCATGGGTTTTATGGCACTTAATGCACGTGGCTGAGATGCTGGAACTGTGCCAAGGGCTATCAAGTAAGTTTTATGCTCTGTCATTTGAAGTAAGGCCCAAGAGTAGACTTCCTAACCGAAATGACCTCTTGATTTAGGGGAAAGAAAAAAAAAATGATGTCTATACCTGGAGACAAATCTCTCAGCAATAGATTTTTAAAAAGAGTCCATTTTTAAAAGCCTTTTCCTCTGCACCATCAGAGCCCTGAGCTAATCTCTATTGTCACAGGACACTGTCATTTTTCCCTTGTTTCAGACTCTGAGGGTTAATGGCACCAGGGTGTATTATTGAGCATTGAAATATTTTTTAAACCTTTTATTATGGAAAAAGAAAAGGAGAGAGAATAATACAATGCAGCCTCATGTACTCATAGCCGGTTAAAACAATTCATGACTAATCTTATTTTATTTGTGCTCCTAACTACTCACCCCTGTATTTGACATAGTTCTCAGACCTCATTGCATATTTGAGTAAGAATTTTTTCCTTTTTTAAAAAAATAAATGCGCAAGCCTTTTGGTAGCTGTGCCAGGCTGAAGGCCACATGTTTCTGGTCCAGACTTTGTCACCTGCCCTGTGATCTTGGTTAAGTCCTTAACCTCTTTGACCCTTGGTGTTCTCTTTTGGAAAACAGACTCTACTGTATCCTCTTGGCAGTTGTTTGTGGGGGCCTTTTATGAGATCCTGAGGGAATGAAACTGTCGTAGGTGCTTTATGGATGGAGAGAACTCTAGTCTGTCTGCCCCATGAAAGGCTGTCCACCTTTCATGCCAGCTCTTCCCAGCACTGTTCACTAGCTGTACCATGGAAGTGACATTGTCAGCTCCCGTCTTCCCACTGATCCATTGCACTGTCGGTCAAGAGGACCATCTTCCCCAGGCAGTTAATACGAAAGCCCCAGGCTGGGACGTGACCCCTCGCACATCTCTGGACCAGTGTGCCTGCCTGCTGGCCTCGCCCAGCCCTGGGGTCTGCTCCCCGGCCTGCTGTGCCCCTGCGCCTGTGTCTGGCCCGGGCCTGGGCTGACCCGTCCTCAGTGCGGCACTCAGGAGGACCACCCAGCTCGCCCCACCAAATGAGAGGGTTCTCATGGTGCAAGTTGGCCCATGCATGGTTCAGTCCCCTGGGGTCTTATTTTTTGCTGTTATTTCCTCTGCCTAAAATAGCATTTCCTCTGCCTAAAAATGTCCTATCCGTGGCGTCTAGTTTGGAACAAAACTATTTGTTGCTCAGAAGTTAGGGCAGCAGACTTCCTGTTGCCCAAGCATGGAGTGAACCCTGGGCTCCTGTAAGCTTTTGGGAGCAGAGACTGATGAATAAGTCTGTTGGTTAAATTAAAATTTGTTTTTAAAGAAAAAGAGATAATGTATGCAGTGATGGCCAGAAAAAAGTCTCTCAGAAGGAACTGAACCAGCTCCTACTCCTCAGAGAAGCATCCCGTTGGTTCTCTGGTGCCCCAGCCTGTCCATTGCCCTGAGTCCCATTTTTAAATTGCCCCTACGGGGTGGCACTTCCTGCTCCAGAAGGAGCAATTCTGTTCTGTTCTNAGGGTTTTCTTAGAAAATCCAGACAGTGTGGTCATCATCTCCTCGTAGAAGGAGTGGTGGGAGCCACGGGTGGCTTCCAGTTGGGTGGTGGTAGTCCTGGGATCTGGTCTCACCCTGGCTGCACGTGGAGGATGGGGCTAGGTGGTGGGGACTCAAGGAGGGCTGCAGTGAGCAGGACGGAAGTGGTCAGTCCTCTTCTGACAGCACTGCAGGCTTGCACGCCTTCCAGCCCCTTCCTAAGCCCTGCTGGGAATGGGCCGCTGAGCCAGTTCCCACGTGGATGAGGTGTGGGCATAAGCAAAGACCACCCAGGTAAGAACAGGCGAGGGCTGTTTACTCAGAGCTTGCTCTTTCAAGGCACTTGTGTTTTGGAGACCTGATGGCAGGCAGAGGAGTGGGGAAGCTCCATGGTGGGGCAGAGGGAAGGCCTCGGCAGGCTCAGTTGGAGGCTGCGGCTTGGGAAGCTGGAGGTGGGCTGACTAGAGGCAGGACAGCCTGTGATGGGTTTGGGAGAGCATTCCTGACTTTCTTTGGTTGGGCCTAAAGCAGAAATCAGGGAAGCTGTCAGTTATTAATCAAGATTTGGTCATTCTACAGAGGTTATTGGTGGCTTCCTATAGGTGATAGGTTGGTTTCCTGGGCTGGTTGGTGCCGATTGTGGATCAGAGCCCTGTTTTCATACATGGTTATTGTTCGTTGTATGTTCAGTCTGTCAGAGGAATGTGTGTGACGCAGTCAGTTCCTTTGAGTTGATTGCTCTGAGAAGCCACAGCTGCTTCTCTGGTGGACCTGGGGCACTGTGGCCGCTGTGGTCTCCCTGTGTCTTCATGGCAGGGTTCCAGCCCAGACCACATTTTGAAAACTGGTGCTGTCATTGGGATCTAGTTTGCAAATATAGTTTTTACCCTATAGTAATTCTAATTTTTAAAAACTTAAAAAAAAAACCAAACTTTTCTTACATGAGAAAAAACAATTTTTCTAATAAAAATCTAAAAATTGGGCACATGCCTGGAGCAGAAGAACCCTGCCTCTCTCAATGGGACGCTCGCTGTCCACTTCACCCTCTGTGCCCACTGCTAGCTTCCTGCCTGGCCTGCGTGGACATCTGGCTTGTCAGTCTCCACAGCTCTGCTCAGCTGAGCTTGAGGGAGAAGTTCGGGGACGCAGCTGAGCTGCTCCGTCTAGCAGGGGTGGCAGCCCAGCCCTGCAGAGCCTCCATCAGCTCCTCGACTGCTTGGATGGTTGCGGGTGGGGGCTGCTGCGAATCTCGGTGATGCGTGGACCACTTGTTTTCAGAGGGCGAGATGAAAGTGAGACGCACACGAACAGCATCAGCAGTGAAGTTCTGCTGAAAGTGGTTGGGTTTTCTGGGATGACTCACAGTGTAATTTGGACTTTGCCCCACCTCAGTACCATCATGATGGGAGTCCTGGTGCTCTGTTGCCAGAAGTACCGAACAGTAATAGGCCTCGGCCAGGGGAATGGCTGACGAGTAGGCTTCCTGCACTCATAGGGACGGTTGGCGTCTGTCCCTGTTGACACTCCAGCAATGTTCTCATGGGTTTTATGGCACTTAATGCACGTGGCTGAGATGCTGGAACTGTGCCAAGGGCTATCAAGTAAGTTTTATGCTCTGTCATTTGAAGTAAGGCCCAAGAGTAGACTTCCTAACCGAAATGACCTCTTGATTTAGGGGAAAGAAAAAAAAAATGATGTCTATACCTGGAGACAAATCTCTCAGCAATAGATTTTTAAAAAGAGTCCATTTTTAAAAGCCTTTTCCTCTGCACCATCAGAGCCCTGAGCTAATCTCTGTTGTCACAGGACACTGTCATTTTTCCCTTGTTTCAGACTCTGAGGGTTAATGGCACCAGGGTGTATTATTGAGCATTGAAATATTTTTTAAACCTTTTATTATGGAAAAAGAAAAGGAGAGAGAATAATACAATGCAGCCTCATGTACTCATAGCCGGTTAAAACAATTCATGACTAATCTTATTTTATTTGTGCTCCTAACTACTCACCCCTGTATTTGACATAGTTCTCAGACCTCATTGCATATTTGAGTAAGAATTTTTTCCTTTTTTAAAAAAATAAATGCGCAAGCCTTTTGGTAGCTGTGCCAGGCTGAAGGCCACATGTTTCTGGTCCAGACTTTGTCACCTGCCCTGTGATCTTGGTTAAGTCCTTAACCTCTTTGACCCTTGGTGTTCTCTTTTGGAAAACAGACTCTACTGTATCCTCTTGGCAGTTGTTTGTGGGGGCCTTTTATGAGATCCTGAGGGAATGAAACTGTCGTAGGTGCTTTATGGATGGAGAGAACTCTAGTCTGTCTGCCCCATGAAAGGCTGTCCACCTTTCATGCCAGCTCTTCCCAGCACTGTTCACTAGCTGTACCATGGAAGTGACATTGTCAGCTCCCGTCTTCCCACTGATCCATTGCACTGTTGGTCAAGAGGACCATCTTCCCCAGGCAGTTAATACGAAAGCCCCAGGCTGGGACGTGACCCCTCGCACATCTCTGGACCAGTGTGCCTGCCTGCTGGCCTCGCCCAGCCCTGGGGTCTGCTCCCCGGCCTGCTGTGCCCCTGCGCCTGTGTCTGGCCCGGGCCTGGGCTGACCCGTCCTCAGTGCGGCACTCAGGAGGACCACCCAGCTCGCCCCACCAAATGAGAGGGTTCTCATGGTGCAAGTTGGCCCATGCATGGTTCAGTCCCCTGGGGTCTTATTTTTTGCTGTTATTTCCTCTGCCTAAAATAGCATTTCCTCTGCCTAAAAATGTCCTATCCGTGGCGTCTAGTTTGGAACAAAACTATTTGTTGCTCAGAAGTTAGGGCAGCAGACTTCCTGTTGCCCAAGCATGGAGTGAACCCTGGGCTCCTGTAAGCTTTTGGGAGCAGAGACTGATGAATAAGTCTGTTGGTTAAATTAAAATTTGTTTTTAAAGAAAAAGAGATAATGTATGCAGTGATGGCCAGAAAAAAGTCTCTCAGAAGGAACTGAACCAGCTCCTACTCCTCAGAGAAGCATCCCGTTGGTTCTCTGGTGCCCCAGCCTGTCCATTGCCCTGAGTCCCATTTTTAAATTGCCCCTACGGGGTGGCACTTCCTGTTCCAGAAGGAGCAATTCTGTTCTGTTCTGAGTCCTCTAGTTCAGTTCCTTCCATAGCTGTGACCTGGCTGAAGGCTCAGGGCTGGACCTCCTCTCTTGGCTGATGGATGAGATGTTGGCTGGGCCCAGCTCAGCATGTACCCTTTGGGCATGGCCCTCTGACGTCCTTCCCAGGGCCTGCCTGCACACTCACTGTCTTTCTGTATTGGCCGCGTCTCTCTTTGTGACTCTAGGGCAAGTTCTAGAGGAATTAGATGTGACTTTGGTGGGGTCTGGGGGAGGGAATGTTCCCAGGGGATGCTTGCTCTGCTCCCCAGAGGCCCTGAGGGCTCTTCTTCGAGCCCAAGCTTGACTTGGGCTTCATTTCCGCTTGGAGGAGCTCAGGGCAAGTGCTTTAATTCTGGTATGTAAAGCTGACGATAGACAGTAACTCACCTTACGGAGTTAGTGTTCTTGCAGTGGTGAAATGAGCCCTGCATTTACAGGCCCGTTGTTCCCATCCCAACAGTAGGACTTCACCACAGCCCACAAGAAAGCCGTGGGCACACACGCTGTGCATACAGGGAGAGAGCACAGGGGCGCTGGGCAGCTACAGACAGACCCTTGCTTGGTCCAGCCATGCTGCCGAGCATGGGCATCCCACCGTGCTGACTGCCAGTCATTAGTGTGGCGGCACCCAGCCTCTGATCCACAGCTACCCACAGAAACCTGATGCACTGGTACCTAAAGCCTATCGTTTCTCCTTAGCTGATTCGGAATCTGAAGCGAAGAGCCATGTTATTTGTTAGTTTGCTAAAGTCCCTGGAAGTGGTAGAACCAAGACTAGAAATAGTTGCTTCAGAAGCTCAGTGTCTCATGCCTGGTATCGTGACCCTGGACTAATGGGATACTGGGGCCAAATGGATCATTAGACACTCATGTAGCTCAGACTTGCCAGCTGTGGCTTCTCTACTGTGGGCTCCAGGGAGAGGGGGCAGAGCAGTGAAAAGTAGCTGCTTTGAAGGCTTGATTTGTGCCAATCTGTGTTACCCTGACCCTTAATGGGCACGTCAGGGATCTTGGTAGCAAGCAAGAGTTCCCAATTCTGGCTACCTTAGAAAGAAACGTGTGGGAGGCTGTTGGGAAGGGAGCACACAGGACTGGTAGAGGGCTCGTGGCCAGGCTGGGGAACGGGCATGGGGAGCGCAGCAGCACCTCAAGGTCACAGCCCCTCTCCCTCTGCAGCCACTGTGCTGGAGCCGCCCTCAGCCTGCCCTCGGTCGCTCGCTCAGACTGAGAGGGCGTTTGATAGGCTGCACACGGGTCCTGGGCCCACTGTTGGCTGACCTGGGACCTGACCGCCCCCACCCCTAGCTTCCTGCCCTCCGGTTCTCTGGTTGTGGGGTCTCTTCTCCCCCCAAAGTCACACATGTGGCAGAAAAACTCCAGGAGTAGGGCAGCCAGCTCTGGTGCCTGGAACACAGTGTGAGAGGGGAGGATGTGCTTGAGGACTCTGGGAGGACAAGGCAGAGCCCAGGACCCTTGTCTAGTGGGCAGGGCAGCGAGGGGCGTGTCTGGGACACCTGAGAGGCGGAACTTGGCTGGTTGGAGCTGGGGAGGGGGCGCAGCGCGCAGAGGAGGAGAGGGTGGAGGGAAGTTTCCTAGATACGTGTGAGGCCTGCGTGAGGCACTAGGTGGCCTTCAGGGATCAGAGGAAGGGAGAGGCAGCCTTGGGGCCCCAGAGGGGCAGGGCGGGCCTGGGCTGGCCCTCCAGCTGCCTTGGTTGCCCCCAAGAAGTCCAGTTGGAGAGGGGTTGCTGCTGAACGGGAGGAAAGCTTATTACAGCGTTCCTGTGGGAACCATGTGCAGGTCAGCTGATGTGAGGACTGGCCGAGCCCTGACTGATGCTCACACTAACGGAGGGCGGGGTGAGTGGAGTGCACAGGAGCCCCTGAGCAGGGGCTGGTCTGCTGCAAGGACAGCGATAGGAAGTGGATTTTTTTTTTCCTTAGATGAAAATATTTTGAAAACATTCAGGTTTCTGAAAAGTGAGGCTGGACAACGAACCAGAGGCGGTGGGCGAAGGGAAGCACAGGGCGGCTATTAGCTCATCTCTACAGACAGGCTTTCTGGAAAGTCCGAGGCAGCAGAAGGCTTTTGATCCGCCCCCAGAGTACATTTTTCTGAATGGCACCCAGGGGAGGCCTTTTCAGTGGAAAAAGTGAATTTTCACTTTCAGAGGAGGTGGGACTTGCCGCTGTGTCACTTGGGGTAGACAGGGTAGCTCCTGTCCATCAGCGGAAGGTGGGTCTTGGTGCCTGGGCCTCCCCTCCCCACGGCCGAGTTTTTCTGGGTTGAGGAGTCCACGGTGGAGGTGCTCTGCGTGGTGTGGGAGAGGAGGAGAGCACCAGAGCAGCTTTTGGAAGAAAGTGTCCTGTGAGTTGGCTTTCGTAACTAGTGAGGAGGGCTGTTGCTCAGAGGCACAGAGGCAGGAAATGTGAG
>SJYW01045887.1:770722-831326 GCA_006410735.1 Raphicerus campestris | reverse complement strand
CTACAGACCCTTGCTTGGTCCAGCCATGCTGCCGAGCATGGGCATCCCACCGTGCTGACTGCCAGTCATTAGTGTGGCGGCACCCAGCCTCTGATCCACAGCTACCCACAGAAACCTGATGCACTGGTACCTAAAGCCTATCGTTTCTCCTTAGCTGATTCGGAATCTGAAGCGAAGAGCCATGTTATTTGTTAGTTTGCTAAAGTCCCTGGAAGTGGTAGAACCAAGACTAGAAATAGTTGCTTCAGAAGCTCAGTGTCTCATGCCTGGTATCGTGACCCTGGACTAATGGGATACTGGGGCCAAATGGATCATTAGACACTCATGTAGCTCAGACTTGCCAGCTGTGGCTTCTCTACTGTGGGCTCCAGGGAGAGGGGGCAGAGCAGTGAAAAGTAGCTGCTTTGAAGGCTTGATTTGTGCCAATCTGTGTTACCCTGACCCTTAATGGGCACGTCAGGGATCTTGGTAGCAAGCAAGAGTTCCCAATTCTGGCTACCTTAGAAAGAAACGTGTGGGAGGCTGTTGGGAAGGGAGCACACAGGACTGGTAGAGGGCTCGTGGCCAGGCTGGGGAACGGGCATGGGGAGCGCAGCAGCACCTCAAGGTCACAGCCCCTCTCCCTCTGCAGCCACTGTGCTGGAGCCGCCCTCAGCCTGCCCTCGGTCGCTCGCTCAGACTGAGAGGGCGTTTGATAGGCTGCACACGGGTCCTGGGCCCACTGTTGGCTGACCTGGGACCTGACCGCCCCCACCCCTAGCTTCCTGCCCTCCGGTTCTCTGGTTGTGGGGTCTCTTCTCCCCCCAAAGTCACACATGTGGCAGAAAAACTCCAGGAGTAGGGCAGCCAGCTCTGGTGCCTGGAACACAGTGTGAGAGGGGAGGATGTGCTTGAGGACTCTGGGAGGACAAGGCAGAGCCCAGGACCCTTGTCTAGTGGGCAGGGCAGCGAGGGGCGTGTCTGGGACACCTGAGAGGCGGAACTTGGCTGGTTGGAGCTGGGGAGGGGGCGCAGCGCGCAGAGGAGGAGAGGGTGGAGGGAAGTTTCCTAGATACGTGTGAGGCCTGCGTGAGGCACTAGGTGGCCTTCAGGGATCAGAGGAAGGGAGAGGCAGCCTTGGGGCCCCAGAGGGGCAGGGCGGGCCTGGGCTGGCCCTCCAGCTGCCTTGGTTGCCCCCAAGAAGTCCAGTTGGAGAGGGGTTGCTGCTGAACGGGAGGAAAGCTTATTACAGCGTTTCTGTGGGAACCATGTGCAGGTCAGCTGATGTGAGGACTGGCCGAGCCCTGACTGATGCTCACACTAACGGAGGGCGGGGTGAGTGGAGTGCACAGGAGCCCCTGAGCAGGGGCTGGTCTGCTGCAAGGACAGCGATAGGAAGTGGATTTTTTTTTTCCTTAGATGAAAATATTTTGAAAACATTCAGGTTTCTGAAAAGTGAGGCTGGACAACGAACCAGAGGCGGTGGGCGAAGGGAAGCACAGGGCGGCTATTAGCTCATCTCTACAGACAGGCTTTCTGGAAAGTCCGAGGCAGCAGAAGGCTTTTGATCCGCCCCCAGAGTACATTTTTCTGAATGGCACCCAGGAGAGGCCTTTTCAGTGGAAAAAGTGAATTTTCACTTTCAGAGGAGGTGGGACTTGCCGCTGTGTCACTTGGGGTAGACAGGGTAGCTCCTGTCCATCAGCGGAAGGTGGGTCTTGGTGCCTGGGCCTCCCCTCCCCACGGCCGAGTTTTTCTGGGTTGAGGAGTCCACGGTGGAGGTGCTCTGCGTGGTGTGGGAGAGGAGGAGAGCACCAGAGCAGCTTTTGGAAGAAAGTGTCCTGTGAGTTGGCTTTCGTAACTAGTGAGGAGGGCTGTTGCTCAGAGGCACAGAGGCAGGAAATGTGAGCGTGTCTCACTCCTCTGATCACAGTTTTACAACATCTGTGGCTACATCATCACACTACTGTTACAGTTTTTGCCACGTCCATGTACCGTGTTTGTTAATATGATTTTTTTCTTTCAGTTACTTTTTTTTTTTAACTTAAGCAACTTAAACCAAGGAAGGTTAGACCCCACTGTGATGGGCATCTTGGTATTTCTGTCTGGGCCTCCCAGGCCTCCTCAGCTGTGCCCTTACATTGGCCGTGACCTCCACTGCCACCAGAGTGACCTTTTGGTTTTCTAGGCCTTCATAGTATTTAGCAGTTCAAAATGCTTACACGTACCTCTCTGTGTAAGAAGCCACACAGATGTCAAGTGCCCTGGGATGACCCCGGCTCACCTTAGTTCCCTTCCTGGCAGTGGCCTTGGCCATCAGTGCGGTAGATAACCTTCCTTCCCTTTTTTCCTGCAGCATTTTGTTTTGTTGGTTTTATTATTCCTTTATTCATAAATGTTATGTTGTCTGTTTTACTGCCTTTTTTTTTCTCCTTAGAGTAATTATTTTTCTAAGGCACAAATTTTTCGAAATTTGTTATTTTAGTAAGTGAAAACAGTAATACATGCTCTGGGTTTAAAAGTCTCACAGGGACTTCCCTGGTGGTCCAGTGATTAAAACCCTGTGCTTATGTTGCCAAGGGCACAGGTTTGATCCCTGGTTAGGGAACTGAGATCCCACATGCAGTGAGATGAGACCAGAAACAAAAACAAAAGAAATGTCTCTCAGTTCCCAGGGTGATTCCAGGACACAAGGCTGACCATGTCCCTCCTGTGCTCCCAGCTCTGAAAGGCCCCTGTGGCCCCCAGGAGGACGGGCACTCAACTCTGTGCCCTCCGATCCATGGGGCCCTGGGCCATTTGGCTCCCACTGTCCACCGCAGCCCTCCCGGCTGTCCCTCCTCCTCCCCAGTCTGCTGTCCATCCTCCCCGCCCCTGCAGAGCTCCCCGGGCTCTGTCCCGGGCTGGTGCACTGACGGCCCTGGAGAAGGGTCCTGGCTTCCTTGTGCATCTCTGGGCAGCACCTCCTGCCATCAAGGGCAGCAGGAGGCGGCTGGCACTCAGGTCAGGGGCTCCCAGTGGACCCTGGGCAAGTCTGCCCTCCTCTGCAGGCAGGGTGGGTTCATAACTGTGTGAAAAGTGCTCAGATCAGGGCCTTCCCCGGGATGGGTGCTCGGTGTGAGCGCCTGTTCCCGCCATGGGGTTGTTCTTCACTGTTGCAGCCCTGGGCTGTGACACAGGGCCTGTGTGTCAGTGTTCAGTTCAGGTTTATGTGTTGACTGAAAGGAGGAAGGACAGAGGTGGATGTGATCCCTGCGTGAGGCGGCAGGGACAGAGGCTCTGTGGAGGAGTCGAGTTGTGATGGCCACTGCAGCGAGGTGCCGGGTGGGGACGGTGACCAGGCAGCGGGGAACTAGGGGTGGGGTGGAGGGCTGAGGAGGCTGGGGCTGCCAGCTGAGACAGGAAGACCTTGCCAGGCTTTGCGCCACACGGCGCCGTCTGTCTGAATGCTCCAGGAAGGAAGAAGTGCTGGCATTGGCGCTCGCCTGGCAGGGCCGGGGCCTTCGCCCCGCTCTGGCTTTGCTGCTTCGTGTTCAGGTTGATGGCAGATTGAAACAAGCTATGCTTTTGATGCAGCACCCTCCGCCTTTTTCCCTTCTCCTCTTTATTTCCAGGTAATGCTACCGTAGAGAAGTTGGAGGACTTCATCAACAACATTAACAGTGTCTTGGAGTCCTTGTACATAGAGATAAAGAAAGGTGTCACTGAAGATGACGGGAGACCCATTTACGCGCTGGTGAGAGCAGACAGAGCTCCCTGGTGGATGTGTGGGGAACTGCATGGAGACACCCTCTGCCTTCCTTCCTGGGGTGGAGAGGAAGGCGCACCTGCCTCACCAGGGGCTTGGAGGGCGAAGACACTGGGCCTGGCCGCCTCCTGACCCAGCCCCGTCTCTCCACGCTCGCTGCCGGCCCCTGGCCTATAGTGCCCTCTGCAGCCATCAGGGCTGGGGTAGCAGAGCCTGGGCCTGCCTCTCAGTGCAGCACTCACTTTATTGCTCCGCAGGGAATGCCCCTTCCACCCTGAGACTGGGCAGCATGCCTTAGGTTTTATTTTGGTTGTTGCCAGGTGTCTGTAAGTCACCCTAGATGAATGGAATATTAGGGGTAAAGGGATAAAAATGCCTTTTCATTTAGAACGAGACATAGAAGCTTTGGAAAGAAAGAAACATGTGAGGTCACTAAGGATTGAGACCTCGTTGGGCCCTCCTGTTGTGTTCAGATATTTTTTTCCCCTCCTGGCTAGGGAAGGATGTGAAATACAAGCCCCCATCTTTGGGTAGGGAACTGCTTTAGGCCTTCAGAGACCAGGCTCCTACCAGCCAGGCCCACACAGAATGGGGCTCTAGCCCAGGGTTTTCCAAACCCTGTTCTGTGGAAAAAAGGGTTGTGGAAATGGTGGGTTAAGTCGGTTAAATCAGTATTGTTTACTGCCAGAGTTCTCAGTGCCTTGTGCATCTGAAGCCCCGCTAGCATGCAGACAAGTTTCCTGAATTCTTCTGAGTTTGGAAGCTATTGTACAACCTTGGGAGTTCTGAAATCTCTGAAAATTAGACATATTGGCTGAGCTAAAGATTGAAGCTTGTAAGACTGGTTCCAAATTTATCCCCGTGGCCCACAGTGCCTGGACACAAAATGCTCCAGGACTGGTGAGGTGGGGAGGGGGAGGGGAGGAAGGAAGAGCCTGCAGGTGAATTAACTGTGACAAGTGAAGGGCACAGCCCGACTCTCACACTAACTTATTTTTTAGGTGAATCTTGCAACGACTTCAATTTCCAAAATGGCCTCAGATTTTGCAGAGAATGAGCTGGATCTCTTTAGAAAGGCTGTAAGTACAGCAACTCCCATTGCCTGTCAGCCAGGCTTCTTACAGAAAACTTCCGTCTTTCATCAGAAATGGAAACTTCAACCTTACTGGGTCCCCCTGCTGCCTGAGAAAGCCCTTTGCAGGGGCATGTCATCAAGTGGCCCTCTCAGAATTCATAGCCGCCAGGTGATTGCTGGGGAGGTTGCCATGGCCGCCTGGGAAAGAAGAGCTGGTCTGGGTTTGACTCCAACTGGTTGAATAACAGTGGACCTCCTGGGTGTGGGATGTAGGTGAGTGGGTGTTGCCGCTCGAGTCCCAGGGTTCAACAGCATCCCCAGGGAGCTTGCCAGAAAGGCTGAACCCTAGTCTCCACCCAGACNCACCCTAGATGAATGGAATATTAGGGGTAAAGGGATAAAAATGCCTTTTCATTTAGAACGAGACATAGAAGCTTTGGAAAGAAAGAAACATGTGAGGTCACTAAGGATTGAGACCTCGTTGGGCCCTCCTGTTGTGTTCAGATATTTTTTTCCCCTCCTGGCTAGGGAAGGATGTGAAATACAAGCCCCCATCTTTGGGTAGGGAACTGCTTTAGGCCTTCAGAGACCAGGCTCCTACCAGCCAGGCCCACACAGAATGGGGCTCTAGCCCAGGGTTTTCCAAACCCTGTTCTGTGGAAAAAAGGGTTGTGGAAATGGTGGGTTAAGTCGGTTAAATCAGTATTGTTTACTGCCAGAGTTCTCAGTGCCTTGTGCATCTGAAGCCCCGCTAGCATGCAGACAAGTTTCCTGAATTCTTCTGAGTTTGGAAGCTATTGTACAACCTTGGGAGTTCTGAAATCTCTGAAAATTAGACATATTGGCTGAGCTAAAGATTGAAGCTTGTAAGACTGGTTCCAAATTTATCCCCGTGGCCCACAGTGCCTGGACACAAAATGCTCCAGGACTGGTGAGGTGGGGAGGGGGAGGGGAGGAAGGAAGAGCCTGCAGGTGAATTAACTGTGACAAGTGAAGGGCACAGCCCGACTCTCACACTAACTTATTTTTTAGGTGAATCTTGCAACGACTTCAATTTCCAAAATGGCCTCAGATTTTGCAGAGAATGAGCTGGATCTCTTTAGAAAGGCTGTAAGTACAGCAACTCCCATTGCCTGTCAGCCAGGCTTCTTACAGAAAACTTCCGTCTTTCATCAGAAATGGAAACTTCAACCTTACTGGGTCCCCCTGCTGCCTGAGAAAGCCCTTTGCAGGGGCATGTCATCAAGTGGCCCTCTCAGAATTCATAGCCGCCAGGTGATTGCTGGGGAGGTTGCCATGGCCGCCTGGGAAAGAAGAGCTGGTCTGGGTTTGACTCCAACTGGTTGAATAACAGTGGACCTCCTGGGTGTGGGATGTAGGTGAGTGGGTGTTGCCGCTCGAGTCCCAGGGTTCAACAGCATCCCCAGGGAGCTTGCCAGAAAGGCTGAACCCTAGTCTCCACCCAGACTGCTGAATCTGAGCCTGAATTCTGAGAAGGTGCCCAGTGATCCATCTACCCAGTCATTTAGGGGGCACTGCTCTGCCTGCCCGGCCTCAGAGCCGTTCACTCAGCCACCTTGCCACTCAGCTGGTTGAGCACCTGGTTAGGACAGTGGTTCTCAGCCCTGGGTGCCCCGCAGTAACTGAGGAGGTAAAAGTAATGCGGACATTCTGGCCTCCCTCCAGGTCTGTCGAGTCCAAGTCTCTGAGGTCTGAGTCCTAGGATCATTCCTTCCTAAGCCGCCTCTGGGGCTGATTAGCAGCCAAGGTTGAGAATCGGATTCTAAGACGGTAAATACACGGCCATGTGTGTGCACACAAGCAGCCTACCTTCCTGGTTCCTCTGCTCTGCTGTGGGCAGAAGTTTTAAGGCAGCTTCTGGCCAGCTTCTCCCAGCCCCAGTCCACAGCTCCATGGCTCCCAGGTGTGTTCTCTTGCTGGGCCACCCTGGTGCCTTCCCTTCCCGGTTCCAGCTTCCCCACCTCTGAGTTGGAGGGGTGCTACCCCATTTCCTTATTCATTCGTTCCTCATCTTCTCCATCTTCAGGGAGATGAAGTGATCCTTCTTGATTCAGGGGGCATTAAGGTCCTTCATTTGGAATGGTGTTACAGGAGCGACTTGGGTCAAAACGTATCTATGGCTTTTGATGCACATTGTTAAGCTGTTTTCCTGAAGAGTCCCTCAGCTCTGCCTGTGCTGTGAATAGTCTCACTGCATCCCGCCAGAATCGGCACTGTGGCCTGCAAGGTGCTCTCCCCAGTCTAATAGATGGACACGGCTCCTGTCTCTTCCAGTTGGAGCTGATTATTGACTCAGACACTGGCTTTGCGTCTTCCACAAATATTTTGAACCTGGTTGATCAGCTTAAAGGCAAGAAGATGAGGAAGAAGGAAGCTGAGCATGTGCTGCAGAAATTTGTACAAAACAAGTGGCTGATTGAGGTATTTCTCACTGCGGGTTTTCCAGCCTGGCTCACTTTTTACCGTGAATCTCACTGTTTCTTCCAAAATTGTATCGTATTTAATGGGTGTCTGTTGAGCTGAGCCTGTTCAGGTTCCTTTATCTCTGCAGTTCCTGACCTCTTTGGCACCAGGGACTGATTTCGTGGAAGTCAGTTTTTCCACAGACTGAGGAGGGGAGATGGTTTGGGGATGATTCAAGCGCATTGCATTGCATTACATTCCCTTTTCTAGAGGATCGTCCCCACCCAGGTATTGAACCCCGGTCTCCTGCACTGCAGGTGGTTTCTTTACCGTCTGAGCCCTGGGGAAGCCCATTGTGCATTTTTTTGGTACATTATTATGTCAGCTCCACATTCAGATTGTCAGGCTTTAGATCCTGGAGGTCAGGAGCCCCTGCTGTCTGCGTTGAGGCCCACAGTGACCCTGTGAGGAGAACCCTGTTCACTTAAGTGACGTGGGTGGGAGGCGCAAGTGGAAGTGGCAGAGCTAGGGGCTCAGGCAGCTGTGCGGGCCCCGGACTCTGGTCCCCAGGCAGGCGGTGCAGTGCGGTTGGCAGGAGCATGGGGCTGCTGCCAGATTCCGCCGCAGGTGCCCCTACGTTCGTCAACTGTGAGAGGAGTAGCAGCTCCGCCTCCAGGGGAGTGAGGAGCAGGATGAGGGGGTGGGAGTCAGGCCCCGGTGCTGGGCGCCCACAGGAGCCACTGTCCCCATCGTGATTGTCACTGTCATGTGCTCCAAGGCCAGTGCTGTTGGGATTCTTTCACTTAGATGGTGGCCCTCAAAGAGCACAGAGGGCACGTCGACAAGCGTCTGGAGAGGAGCTGCAGCCGTCTGTGAGAGGCTCGAGCTTCTTGATGCCCTGTGTCTGTTTCTGTTGGCTGGAACAGTCAGACGTTTCAGTTCTTTTTCCACAAATGCACCGTTTCCAAGAAACCCGAGCCAGACAGGCTCCGTGCTGCCTCGCGTGTCCCGTGCCTGCCCCTCTGGGCTGTGTCTGGGCAGGACTGCTCAGAGGGGCCCTCAACTTCCTCACTTGGTGGTCAGACCTGTGACTGGAGGCTGCTGCTGCAGTGGCACAATGCTCACTTCCTTTCCGGGGAGAGCTCAGCTCCTGAGTCATGGCAGCCGTGCTCTGAGTTGTTGATCTCGGGGTGGGCTGCCCTGGCCGTCTGACCAGAAACATCCAGTTCCTGCGGTGCTTTCTGGACGGGAGGAACTGTCTGGAGAGGCCACAGTGGTGAGGGCAGTGGGAGCCTCTAGTGGGGTCAGCGCCTCTGGGCACGTCTGCACATCGTGTGCTTGGGTGCTCAGCCCCTGTGACCGCGGGGAGCCCTTCACTCTGTTTTCTGGCTGAACCCACTGCAGCTCCATGATCTGGATGAAGTCTCCCACCCAGCAGGTGGCCGAGCCGTGTCCGGGCTCCAGTGAGCGTGACTGCAGGCCCCTGTCAATTGATTCGTCACAGTTTCTCTTCCTCTTTTGGGTGGATTTGGCAATATGGAATGTTCTCGGACAGCTCAGGGGTCATAACCGACTGCACTCTGCCCTCAGGCCAAGCTTTCTAAGGGTGGGGACTGTGACCTCATCTTTGTACCTCATCACTCCTGGAGGCACTGCTTACTGAACCATGGCCGGGCAGGTAGTTGAAGTTCCAGAGGAACAGGGTGTATCTCACACTTACCCGCCAGATGATACAAGAACTCCTCATAGATTAGAAGGTACCAGCACTCATACAGTCCACGTTGGCACAAACACCTGTCATCTCCCCAGGGCTCACCCACTCCCGCCCCGGTACAGCCTCTGTGCCCAGCTTTGGGCCCATGGGTGGCTGTGCGGGTCCAGGGTACTTAGATGCTGTCACGTCACGATGCAGGGCTGGGTGCCTGACTTTATCAGGACTGGCGCTTTGCTGCCCGAAGCGGGGACGACTGGAGCAAAGAACGCCTCTGGGGGTCTGCTGGACTTGGCTCGGGCCCCAGCTCCCATCCTCTCTGCTTCCTCCTCGGGGAACTGGAAGTGCTGGTGCTGAGGCCTGGAGGTTCTGTGAGCACTGGCCTCCAAAGCCCCGCAAGTCTTGAGGGAGCCCTCCTTGCTGACTGACCCCTTGGGCCTCACGTGGACGAAGGAACAGACTGGGGAGGGGCAGGGCATGGTGGCGAGACACCCCAGGGTCCTCCTCCGGCCTGGCCGCTCCCTCTGGAGGGGGCTTCTCGCCTCTGAGCCCGGTTTCCATCTGGAAGATGACCGTGCTGGCTGCCGGTGTCTGTCCTGAGGGAGGAGTGCTCCCCAGGCTGATCAGCATGGCCATGGCCGTGTGTTCTGAAGGACCAGCTGAGGGGCCACGGGGTGAGTGCTGGCCGGTGCTCTGACCAGCCTTTCTGGAGCAGCACCTTGACCGGAGGGGACCATGTCTGAGTCTCCCCCTTGGCCTCTCAGAAATGGGGCTTTCCTCAGAAGCCATGCTGGGGGGACATGCCCAGCGGTACTGTATTTGTTATGATGGGACCCCTTCCCCTCCAGCCAAGTACTGGGAGAGCCCTGCCCTGTGCAAGGCTCTGCCTCGGCACAGAGCTGCTGAGGCAGCTGTGCAGCCCTTTGGGGCCCTGGGGTGGGGGTAGTCGGGATCAGTGGGCGAGGCTCTGAGACAGAGGCTGCCTCAGAGAAGTGTAGATGCTCAGAACCTGGGCATCTGCTGGCAGCTGCATGTCCGCACGGCCTAGGGACCAGTCCCCAACACAGGGCCCCAGCTCAGGATGGTTGTCAGGCCTAGGAGGTCACTTGGGGTTGGATCTTCCTTGGAGATCGAGGGCAGTCCGCTCCTCCTAGTGACAGAGGACTGAGCACCATCGTGAGTGATGAGCACGGGGCACTTCTAGGCAGCTAGTAGGCTTTTAGTAAACGTGACTCAAGCCTGACTCTGAACTTGAACTTGTTCACTCTAGCCTTGGCATTCCTCCTTGGGATCAATTCAAGAGCTGTTATATACTCTTCCCTTAAATGTTTATTATGACACGGCCGAGTGCTGGGCCACGCATCAGGTGCTGGGGACACAGGGTGAGCAAAACCAGGCCTGGCTCACAGTCTGGGGAGAGAGCTGGAGGTCAGCCCACTCTCGCTGAAGTAGAGTCGCAGACAGAGAGGAAGCAGCGCTCACAGGGGACCTGCCCTCAGCGGAGGAAGTGGCACCCTGCTGCAGGCTGGGGAGGAGGCAGCTGGTTGGGGTGGGGACGACAGTCTAGGGCAGAGGGAGCGGCCTGCACCCAAGTGGGTGGGGTGGGCTCAGGGAGCTGAGAGGGGCCGGGTGCTCTGGGGNCTGTCTGGAGAGGCCACAGTGGTGAGGGCAGTGGGAGCCTCTAGTGGGGTCAGCGCCTCTGGGCACGTCTGCACATCGTGTGCTTGGGTGCTCAGCCCCTGTGACCGCGGGGAGCCCTTCACTCTGTTTTCTAGCTGAACCCACTGCAGCTCCATGATCTGGATGAAGTCTCCCACCCAGCAGGTGGCCGAGCCGTGTCCGGGCTCCAGTGAGCGTGACTGCAGGCCCCTGTCAATTGATTCGTCACAGTTTCTCTTCCTCTTTTGGGTGGATTTGGCAATATGGAATGTTCTCGGACAGCTCAGGGGTCATAACCGACTGCACTCTGCCCTCAGGCCAAGCTTTCTAAGGGTGGGGACTGTGACCTCATCTTTGTACCTCATCACTCCTGGAGGCACTGCTTACTGAACCATGGCTGGGCAGGTAGTTGAAGTTCCAGAGGAACAGGGTGTATCTCACACTTACCCGCCAGATGATACAAGAACTCCTCATAGATTAGAAGGTACCAGCACTCATACAGTCCACGTTGGCACAAACACCTGTCATCTCCCCAGGGCTCACCCACTCCCGCCCCGGTACAGCCTCTGTGCCCAGCTTTGGGCCCATGGGTGGCTGTGCGGGTCCAGGGTACTTAGATGCTGTCACGTCACGATGCAGGGCTGGGTGCCTGACTTTATCAGGACTGGCGCTTTGCTGCCCGAAGCGGGGACGACTGGAGCAAAGAACGCCTCTGGGGGTCTGCTGGACTTGGCTCGGGCCCCAGCTCCCATCCTCTCTGCTTCCTCCTCGGGGAACCGGAAGTGCTGGTGCTGAGGCCTGGAGGTTCTGTGAGCACTGGCCTCCAAAGCCCCGCAAGTCTTGAGGGAGCCCTCCTTGCTGACTGACCCCTTGGGCCTCACGTGGACGAAGGAACAGACTGGGGAGGGGCAGGGCATGGTGGCGAGACACCCCAGGGTCCTCCTCCGGCCTGGCCGCTCCCTCTGGAGGGGGCTTCTCGCCTCTGAGCCCGGTTTCCATCTGGAAGATGACCGTGCTGGCTGCCGGTGTCTGTCCTGAGGGAGGAGTGCTCCCCAGGCTGATCAGCATGGCCATGGCCGTGTGTTCTGAAGGACCAGCTGAGGGGCCACGGGGTGAGTGCTGGCCGGTGCTCTGACCAGCCTTTCTGGAGCAGCACCTTGACCGGAGGGGACCATGTCTGAGTCTCCCCCTTGGCCTCTCAGAAATGGGGCTTTCCTCAGAAGCCATGCTGGGGGGACATGCCCAGCGGTACTGTATTTGTTATGATGGGACCCCTTCCCCTCCAGCCAAGTACTGGGAGAGCCCTGCCCTGTGCAAGGCTCTGCCTCGGCACAGAGCTGCTGAGGCAGCTGTGCAGCCCTTTGGGGCCCTGGGGTGGGGGTAGTCGGGATCAGTGGGCGAGGCTCTGAGACAGAGGCTGCCTCAGAGAAGTGTAGATGCTCAGAACCTGGGCATCTGCTGGCAGCTGCATGTCCGCATGGCCTAGGGACCAGTCCCCAACACAGGGCCTCAGCTCAGGATGGTTGTCAGGCCTAGGAGGTCACTTGGGGTTGGATCTTCCTTGGAGATCGAGGGCAGTCCGCTCCTCCTAGTGACAGAGGACTGAGCACCATCGTGAGTGATGAGCACGGGGCACTTCTAGGCAGCTAGTAGGCTTTTAGTAAACGTGACTCAAGCCTGACTCTGAACTTGAACTTGTTCACTCTAGCCTTGGCATTCCTCCTTGGGATCAATGCAAGAGCTGTTATATACTCTTCCCTTAAATGTTTATTATGACACGGCCGAGTGCTGGGCCACGCATCAGGTGCTGGGGACACAGGGTGAGCAAAACCAGGCCTGGCTCACAGTCTGGGGAGAGAGCTGGAGGTCAGCCCACTCTCGCTGAAGTAGAGTCGCAGACAGAGAGGAAGCAGCGCTCACAGGGGACCTGCCCTCAGCGGAGGAAGTGGCACCCTGCTGCAGGCTGGGGAGGAGGCAGCTGGTTGGGGTGGGGACGACAGTCTAGGGCAGAGGGAGCGGCCTGCACCCAAGTGGGTGGGGTGGGCTCAGGGAGCTGAGAGGGGCCGGGTGCTCTGGGGAGGGGCACATGGTGAGCCTGGGGGTGGGCAGACAGGGGTTCGGTTCTTCAGCCCGAGAATGGTGGCGTCTCAGGGACTGGGCCTCACAGAGGTCAGGTCTCCAAAGAGGGTCCCAGAGGGGCGAGCAGGGGGAGGGTAGATCAGGGTGGTGGCCGTGGAGACAGCCTTGTTGTGGACTTGGGGCTTTTGAGAAGGTAGTGGCCACAGGGCCCAGGATGGCCTTGGGCCCCGCCCTCTCATGCCTAGCACCACGGGGCACAGAGCTCCTGTGCCCTTCCTGACTGGCCTGACTCTGCGCTGCAGGGCACCGCTGCCTCGTGCTGGGCCTCCCTCCACTTGCGGGAGTCCTTGAGCTCTGTCCTGCCTGCTTGCCCTGCTCCCCACGGTCGGAGCTCTGGCTCTCTAACTCTGTGCCCATGCCCATCTCCTCCTGGGTGGTCACCTGCCCGACACTGGAGGCCGAGGATGAATGTACTTCCCTGGCCGGGTGGCACCGCACGCACTGGATGGAGGCAGGAGTCGCGGGGACGGGGTGTGGGGTGGGAGCAGCAGCTCCTCTTGTGTGGTGTGAGGTGGAGAAGCGGGCGCAGGGGCGCTGAGCCAGCCCAGCACCGCAGGCTCCGGGGGCGGCCGCTGCAAGACTTGTCCCCCGCCCTGCTGTGCGCCTTTGCCCAGGACCCCCACTGTAGTCCCAGGGCTACAACATGTGCTCAAGAAGTTCCATCCCAGTTCCTTAGTTGACTTGGATGCGTAAACGTCCATGAGCTTCTGTGACACTTGTCTCCAGTCAGGTCTCCCTCATCCTGCCTCTTCCTTGTGAGTTGGCCGTAGGGTCAGCCAAGTTTTTTCATATTTCTGGCTTTCCCATGGTTTGGGGTTACACAGCGTGTGGACTGTCTGTATATGGGAACCAGAAGGCCTCACCACGCCCCATGCCACTTGGTTTGGGGCCTCCCTGGACCACCTCCAGCATCGTCTGTGAAGCGGTGTGGGTGGAAGTGATCTTGGATGGTCCAGGCAGAGGCTCCAGGCAGTGATGCTGGGAGGCACTGCAGTGCTGTTCCCTGGGGTTGGGGTGGGAGGCACTGGGGGAGGGAGAGGAAGGAGTAGGGGCCTGGCTCGGGGCTGTGGGGTTCACTCTGTGGGGTCACGGCTCCCTTTCCCGGCCTCTGTCCTCATCCGGGGGTGTCAGGGCAGCTCCAGGATTCCTGTGAAGGCACGAGGAAGGTGCTAAGGAAATGTGGGGCGGTGGTCCTCACCTTGGTTTTCTTTCAGGTCTCACCTAAGTTTTCCCCACTTTAGGCTGTATAAGGCATCGGTGTGAACGCCTGCGGGGCAGGGGGTGTGTGGATCTCTGCCCCTTTCCTGGCCTTGGGCCGTGGGAACAGAGGTACCTCCTGGGCGGGAAGCAGGCTGGATGTGCCAGTTCATAAAACATGCCCCCACCTTGCCTCCCCACAGAAGGAAGGGGAGTTCACCCTGCATGGCCGGGCCATCCTGGAGATGGATCAGTACATCCGGGAGACGTACCCTGACGCTGTGAAGGTCTGCAACATCTGCCGCAGCCTGCTCATCCAGGTACCCGGGGCCGGGTGGGGCGCACTCTCCAGGACTCACTCAGGGCCCAGGCCTCTGACGACGGGCATCTCCTCAGAAGCATCTGACGACAAGTGCACGAAGGCCTGCTTCTCCCTGCTCCTTCTGTTCTGTCCCAGGCTCTTTTTTTTATTTTTATTTTTTATTTTATTTATTTATTGGCCACGCTGTGCGGCATGTGGGATCTTACTTCCTTGATCGGGGATTGAACCTGGGCCCCCTGCATTGCAAGCCCAGAGTCCTAACCACCGGACCACCAGGGAAGCCCCTGTCCCAGGCTCTTTTTATTTTTGTCTCCCGCCCTGCTGTGCATCTTTGCCCAGGACCCCCACTGTAGCCCCAGGGCTACAACACATGCTCTCAGAAGTCTGTCTCATATTATCTTGGCAGCAATACGCCAAGCATTGTTCTGTCTCAGCCACAGGTTCCTGTCGTCTGTTTGCCTCTGAGTACATTGTACAGCTTCAGAGCAGAGCCACTGGACCAGTGCTGGATGATTCTGTTTTTGTCTTTTTGCTTTAGATTTTTTTTGATGCCTTTTTTAAGGCCTTTATTGAATTTGTTACAGCGTTGCTTCTGTTTTTTTGTGGTTTGGTTTTTTGGCAGTGAGGCAGGTAGGACATCAGCTCCCCGACTAGGGATTGCACCTGCACCCCCTGTGCTGGAGGGCGAAGGCTGAACCACAGGAGCGCCAGGGAAGCCCCTGTGTTTCCTCCTTTTTCATTCTCTTTTTGCATTTATCTCTTGCACCAGGCTGGGCCTCTTGGCACATCCATCCTTGGGCACCTGGTTATTTTTCTTGGGTTGGAATCCCAAGAGTGGAATTTCTAGAACAGAGTGTGCACACGGCTGTTTAACGCTCTGCCCTACGTTGCTGAAGTGCCTTCTGAAAGCCGTGGTCGTCTTCATGCCCCCTCCAGAGCCCACTCGTGCTCAGAGTCCAGGCTTGGGGGCGGCCTTGCTGCTCCAAGGGCCTGGCCACCACCTGCTCCGCCCTGCTCTGGCCTCTGGAGCCTTGAGCTTCTTCCCTTTGCACTCACTAGTCAGTTGCTTTACCAAAACCCACTGCGCTGAAGACTCAGAGTTGTTCTCATTGTCTGTTTGGGGCCTGGAAGACAAAATTACCAAGCCAGTGGGATGCCTTCCTTGCAGTCCGCTGAAGGGTTATGAACACGGAGATGTGTAGCGGGCTCTCAAGCCATTACCTTCTCATTTCAGGGTCAGAGCTGTGAGACATGTGGAATCAGGATGCACTTACCTTGTGTGGCCAAGTACTTCCAGTCCAACTCGGAGCCGCACTGCCCCCACTGTAACGACTACTGGCCCCACGAGGTGCCAGGTCTGTGTCCCCAAGCCACTTGCTTTCCTCCTGGCCTGTGGCAGGGCTGTGTGTATGCTGGAGTGTGCGGGCCTGGCATTGAGGGGGCACCGGGGCGAGGGGCGGACATGACACCCCACCAAGGGCTCCATGTGTGTGTGGGCCCCAGGCCCGGTGTATGAAGTACCTTCTGCAGTCAGGGGAGGCCAGCCTGCTTGCTGGCATTGGTTCTGCAAGGCGCTCTGGAACCCAGCAGAAACCCTGAGACGTGAGAGGGTCTGGTATGGTAGACGCGCTCCCCTGCAGCTGTCTGGAGGGGAGGTGAAAGCGCATCCCCAGATGGGCTCATCCTGCCTCCCTGGGGGTGAACTGGGACAGAGTCCTCGGCACAGGCTTATGGCTGGGAGCGCCCACCAGCCCCGCCACTCACAGTGCCTTCTGGCTTTTCTGTGCAGAAGTCTTCGACCCTGAGAAGGAGAGGGAGACGGGTATGTCCAGATCGAACAAAAGGTCCTTGCGGTCCCGGCAGCACTAGCCAGGCCGCTGCCTTCGGGGGAGTGACCACCCGCCCCATTTGGAAGAGAGGCATCGGTTTCACGGCTCACGTGGATCACTTTTTACCTTTTACGTTCGCTTGTTTACAGGTTTGGAATAAACTTGTTCAGCAGCTTCTGCGGCTTCATCTGGTGGCGCGCCCCTCTCTTGGCACTCACTGAGAGCTGGGGGCCCAGGCTCGGGTCTGGGCTGAGGCTGGCCAAGCGCCTCCTGCCCAGCACGGCCTGAGGCCACTTGCTCAGGGCAGTGTTGCTTTTGGCCCCTAGCTCTGGTCACTGGTCCTGCTCACACTGGCCAGCCCGACTTACTGGATGTATGGGAGCCTTGGCCTTGGGCCTGCCCCACGCCCCGCACTCTCCCTGGCCCGAGATGCCCCGGCCTGCACGGCATGAGGCTGTGGGAGGGGCTGTGGCTGTGTCGTCTCTGGGCGCTCTGCCTTGCCTGCAGCTGCCCCAGGCCGGACCCAGGAAGTCGGCCTGGGTGCCTCCTTCCCCTGGGCCTCCTGCATCACGCCTACCACCAAATCCCGTGCAGCCCACCTGCCGGATGCCCCTCAGCCCCACGGCCACCACCCAGGCTAGCCCAGCTCCCCTCCCCTCCGCACTGCTCCCAGCTTCTTCCCCAGGGTTGCCCTCCCGTGATGCCCGGCCATCCGCTAAAGCTGCTGATGCTGTTACCCTGAGGCTTAGGCCACGCAGGGGCCCTGTGCGTTTCACTGTCCCCCCTCCCACTTTCCAGGGCGTGGCATTTCTCTGTTCCTGAATGAACTTTCCTGCTCCTCACCCCAAAGCCTGCACACACGGTCCCTCCACCTGCCTGCTCTCCCTGCATGTCCTGCCCTTGCCGACAACACCTGTTCACCCTTTAGATCTTGGTGAGCTGGTCACCACCTCCATGCCTGGTCCCCCACCTCCCTGTACATCCTCAACCATCACTTGCCACACTACTTTAATTCTCTGACTCCCCTCCCTTCCACCCCAGTATCAATCAGGACTCCTTCAGTCATGATATAAAACCTGACTCAGACTGGCCTCAGCACAGAAGGCCAGGGGGCCCTTCAAGAGGCTTGATGCAGGGGGCCCAGGGCACCCACGCGTCTGCATCGCTGTCCCACCCTGTTGTCATGTGTCGGCCTCGTGCTGGGGCTAAAACACAGTCTCAGGAAATCCAGCCTCTTTCTTCATGGTAGCAAAATGGCTGCCATACTTCCCGGACCCCCGCACCCAGTCCCCACTGTCTGGAGGAAGAGGGCAGGTCTCATTTAGTGGCTCCCTCATCTCAGCAAGCATCCGGTCTGCATACTTGTGTAAGTGGAGTGGGAGAGTCCAGAGGGCACTGGTGACCTGGGTCTCCCCTCAGCCACAGGAAGGAGCCCCTCCTGAGCCACATGGCCGAGTGAGGAAGAAGTTGTTTCAGCAAATTGAATATGATGTTACGGGCAGAGGGAATGAGCTGTGGGCGCTGAAAGAGTGGGGTGTCCTCCACCCCGTGCAGGGAGGGACATTGTGCCCGATTCACCTCTGTCAACGGGTGTGGAGTGTGACCCAGGTCCAGCCTGGGCCCTGAGGCCTGCCTCCCAGGCGGTGAAAGGTGTTCAGTTGGAGCCCGTGTGAACCAGGCTGGACCTTGACCCAGCCTTCTGAGGGCAAATGCAAGCCTTCGTGAAGCCCTGTAGGAGCCCCGATTAGTGGGGGCAGGTGTGTGTGCCAGGCACACCACAGAAACCACCCCCATCAGCTTACCCAGAAAAGGGATTTCTCACAAGGCTCTGAGGAAGCTCGCTGAAAGCACAGCAAGTCAGGAGAGCTGCTCCAGAGAAGACAGTCTTGGACTCGGGCGTTCTGGCTGGTGAGACCCCTTCCCTAGCCACAGTGGGCACCAAACAGCAGCTCCACTATTCCGTCCATCCTCTGCTGTGTCCTCAAGATGCAGGCAGCCCCAGCTGCCACACTCCCCAAGGCTGCACCCCTGGGGAGAGGGGGTCCTCCACAGTGCTGTTCCAGGCAAGGGGGCAGGAGGCCGGGGGCCCGGAGCAGAGCAGCACCCTGTGGCCTGCTGCCTGTCTGAGCAGGGGGCTGGGCGGTCAAGGAGGCAGGGTCACACCTGGCCGGTGCAGAGGCGGCTCTGAGCACCTGCTGCTGGGCGCCGCCCTGCTGCCCTCTCCCCTGCGTGGCTACCAGTGTGAACTTCCTAGGGACCCCAACCCCCAATTTGCAGGCCCTCAGGGCCCCTGTGATCCACTCTGCCTGTCCCCCAGCACAGCCTGCCGTCCACTGCCCGGTGCTCCCACTGGTACCCTGACTGTGTCACCCCAGAGGTCACTGGACCAGGGATACTCGCTGCTCATCCGCTTGAGAGCCTCCCCTTCTGTCCTCCTCATAGGGCAGTTCCAGCAGACCTTGTCCCTCCTGCCCTGGGACAGTCCAGGCCCTGCTGACCCCACATGCCCTCTCCAGCGCTGTGCAGGCCCCGTCCTCGCCAAGGCGTTCCTGCCTCAGGGTCCCTGCCCCTGCTATGGGGAGCACCTTCCTCAAGTCTATCAGTTCTGGATTCCAAGTCCGTCAGGCTTCTACTCAGATGTCTACTGTGACGGCCCCATCTGACAAGGGACATCTGCTCAGGCGGCCAGGCCACGATATGTTCTAAAGGACATTGCCCCTAGTCCCTAACTTCAGAACCAGAACCCAGATGACCCGCTCCTCGTCCATCATCTGTGGCTCAGAGCAGGACCGGGCCGCTGTGGGAGGTGGAGCTGGGGAGGGGCTCCACAGGCAGCTCCGGAGGAACAGCTCGTCTGCGGCCCGGCAGCCACGCTCCTCACTGGTGGTGAGCCTGTGGACACGGTGGCTTTCCGGTTTTATGCCTCACTACCGTCAGCAGTGTTATTTACTATAAATTCTTCATATGAAAAATCAGGTAAATAACTATTGACATTGCTGAGTAGGGGGATAAACGACCTCATGAGCACCTGCTCAGAGCCCCCCGGTTCCTTTCTAAATGGCTCTCTCATTTCCTCGTCTGTCAGGCCAGGCCCTGGCCTGGGCTCACTCACAGAATCAGCTACTTGGCCTCCCCGCAGCTTTGACCATCAGCCCCTCCTCTTCCCAGCCAAGAGGCAGCTTCCTCTAGGGCCTATTCTTAAGGTTTCTCTGCTCAAAACTCTGAAGCCCCAAGACCCACACGGTGAGGTTCAAATTCCTTGGCCCGATTACAGTGGACATTAGGAGCTAGTTTTGGCTGCCCATCAATGCTTTCTATCCCCACTTCTCCCAGTAACTGGAGGGGGGTTCAGGGGGAGGCTTGCGAGACAGGTCTCACCATTCAGAGCGGCCACCCTGACATCCTGGCGTTGCCCCTGGGTGGGCNGGCATCGGTGTGAACGCCTGCGGGGCAGGGGGTGTGTGGATCTCTGCCCCTTTCCTGGCCTTGGGCCGTGGGAACAGAGGTACCTCCTGGGCGGGAAGCAGGCTGGATGTGCCAGTTCATAAAACATGCCCCCACCTTGCCTCCCCACAGAAGGAAGGGGAGTTCACCCTGCATGGCCGGGCCATCCTGGAGATGGATCAGTACATCCGGGAGACGTACCCTGACGCTGTGAAGGTCTGCAACATCTGCCGCAGCCTGCTCATCCAGGTACCCGGGGCCGGGTGGGGCGCACTCTCCAGGACTCACTCAGGGCCCAGGCCTCTGACGACGGGCATCTCCTCAGAAGCATCTGACGACAAGTGCACGAAGGCCTGCTTCTCCCTGCTCCTTCTGTTCTGTCCCAGGCTCTTTTTATTTTTGTCTCCCGCCCTGCTGTGCATCTTTGCCCAGGACCCCCACTGTAGCCCCAGGGCTACAACACATGCTCTTAGAAGTCTGTCTCATATTATCTTGGCAGCAATACGCCAAGCATTGTTCTGTCTCAGCCACAGGTTCCTGTCGTCTGTTTGCCTCTGAGTACATTGTACAGCTTCAGAGCAGAGCCACTGGACCAGTGCTGGATGATTCTGTTTTTGTCTTTTTGCTTTAGATTTTTTTTGATGCCTTTTTTAAGGCCTTTATTGAATTTGTTACAGCGTTGCTTCTGTTTTTTTGTGGTTTGGTTTTTTGGCAGTGAGGCAGGTAGGACATCAGCTCCCCGACTAGGGATTGCACCTGCACCCCCTGTGCTGGAGGGCGAAGGCTGAACCACAGGAGCGCCAGGGAAGCCCCTGTGTTTCCTCCTTTTTCATTCTCTTTTTGCATTTATCTCTTGCACCAGGCTGGGCCTCTTGGCACATCCATCCTTGGGCACCTGGTTATTTTTCTTGGGTTGGAATCCCAAGAGTGGAATTTCTAGAACAGAGTGTGCACACGGCTGTTTAACGCTCTGCCCTACGTTGCTGAAGTGCCTTCTGAAAGCCGTGGTCGTCTTCATGCCCCCTCCAGAGCCCACTCGTGCTCAGAGTCCAGGCTTGGGGGCGGCCTTGCTGCTCCAAGGGCCTGGCCACCACCTGCTCCGCCCTGCTCTGGCCTCTGGAGCCTTGAGCTTCTTCCCTTTGCACTCACTAGTCAGTTGCTTTACCAAAACCCACTGCGCTGAAGACTCAGAGTTGTTCTCATTGTCTGTTTGGGGCCTGGAAGACAAAATTACCAAGCCAGTGGGATGCCTTCCTTGCAGTCCGCTGAAGGGTTATGAACACGGAGATGTGTAGCGGGCTCTCAAGCCATTACCTTCTCATTTCAGGGTCAGAGCTGTGAGACATGTGGAATCAGGATGCACTTACCTTGTGTGGCCAAGTACTTCCAGTCCAACTCGGAGCCGCACTGCCCCCACTGTAACGACTACTGGCCCCACGAGGTGCCAGGTCTGTGTCCCCAAGCCACTTGCTTTCCTCCTGGCCTGTGGCAGGGCTGTGTGTATGCTGGAGTGTGCGGGCCTGGCATTGAGGGGGCACCGGGGCGAGGGGCGGACATGACACCCCACCAAGGGCTCCATGTGTGTGTGGGCCCCAGGCCCGGTGTATGAAGTACCTTCTGCAGTCAGGGGAGGCCAGCCTGCTTGCTGGCATTGGTTCTGCAAGGCGCTCTGGAACCCAGCAGAAACCCTGAGACGTGAGAGGGTCTGGTATGGTAGACGCGCTCCCCTGCAGCTGTCTGGAGGGGAGGTGAAAGCGCATCCCCAGATGGGCTCATCCTGCCTCCCTGGGGGTGAACTGGGACAGAGTCCTCGGCACAGGCTTATGGCTGGGAGCGCCCACCAGCCCCGCCACTCACAGTGCCTTCTGGCTTTTCTGTGCAGAAGTCTTCGACCCTGAGAAGGAGAGGGAGACGGGTATGTCCAGATCGAACAAAAGGTCCTTGCGGTCCCGGCAGCACTAGCCAGGCCGCTGCCTTCGGGGGAGTGACCACCCGCCCCATTTGGAAGAGAGGCATCGGTTTCACGGCTCACGTGGATCACTTTTTACCTTTTACGTTCGCTTGTTTACAGGTTTGGAATAAACTTGTTCAGCAGCTTCTGCGGCTTCATCTGGTGGCGCGCCCCTCTCTTGGCACTCACTGAGAGCTGGGGGCCCAGGCTCGGGTCTGGGCTGAGGCTGGCCAAGCGCCTCCTGCCCAGCACGGCCTGAGGCCACTTGCTCAGGGCAGTGTTGCTTTTGGCCCCTAGCTCTGGTCACTGGTCCTGCTCACACTGGCCAGCCCGACTTACTGGATGTATGGGAGCCTTGGCCTTGGGCCTGCCCCACNCTTTTTGCTTTAGATTTTTTTTGATGCCTTTTTTAAGGCCTTTATTGAATTTGTTACAGCGTTGCTTCTGTTTTTTTGTGGTTTGGTTTTTTGGCAGTGAGGCAGGTAGGACATCAGCTCCCCGACTAGGGATTGCACCTGCACCCCCTGTGCTGGAGGGCGAAGGCTGAACCACAGGAGCGCCAGGGAAGCCCCTGTGTTTCCTCCTTTTTCATTCTCTTTTTGCATTTATCTCTTGCACCAGGCTGGGCCTCTTGGCACATCCATCCTTGGGCACCTGGTTATTTTTCTTGGGTTGGAATCCCAAGAGTGGAATTTCTAGAACAGAGTGTGCACACGGCTGTTTAACGCTCTGCCCTACGTTGCTGAAGTGCCTTCTGAAAGCCGTGGTCGTCTTCATGCCCCCTCCAGAGCCCACTCGTGCTCAGAGTCCAGGCTTGGGGGCGGCCTTGCTGCTCCAAGGGCCTGGCCACCACCTGCTCCGCCCTGCTCTGGCCTCTGGAGCCTTGAGCTTCTTCCCTTTGCACTCACTAGTCAGTTGCTTTACCAAAACCCACTGCGCTGAAGACTCAGAGTTGTTCTCATTGTCTGTTTGGGGCCTGGAAGACAAAATTACCAAGCCAGTGGGATGCCTTCCTTGCAGTCCGCTGAAGGGTTATGAACACGGAGATGTGTAGCGGGCTCTCAAGCCATTACCTTCTCATTTCAGGGTCAGAGCTGTGAGACATGTGGAATCAGGATGCACTTACCTTGTGTGGCCAAGTACTTCCAGTCCAACTCGGAGCCGCACTGCCCCCACTGTAACGACTACTGGCCCCACGAGGTGCCAGGTCTGTGTCCCCAAGCCACTTGCTTTCCTCCTGGCCTGTGGCAGGGCTGTGTGTATGCTGGAGTGTGCGGGCCTGGCATTGAGGGGGCACCGGGGCGAGGGGCGGACATGACACCCCACCAAGGGCTCCATGTGTGTGTGGGCCCCAGGCCCGGTGTATGAAGTACCTTCTGCAGTCAGGGGAGGCCAGCCTGCTTGCTGGCATTGGTTCTGCAAGGCGCTCTGGAACCCAGCAGAAACCCTGAGACGTGAGAGGGTCTGGTATGGTAGACGCGCTCCCCTGCAGCTGTCTCTGGAGGGGAGGTGAAAGCGCATCCCCAGATGGGCTCATCCTGCCTCCCTGGGGGTGAACTGGGACAGAGTCCTCGGCACAGGCTTATGGCTGGGAGCGCCCACCAGCCCCGCCACTCACAGTGCCTTCTGGCTTTTCTGTGCAGAAGTCTTCGACCCTGAGAAGGAGAGGGAGACGGGTATGTCCAGATCGAACAAAAGGTCCTTGCGGTCCCGGCAGCACTAGCCAGGCCGCTGCCTTCGGGGGAGTGACCACCCGCCCCATTTGGAAGAGAGGCATCGGTTTCACGGCTCACGTGGATCACTTTTTACCTTTTACGTTCGCTTGTTTACAGGTTTGGAATAAACTTGTTCAGCAGCTTCTGCGGCTTCATCTGGTGGCGCGCCCCTCTCTTGGCACTCACTGAGAGCTGGGGGCCCAGGCTCGGGTCTGGGCTGAGGCTGGCCAAGCGCCTCCTGCCCAGCACGGCCTGAGGCCACTTGCTCAGGGCAGTGTTGCTTTTGGCCCCTAGCTCTGGTCACTGGTCCTGCTCACACTGGCCAGCCCGACTTACTGGATGTATGGGAGCCTTGGCCTTGGGCCTGCCCCACGCCCCGCACTCTCCCTGGCCCGAGATGCCCCGGCCTGCACGGCATGAGGCTGTGGGAGGGGCTGTGGCTGTGTCGTCTCTGGGCGCTCTGCCTTGCCTGCAGCTGCCCCAGGCCGGACCCAGGAAGTCGGCCTGGGTGCCTCCTTCCCCTGGGCCTCCTGCATCACGCCTACCACCAAATCCCGTGCAGCCCACCTGCCGGATGCCCCTCAGCCCCACGGCCACCACCCAGGCTAGCCCAGCTCCCCTCCCCTCCGCACTGCTCCCAGCTTCTTCCCCAGGGTTGCCCTCCCGTGATGCCCGGCCATCCGCTAAAGCTGCTGATGCTGTTACCCTGAGGCTTAGGCCACGCAGGGGCCCTGTGCGTTTCACTGTCCCCCCTCCCACTTTCCAGGGCGTGGCATTTCTCTGTTCCTGAATGAACTTTCCTGCTCCTCACCCCAAAGCCTGCACACACGGTCCCTCCACCTGCCTGCTCTCCCTGCATGTCCTGCCCTTGCCGACAACACCTGTTCACCCTTTAGATCTTGGTGAGCTGGTCACCACCTCCATGCCTGGTCCCCCACCTCCCTGTACATCCTCAACCATCACTTGCCACACTACTTTAATTCTCTGACTCCCCTCCCTTCCACCCCAGTATCAATCAGGACTCCTTCAGTCATGATATAAAACCTGACTCAGACTGGCCTCAGCACAGAAGGCCAGGGGGCCCTTCAAGAGGCTTGATGCAGGGGGCCCAGGGCACCCACGCGTCTGCATCGCTGTCCCACCCTGTTGTCATGTGTCGGCCTCGTGCTGGGGCTAAAACACAGTCTCAGGAAATCCAGCCTCTTTCTTCATGGTAGCAAAATGGCTGCCATACTTCCCGGACCCCCGCACCCAGTCCCCACTGTCTGGAGGAAGAGGGCAGGTCTCATTTAGTGGCTCCCTCATCTCAGCAAGCATCCGGTCTGCATACTTGTGTAAGTGGAGTGGGAGAGTCCAGAGGGCACTGGTGACCTGGGTCTCCCCTCAGCCACAGGAAGGAGCCCCTCCTGAGCCACATGGCCGAGTGAGGAAGAAGTTGTTTCAGCAAATTGAATATGATGTTACGGGCAGAGGGAATGAGCTGTGGGCGCTGAAAGAGTGGGGTGTCCTCCACCCCGTGCAGGGAGGGACATTGTGCCCGATTCACCTCTGTCAACGGGTGTGGAGTGTGACCCAGGTCCAGCCTGGGCCCTGAGGCCTGCCTCCCAGGCGGTGAAAGGTGTTCAGTTGGAGCNTCTCTGGGCGCTCTGCCTTGCCTGCAGCTGCCCCAGGCCGGACCCAGGAAGTCGGCCTGGGTGCCTCCTTCCCCTGGGCCTCCTGCATCACGCCTACCACCAAATCCCGTGCAGCCCACCTGCCGGATGCCCCTCAGCCCCACGGCCACCACCCAGGCTAGCCCAGCTCCCCTCCCCTCCGCACTGCTCCCAGCTTCTTCCCCAGGGTTGCCCTCCCGTGGTGCCCGGCCATCCGCTAAAGCTGCTGATGCTGTTACCCTGAGGCTTAGGCCACGCAGGGGCCCTGTGCGTTTCACTGTCCCCCCTCCCACTTTCCAGGGCGTGGCATTTCTCTGTTCCTGAATGAACTTTCCTGCTCCTCACCCCAAAGCCTGCACACACGGTCCCTCCACCTGCCTGCTCTCCCTGCATGTCCTGCCCTTGCCGACAACACCTGTTCACCCTTTAGATCTTGGTGAGCTGGTCACCACCTCCATGCCTGGTCCCCCACCTCCCTGTACATCCTCAACCATCACTTGCCACACTACTTTAATTCTCTGACTCCCCTCCCTTCCACCCCAGTATCAATCAGGACTCCTTCAGTCATGATATAAAACCTGACTCAGACTGGCCTCAGCACAGAAGGCCAGGGGGCCCTTCAAGAGGCTTGATGCAGGGGGCCCAGGGCACCCACGCGTCTGCATCGCTGTCCCACCCTGTTGTCATGTGTCGGCCTCGTGCTGGGGCTAAAACACAGTCTCAGGAAATCCAGCCTCTTTCTTCATGGTAGCAAAATGGCTGCCATACTTCCCGGACCCCCGCACCCAGTCCCCACTGTCTGGAGGAAGAGGGCAGGTCTCATTTAGTGGCTCCCTCATCTCAGCAAGCATCCGGTCTGCATACTTGTGTAAGTGGAGTGGGAGAGTCCAGAGGGCACTGGTGACCTGGGTCTCCCCTCAGCCACAGGAAGGAGCCCCTCCTGAGCCACATGGCCGAGTGAGGAAGAAGTTGTTTCAGCAAATTGAATATGATGTTACGGGCAGAGGGAATGAGCTGTGGGCGCTGAAAGAGTGGGGTGTCCTCCACCCCGTGCAGGGAGGGACATTGTGCCCGATTCACCTCTGTCAACGGGTGTGGAGTGTGACCCAGGTCCAGCCTGGGCCCTGAGGCCTGCCTCCCAGGCGGTGAAAGGTGTTCAGTTGGAGCCCGTGTGAACCAGGCTGGACCTTGACCCAGCCTTCTGAGGGCAAATGCAAGCCTTCGTGAAGCCCTGTAGGAGCCCCGATTAGTGGGGGCAGGTGTGTGTGCCAGGCACACCACAGAAACCACCCCCATCAGCTTACCCAGAAAAGGGATTTCTCACAAGGCTCTGAGGAAGCTCGCTGAAAGCACAGCAAGTCAGGAGAGCTGCTCCAGAGAAGACAGTCTTGGACTCGGGCGTTCTGGCTGGTGAGACCCCTTCCCTAGCCACAGTGGGCACCAAACAGCAGCTCCACTATTCCGTCCATCCTCTGCTGTGTCCTCAAGATGCAGGCAGCCCCAGCTGCCACACTCCCCAAGGCTGCACCCCTGGGGAGAGGGGGTCCTCCACAGTGCTGTTCCAGGCAAGGGGGCAGGAGGCCGGGGGCCCGGAGCAGAGCAGCACCCTGTGGCCTGCTGCCTGTCTGAGCAGGGGGCTGGGCGGTCAAGGAGGCAGGGTCACACCTGGCCGGTGCAGAGGCGGCTCTGAGCACCTGCTGCTGGGCGCCGCCCTGCTGCCCTCTCCCCTGCGTGGCTACCAGTGTGAACTTCCTAGGGACCCCAACCCCCAATTTGCAGGCCCTCAGGGCCCCTGTGATCCACTCTGCCTGTCCCCCAGCACAGCCTGCCGTCCACTGCCCGGTGCTCCCACTGGTACCCTGACTGTGTCACCCCAGAGGTCACTGGACCAGGGATACTCGCTGCTCATCCGCTTGAGAGCCTCCCCTTCTGTCCTCCTCATAGGGCAGTTCCAGCAGACCTTGTCCCTCCTGCCCTGGGACAGTCCAGGCCCTGCTGACCCCACATGCCCTCTCCAGCGCTGTGCAGGCCCCGTCCTCGCCAAGGCGTTCCTGCCTCAGGGTCCCTGCCCCTGCTATGGGGAGCACCTTCCTCAAGTCTATCAGTTCTGGATTCCAAGTCCGTCAGGCTTCTACTCAGATGTCTACTGTGACGGCCCCATCTGACAAGGGACATCTGCTCAGGCGGCCAGGCCACGATATGTTCTAAAGGACATTGCCCCTAGTCCCTAACTTCAGAACCAGAACCCAGATGACCCGCTCCTCGTCCATCATCTGTGGCTCAGAGCAGGACCGGGCCGCTGTGGGAGGTGGAGCTGGGGAGGGGCTCCACAGGCAGCTCCGGAGGAACAGCTCGTCTGCGGCCCGGCAGCCACGCTCCTCACTGGTGGTGAGCCTGTGGACACGGTGGCTTTCCGGTTTTATGCCTCACTACCGTCAGCAGTGTTATTTACTATAAATTCTTCATATGAAAAATCAGGTAAATAACTATTGACATTGCTGAGTAGGGGGATAAACGACCTCATGAGCACCTGCTCAGAGCCCCCCGGTTCCTTTCTAAATGGCTCTCTCATTTCCTCGTCTGTCAGGCCAGGCCCTGGCCTGGGCTCACTCACAGAATCAGCTACTTGGCCTCCCCGCAGCTTTGACCATCAGCCCCTCCTCTTCCCAGCCAAGAGGCAGCTTCCTCTAGGGCCTATTCTTAAGGTTTCTCTGCTCAAAACTCTGAAGCCCCAAGAACCACACAGTGAGGTTCAAATTCCTTGGCCCGATTACAGTGGACATTAGGAGCTAGTTTTGGCTGCCCATCAATGCTTTCTATCCCCACTTCTCGCAGTAACTGGAGAGGGGTTCAGGGGGAGGCTTGCGAGACAGGTCGCACCATTCAGAGCGGCCACCCTGACATCCTGGCGTTGCCCCTGGGTGGGCCCAGGTCTCAGGCCCCCTGGTCAGAACCCTCCCTGGGGTTTCTGAGCTGTCGGTCAAGGTGCAGGGATCTGGAGTCCACCTGCTGGGGCCATCTTCCCCAGGGGAGAAAGCTACCGACCTGCAAGAGAGGAGAGACGGAAACCAAGGCCAGACCAGCAGATGTGAGTGGCAGGGAGGGAAGGAGGCTTGGTGGGTGGAGGCCTGGCCCCGGGCTTCCTCCGCAGCTCTTCCTGTAGGTCTGTGATACCCCCATCCCTGTCCTCACCTGGTCCAAACTCAGAAGAAAACCAACCATGAACGAAACAAATGTGTTTATGTGAAGTCTGAAGCCTGGGTCTCTCCTGACTTAAAACCCTTTGGAGAGTAGTGACCCCTGGGTAATGGAGACAGCAAGGCGCAGGAGGGGGGCCTACCAGATGTTCTCTTTCTTGACTGGAAACTGGTCGGTGCGGGCGTGCAGAGTGGAAAATCCAACAAGCGAGCGTGGGTGAGCACTTCTCTGAATGCAGGTTACATTTGGGTAACAAAGACAGAAACCACCCCAGACTCCTCATCACCCAGCAGAGGCCTGAGCTGAGCAAGACACTGAGGGTCCCCGGCCCTGTGACCGGGCCACGGCCACCGTGCTCCAGAGTCCGCAGGCTGCGGCTGTCCTGATGGGCCAGTCAGCATGGAACGGTGTTAACAACCGAACATTTAATGATGAAGCCTGGTGACAGCAGCTGAGATCGGCAGCACAGCTCCGCCCGTGCCCCATTCTGGGAGCCCTCTGGCAAGGACCAGCGCTGCCTGCGTTCCAGATGGAGACGCGCACAGCGGAGTTGCCTGCCCCAAACCACAGAGGAAATCAGCGATGGGCCCGGGCCTGAATCCAGGCAGCCCAGGAGCTTCCATGCGGGTTGTGGACCTGGACTGTCCTCCTGGGGGCCAGCCTGCCTGCCTCCACCACCCACAGCGGTCGGGCCACCCCTGGGCCTACGTGTCTCTGATGAAGGTGTCCTCAGGCAGCTGGTCCCTGGGCCGGGCATAGTGTGAAGGATGTGTGTGACCACGAGCACGTTCTGTGTGCCCGGCCCCCTGCTCTCAGCTACGACCACCAGAAGCTGACAGAGAAGCTCAGGTCCAGGGCCCGCACGTAGTGCCAATGCTTTGCTGGGATGAAGAGGACCTCGCCCGGGGACAGGACGCAGGACAGGAAGGGGGCCTCAGCAAACCTGGGGAACTTCTCCAGGTCGGGATTCTCCACGTCAACCTGAGAAAGCGAAGGGAGTCACCCATCTGGTCTCAAGAGACAGGGTGGGGGTCCCACCAGGGACCCCAGGCCCACCTGGCTCGTGTTGTGAAGAAGGTGTGTGTCGTGGGGGTACAGCGCCTCCGACTCCTGTGGGGAGTACAGCCGGATGTACTTCCTGCCCATCACCTGCAGGGAAGAGACCCTTCTGTGAGCAGGTGCCCGCTGTCCCCGCGCACGGCCTCCCCGCCCAGCCTGCCCCACTCCCAGCAGACGTGATAGCTCGAGCGCCTGTGCTGCTGTCCGGAGCCACCAATAGGCACTTGGCTGTGCCATGGCTGTTGAAGTGCTTTATGTGTGCTGGCTAATCCTCACCATGGCCCTCCAAGGTGGTTTATCCTCCCCCCCCGCCCCCGTTTTACAGGTGAGGACATGCAGGCACAGAGAGGCCGAGCTGCCCACGTTCACAAAGCTGAGAGGGGACAGCTGTGTTCACACCAGGTGGTCTGGCTCCCAGCCTCTCTGCCGCATCCCAGGCGGGGAATGGGCCCTGGACTGGAACACTCTGGCTTGTCAAACCTCTCTGCCTATGATGGAAGGTTTTATAACAGATGTCCCCCTCCCCGCCACGCTCCTCTCCTTATAACACACACAGGCCTCCCTGTCTGTGTCCCAGGAAAACCACCCTCTGGTGGAGCAGCTTCCCTGTATTTGGAGAGGGTTCCAGCAGGAGCAGCCAGCCTGGCTCTGATGGGTGGCAGGGGGGCGGCAGCTGTGGCGACACTTGCCCCATGCTGAGATGGCACCCGGCCCTGCTCTGCCTGCATTAGGCATCCAATGGGATCCCAGACGATGCAGGAGTCTGGAAGCAGCCCCTCCCCTCCCTGAGGCCCAGTACCGAGTCTCTGGTTTCACTTTGGTTCACGCCCCTGTCTGTGGTTCATCTCCTTGGTGTTTAAACATGGACAATGTGTGGCTGGGCCAGAAGGAGGGGGAAGGCCAAGGTTCTGAGCGGCTCCAACCTGGGCTAGGAAGTTCTGCTGGGGATCCTGGTGGAGCGGGGAGACGGTGCCTTGTGGACCGAACCAGGCGTTGATGGTGATCTCCTCTTCCTCCCCGTTGCCCAGGCAGCAGTAATCGGGGATGCTAATGTCCTGCTTCAGCTCCGGGATCTGACAGAGCATGAGGCAGGTTAAGGCCAGACCTGTGCAATTCAGCAACCTAGATGTCAACTGCCTCTTAAGCAGAAGGCCAATACTGTCTTCTTGTGTAATACAACGCTAGCCACATTTTACTGCATAGGAATTTAAAATCAATTTTAAAAAGTAAATATATAATTACTAGGGAAGGGTTATAATTTTCAGATTTCTTTCCATGTCACATGCATTTTATCTTTATTTCCTTTTTTAAAAAACCTGACACCACTACNCTTTTTACCTTTTACGTTCGCTTGTTTACAGGTTTGGAATAAACTTGTTCAGCAGCTTCTGCGGCTTCATCTGGTGGCGCGCCCCTCTCTTGGCACTCACTGAGAGCTGGGGGCCCAGGCTCGGGTCTGGGCTGAGGCTGGCCAAGCGCCTCCTGCCCAGCACGGCCTGAGGCCACTTGCTCAGGGCAGTGTTGCTTTTGGCCCCTAGCTCTGGTCACTGGTCCTGCTCACACTGGCCAGCCCGACTTACTGGATGTATGGGAGCCCTGGCACGCCCCGCACTCTCCCTGGCCCGAGATGCCCCGGCCTGCACGGCATGAGGCTGTGGGAGGGGCTGTGGCTGTGTCGTCTCTGGGCGCTCTGCCTTGCCTGCAGCTGCCCCAGGCCGGACCCAGGAAGTCGGCCTGGGTGCCTCCTTCCCCTGGGCCTCCTGCATCACGCCTACCACCAAATCCCGTGCAGCCCACCTGCCGGATGCCCCTCAGCCCCACGGCCACCACCCAGGCTAGCCCAGCTCCCCTCCCCTCCGCACTGCTCCCAGCTTCTTCCCCAGGGTTGCCCTCCCGTGATGCCCGGCCATCCGCTAAAGCTGCTGATGCTGTTACCCTGAGGCTTAGGCCACGCAGGGGCCCTGTGCGTTTCACTGTCCCCCCTCCCACTTTCCAGGGCGTGGCATTTCTCTGTTCCTGAATGAACTTTCCTGCTCCTCACCCCAAAGCCTGCACACACGGTCCCTCCACCTGCCTGCTCTCCCTGCATGTCCTGCCCTTGCCGACAACACCTGTTCACCCTTTAGATCTTGGTGAGCTGGTCACCACCTCCATGCCTGGTCCCCCACCTCCCTGTACATCCTCAACCATCACTTGCCACACTACTTTAATTCTCTGACTCCCCTCCCTTCCACCCCAGTATCAATCAGGACTCCTTCAGTCATGATATAAAACCTGACTCAGACTGGCCTCAGCACAGAAGGCCAGGGGGCCCTTCAAGAGGCTTGATGCAGGGGGCCCAGGGCACCCACGCGTCTGCATCGCTGTCCCACCCTGTTGTCATGTGTCGGCCTCGTGCTGGGGCTAAAACACGGTCTCAGGAAATCCAGCCTCTTTCTTCATGGTAGCAAAATGGCTGCCATACTTCCCGGACCCCCGCACCCAGTCCCCACCGTCTGGAGGAAGAGGGCAGGTCTCATTTAGTGGCTCCCTCATCTCAGCAAGCATCCGGTCTGCATACTTGTGTAAGTGGAGTGGGAGAGTCCAGAGGGCACTGGTGACCTGGGTCTCCCCTCAGCCACAGGAAGGAGCCCCTCCTGAGCCACATGGCCGAGTGAGGAAGAAGTTGTTTCAGCAAATTGAATATGATGTTACGGGCAGAGGGAATGAGCTGTGGGCGCTGAAAGAGTGGGGTGTCCTCCACCCCGTGCAGGGAGGGACATTGTGCCCGATTCACCTCTGTCAACGGGTGTGGAGTGTGACCCAGGTCCAGCCTGGGCCCTGAGGCCTGCCTCCCAGGCGGTGAAAGGTGTTCAGTTGGAGCCCGTGTGAACCAGGCTGGACCTTGACCCAGCCTTCTGAGGGCAAATGCAAGCCTTCGTGAAGCCCTGTAGGAGCCCCGATTAGTGGGGGCAGGTGTGTGTGCCAGGCACACCACAGAAACCACCCCCATCAGCTTACCCAGAAAAGGGATTTCTCACAAGGCTCTGAGGAAGCTCGCTGAAAGCACAGCAAGTCAGGAGAGCTGCTCCAGAGAAGACAGTCTTGGACTCGGGCGTTCTGGCTGGTGAGACCCCTTCCCTAGCCACAGTGGGCACCAAACAGCAGCTCCACTATTCCGTCCATCCTCTGCTGTGTCCTCAAGATGCAGGCAGCCCCAGCTGCCACACTCCCCAAGGCTGCACCCCTGGGGAGAGGGGGTCCTCCATAGTGCTGTTCCAGGCAAGGGGGCAGGAGGCCGGGGGCCCGGAGTAGAGCAGCACCCTGTGGCCTGCTGCCTGTCTGAGCAGGGGGCTGGGCGGTCAAGGAGGCAGGGTCACACCTGGCCGGTGCAGAGGCGGCTCTGAGCACCTGCTGCTGGGCGCCGCCCTGCTGCCCTCTCCCCTGCGTGGCTACCAGTGTGAACTTCCTAGGGACCCCAACCCCCAATTTGCAGGCCCTCAGGGCCCCTGTGATCCACTCTGCCTGTCCCCCAGCACAGCCTGCCGTCCACTGCCCGGTGCTCCCACTGGTACCCAGACCGTGTCACCCCAGAGGTCACTGGACCAGGGACACTCGCTGCTCATCCGCTCGCGAGCCTCCCCTTCTGTCCTCCTCATAGGGCAGTTCCAGCAGACCTTGTCCCTCCTGCCCTGGGACAGTCCAGGCCCTGCTGACCCCACATGCCTTCTCCAGCGCTGTGCAGGCCCCGTCCTCGCCAAGGCGTTCCTGCCTCAGGGTCCCTGCCCCTGCTATGGGGAGCACCTTCCTCAAGTCTATCAGTTCTGGATTCCAAGTCCGTCAGGCTTCTACTCAGATGTCTACTGTGACGGCCCCATCTGACAAGGGACATCTGCTCAGGCGGCCAGGCCATGATATGTTCTAAAGGACATTGCCCCTAGTCCCTAACTTCAGAACCAGAACCCAGATGACCCGCTCCTCGTCCATCATCTGTGGCTCAGAGCAGGACCGGGCCGCTGTGGGAGGTGGAGCCGGGGAGGGGCTCCACAGGCAGCTCCGGAGGAACAGCTCGTCTGCGGCCCGGCAGCCATGCTCCTCACTGGTGGTGAGCCTGTGGACACGGTGGCTTTCCGGTTTTATGCCTCACTACCTTCAGCAGTGTTATTTACTATAAATTCTTCATATGAAAAATCAGGTAAATAACTATTGACATTGCTGAGTAGGGGGATAAACGACCTCATGAGCACCTGCTCAGAGCCCCCCGGTTCCTTTCTAAATGGCTCTCTCATTTCCTCGTCTGTCAGGCCAGGCCCTGGCCTGGGCTCACTCACAGAATCAGCTACTTGGCCTCCCCGCAGCTTTGACCATCAGCCCCTCCTCTTCCCAGCCAAGAGGCAGCTTCCTCTAGGGCCTATTCTTAAGGTTTCTCTGCTCAAAACTCTGAAGCCCCAAGAACCACACAGTGAGGTTCAAATTCCTTGGCCCGATTACAGTGGACATTAGGAGCTAGTTTTGGCTGCCCATCAATGCTTTCTATCCCCACTTCTCGCAGTAACTGGAGAGGGGTTCAGGGGGAGGCTTGCGAGACAGGTCGCACCATTCAGAGCGGCCACCCTGACATCCTGGCGTTGCCCCTGGGTGGGCCCAGGTCTCAGGCCCCCTGGTCAGAACCCTCCCTGGGGTTTCTGAGCTGTCGGTCAAGGTGCAGGGATCTGGAGTCCACCTGCTGGGGCCATCTTCCCCAGGGGAGAAAGCTATCGACCTGCAACAAGAGAGGAGAGACGGAAACCAAGGCCAGACCAGCAGATGTGAGTGGCAGGGAGGGAAGGAGGCTTGGTGGGTGGAGGCCTGGCCCCGGGCTTCCTCCACAGCTCTTCCTGTAGGTCTGTGATACCCCCATCCCTGTCCTCACCTGGTCCAAACTCAGAAGAAAACCAACCATGAACGAAACAAATGTGTTTATGTGAAGTCTGAAGCCTGGGTCTCTCCTGACTTAAAACCCTTTGGAGAGTAGTGACCCCTGGGTAATGGAGACAGCAAGGCGCAGGAGGGGGGCCTACCAGATGTTCTCTTTCTTGACTGGAAACTGGTCGGTGCGGGCGTGCAGAGTGGAAAATCCAACAAGCGAGCGTGGGTGAGCACTTCTCTGAATGCAGGTTACATTTGGGTAACAAAGACAGAAACCACCCCAGACTCCTCATCACCCAGCAGAGGCCTGAGCTGAGCAAGACACTGAGGGTCCCCGGCCCTGTGACCGGGCCACGGCCACCGTGCTCCAGAGTCCGCAGGCTGCGGCTGTCCTGATGGGCCAGTCAGCATGGAACGGTGTTAACAACCGAACATTTAATGATGAAGCCTGGTGACAGCAGCTGAGATCGGCAGCACAGCTCCGCCCGTGCCCCATTCTGGGAGCCCTCTGGCAAGGACCAGCGCTGCCTGCGTTCCAGATGGAGACGCGCACAGCGGAGTTGCCTGCCCCAAACCACAGAGGAAATCAGCGATGGGCCCGGGCCTGANCTCCGCCCGTGCCCCATTCCGGGAGCCCTCTGGCAAGGACCAGCGCTGCCTGCGTTCCAGATGGAGACGCGCACAGCGGAGTTGCCTGCCCCAAACCACAGAGGAAATCAGCGATGGGCCCGGGCCTGAATCCAGGCAGCCCAGGAGCTTCCATGCGGGTTGTGGACCTGGACTGTCCTCCTGGGGGCCAGCCTGCCTGCCTCCACCACCCACAGCGGTCGGGCCACCCCTGGGCCTACGTGTCTCTGATGAAGGTGTCCTCAGGCAGCTGGTCCCTGGGCCGGGCATAGTGTGAAGGATGTGTGTGACCACGAGCACGTTCTGTGTGCCCGGCCCCCTGCTCTCAGCTACGACCACCAGAAGCTGACGGAGAAGCTCAGGTCCAGGGCCCGCACGTAGTGCCAATGCTTTGCTGGGATGAAGAGGACCTCGCCTGGGGACAGGACGCAGGACAGGAAGGGGGCCTCAGCAAACCTGGGGAACTTCTCCAGGTCGGGATTCTCCACGTCAACCTGAGAAAGCGAAGGGAGTCACCCATCTGGTCTCAAGAGACAGGGTGGGGGTCCCACCAGGGACCCCAGGCCCACCTGGCTCGTGTTGTGAAGAAGGTGTGTGTCGTGGGGGTACAGCGCCTCCGACTCCTGTGGGGAGTACAGCCGGATGTACTTCCTGCCCATCACCTGCAGGGAAGAGACCCTTCTGTGAGCAGGTGCCCGCTGTCCCCGCGCACGGCCTCCCCGCCCAGCCTGCCCCACTCCCAGCAGACGTGATAGCTCGAGCGCCTGTGCTGCTGTCCGGAGCCACCAATAGGCACTTGGCTGTGCCATGGCTGTTGAAGTGCTTTATGTGTGCTGGCTAATCCTCACCATGGCCCTCCAAGGTGGTTTATCCTCCCCCCCCGCCCCCGTTTTACAGGTGAGGACATGCAGGCACAGAGAGGCCGAGCTGCCCACGTTCACAAAGCTGAGAGGGGACAGCTGTGTNTGAGAAAGCAAAGGGAGTCACCCATCTGGTCTCAAGAGACAGGGTGGGGGTCCCACCAGGGACCCCAGGCCCACCTGGCTCGTGTTGTGAAGAAGGTGTGTGTCGTGGGGGTACAGCGCCTCCGACTCCTGTGGGGAGTACAGCCGGATGTACTTCCTGCCCATCACCTGCAGGGAAGAGACCCTTCTGTGAGCAGGTGCCCGCTGTCCCCGCGCACGGCCTCCCCGCCCAGCCTGCCCCACTCCCAGCAGACGTGATAGCTCGAGCGCCTGTGCTGCTGTCCGGAGCCACCAATAGGCACTTGGCTGTGCCATGGCTGTTGAAGTGCTTTATGTGTGCTGGCTAATCCTCACCATGGCCCTCCAAGGTGGTTTATCCTCCCCCCCCGCCCCCGTTTTACAGGTGAGGACATGCAGGCACAGAGAGGCCGAGCTGCCCACGTTCACAAAGCTGAGAGGGGACAGCTGTGTTCACACCAGGTGGTCTGGCTCCCAGCCTCTCTGCCGCATCCCAGGCGGGGAATGGGCCCTGGACTGGAACGCTCTGGCTTGTCAAACCTCTCTGCCTATGATGGAAGGTTTTATAACAGATGTCCCCCTCCCCGCCACGCTCCTCTCCTTATAACACACACAGGCCTCCCTGTCTGTGTCCCAGGAAAACCACCCTCTGGTGGAGCAGCTTCCCTGTATTTGGAGAGGGTTCCAGCAGGAGCAGCCAGCCTGGCTCTGATGGGTGGCAGGGGGGCGGCAGCTGTGGCGACACTTGCCCCATGCTGAGATGGCACCCGGCCCTGCTCTGCCTGCATTAGGCATCCAATGGGATCCCAGACGATGCAGGAGTCTGGAAGCAGCCCCTCCCCTCCCTGAGGCCCAGTACCGAGTCTCTGGTTTCACTTTGGTTCACGCCCCTGTCTGTGGTTCATCTCCTTGGTGTTTAAACATGGACAATGTGTGGCTGGGCCAGAAGGAGGGGGAAGGCCAAGGTTCTGAGCGGCTCCAACCTGGGCTAGGAAGTTCTGCTGGGGATCCTGGTGGAGCGGGGAGACGGTGCCTTGTGGACCGAACCAGGCGTTGATGGTGATCTCCTCTTCCTCCCCGTCGCCCAGGCAGCAGTAATCGGGGATGCTAATGTCCTGCTTCAGCTCCGGGATCTGACAGAGCATGAGGCAGGTTAAGGCCAGACCTGTGCAATTCAGCAACCTAGATGTCAACTGCCTCTTAAGCAGAAGGCCAATACTGTCTTCTTGTGTAATACAACGCTAGCCACATTTTACTGCATAGGAATTTAAAATCAATTTTAAAAAGTAAATATATAATTACTAGGGAAGGGTTATAATTTTCAGATTTCTTTCCATGTCACATGCATTTTATCTTTATTTCCTTTTTTAAAAAACCTGACACCACTACTTTGTCTTAAAAATAAACCAGCTTACCATTTTCTAAAGCTATCACAACATTTTAGAAAGTCAAAGAAAAAAGATGGGACTAAGTATTTATTTATCAAATCTCTGGAGAGGAAGGTTTTTTCAAAATTTACTGATGGTAAAGCAATCACAATCAGTACATTTAAGGTAAATGAAAGTAAATATATTAATATAAAATAAGTGTATTCCAATAAAATGGAAAATATCTGAACTGTGGTAAATGAAGGTTAATGTAGAGCATTCATATAAAATAATAAGGATCCCAATATGTATAAAGTTATACAAACAAGCAAAGGACAAAAATCAGATCATACATAAAAAGGCTTTCAGTCCCATCAGCAAAGAAATCCAAATTAAATACTGTCATCATTTCCTACTAATCAAATTAGCAAAGATTGAAAAAGTGATAACACCCAGTGGTGCTGAGGATGTGGTAAAGTGGGCAGCCCCATGCCAGGCTGCTGGTGGCATCAAGTGATCATGTGTGGAAGTCTTAAAGCCGTGCAGACCTTGACCCAGTTGGAAGTGAGCTTGTGCTGCGCCTTTGTGTGGAGGTGTCCTGGGGTGGAGGTGTCCTCCAGGAGGAGTGACGCTGGGACTCCAGGGCAGGTCGGGGGCAGGCAGACAGGGTTGCACGAGGAAGTGGGTGGGCTCACCTGCCCCAGCATCATCAGTGAACATCGCTAATGAGATAAGATTCTCCCTCGGCTTATGGTGGGGTTGTGTCCCAATAAGCCCATGGTAGTTTGAAAGTATCAGAAGCTGAAAACAGAACATCATAGCTGAGCCTAGCCTGGCTTAAACATGCTCAGAACACTTTCGTTAGCCTACAGCTGGGCAAAAGCATCAAACACAAAGTCTATTTTATAACGGAGTGTTGACCGGTATCACCCAACTTATTGGATACCGTACTGAAAGTGAAAACCAGAATGTTATCCAGGTCCAGAGTGGCTGGAAGTGTATCCATCGCTTACTGGTGTGACTGTGTGATGGACTGTGTTGAGGGACCAGGAGACCCAGCCCAGCATCACATAGTATGGTAAACATACCACTAAGTCCAGGAAAAGAGCACGGTTCAAAATCCAAAGTACAGTTTCTACTGAATGCCTATCGCTTTGGTATGACCATAAAGTTGAATCATCATCATTTGGGGACTGTCTGTACTTTAAAACAGCAAGTACCCTTGTGCAGCCCCCTCATGTCTTCCTATCCCCCACACCCACTCTACTTTCCGACCAGACCGCATGCAGCTGGGGCTCCACGGCCAGGCCTGGTGCGGAATCCAGCGCCCAGAGGGAGGGGCCGGAGCTGCCTCCACAGGTCTGGTCAGGAAGTGGTTTCAGCCAGTGTGAGTGGTTTCCTCTGAGACTCTGGTTCTTTCCAAACGAGGCCAATCTACCGTAGCCCTGCCGAACCCCAACTGTCAAGACTGCCTGCCATGCTGGCAAGTGCTCCAGGACTTGGAAATTAAACACAGAATCAAGTTTGGTCCCCCAAATGTTGCAAAGGGGACCCACTCTGCTAGTTTAATCAGGGATCTTCACAGAGTGAGCTCTCCAGGTCTGAAGGGCCGCCTGCAGGCGGACTGGCCATTCCTTTAGTGCACACACCGCTAGGGAAGGCTGGAATGCTCTCCCTGCTGGGAGCTGGGGCTGTTTTGCTTGTAAAAAAGCTGCTGTGTCCACTGCTTTGGGCTGACGCAGAAGTTCATGACCTGAGGTGCCTTGTCCTGTGCGGGGGGTGGTCCTCAAGCTACATGCAGGATCCCCAAGGCCTCTGGGAAGCACCTGCTTCTCCCACACCAGGCTNTTCCTTTAGTGCACACACCACTAGGGAAGGCTGGAATGCTCTCCCCGCTGGGAGCTTGGGCTGTTTTGCTTGTAAAAAAGCTGCTGTGTCCACTGCTTTGGGCTGACGCAGAAGTTCATGACCTGAGGTGCCTTGCCCTGTGCGGGGGGTGGTCCTCAAGCTACATGCAGGATCCCCAAGGCCTCTGGGAAGCACCTGCTTCTCCCACACCAGGCTCACTGTCACACCACGCAGTTTCTGACTGGGATTACACCAGACCCCAGCCCTGTGGGATGCTGGGAAGCTGACTGGTCCCTGATGACATCATCAAGATTCCTGAGAGGTGATTAGTTGGCCAGATGATGTAATCAGAGGCACGGGCCAAGGATTTAGAGATCCTAAGAGGAGAAACTGTCTCAGGTGGGGCTGAGACTTGAAGGCAGGCCTAGCACAAAATATTCTGAAACATGGGGTCACTGGGAGGAAAGTCAGTAAGAGGTTTTGGGGCAAAAGGTTTTGGGTGGGAGACCTTGAGCTTGGTGGAGAAGGCCCCAGAAGCCAGCTGGGCATCCCTTCTGTGCTACATGGCAGCCCCAGGGCCCTGGTTGCTCAGGCTGTCCCCATGATAGTTGGAACAACAGAGGAGAAAACACACCTCTGGGGGCCTGAGACAAAAACAGCTTCAAAGCCTTTGTCCATCTTAAAAATAATCATGTTTTTGCCTCCTCCTCCTCAATGTGCTTCCTCGTATTCTAGTCAAATGGCAATTAGCTGCTCCAGGCCAGGGAGCCAAGCTGAGGGCTGAGCCCTGGTACAACTGAGGCCAGGGGATGGGACAGGCCAGTCTCTTGAGATCACACAGCAGAGGCCTGATCAACTCAAATCCCCCTTTTCCTCATTTAGCAAGAGAGGACGGGGAAAGGACCCATGAGTCCTCACATGGGGAGGCCTGGGCAGGAGACCATAGCTCACCTGGCCCCATCGCCGCCTCCCCGCTGTAACTTTGGACCTGCAGCTCCCAGAGGCTGGCAGAGTCCCAGCTGGGGCTAGGGGTCAAGATCAGCAGGAACTCACTTGTTCTGGGTCAGGCTGGAGCCTGCCACCCTCACCTGGCTCCCAGAACCAGTTCTGACCACACTCCATAAACCGGGGGCCACCCGGAGGCGGCCTCCTCACCCCTCAGCCCAGTCCTGCCCCAGTCAGCCTGGCCTGCCCCCTGCTGCCTGCTGGTGAGAAGGGCATCAGGTGAGTGTGCCTCCCTCCTCAGAGTAGGGGGGCAGAACCAGGGGGAAGCAACTGAGGTTACTACCCCTCTCCTGCCCCCTGGGGCTAGTGCCCCAGAAGGGAGGTGGGGCAAGGTGAGAGGGTGAAGGGTGGAGGGGCGTGGTCTGACTTACCTGGTCAAAGAGCTGGTGCTGAGCAAGGTACCCGACGTCCTTCGGCTACTCCACGGGAGAAAAACCAGAGGGGACACAGAAAGCCCTGTTAGTTGTGACAGAGAGGTCCCTGGAGCTGCCAATTCAGCTGGCTCTCAGCATCCACCCACGGCAACCACCCAAGGGCCCTCCTCTTCATCCCACTTGGTCCCCCTCCTCTGAGCCTGGGGCTAATGTCATCCCTTGCCAGCCAGCAGGAATGGGCTGATGGGGGACTCAGGGTCTGGTACTGCCTGTGCTACAGAGGTGGGCCTGAGTAAGTCACCCGGAGCCCTGGGGCTCACTTTCCATGAAATGTGAAGGGGCTGCGCACACATAAGGATTTTTTAAAAATAAAAATGGAATCATACAATATGCATTACTTTAAAGTCTGCTTTTCAATTTAATGATACATTGTGACTATCTCTTCAAGTCGATACATGCATATGTGACTCATTCTTTTGATGGATGCATGTTTTAGAAATAATGCATCATTATCCATTCAACCATCCCCCAGCTGGTAGACATTCACGTGGTTCTATCATGGTGTTTCAGTAAACAGGTGAATGCATGCGTGTGTGCGTGCTGAGTCGCTTCAGTTGTGTCTGACCCTTTGCGACCCCATGGGCTGTAGCCTGCCAGGCTCCTCTGTCCATGGGATTCTTGAGGCAAGAATACTGGAGTGGGATGCCACGCCCTTCTCCAGGGGATCTTCCCAACCCGCATCTCTTATGTCTCCTGCATTGGCAGGCGGTTCTTTACCACTAGCACCACCTGGGAAGCCCAAACAGCCGAATGCTCTGGTCCTTCTGTTTATATGCCTCCAATAGTAGAACAGTGCGGTCAAGGAGCATGTGTATTACACATGTTTTAGATCCCAATAGCTTCTGCCAGGTTGTTTCCCCAACACTACATCATTTATGCCCTTGCCAGCCATTAATGGGAGCGCCCACTTTCCCACATCTCTGACCACACAGGAGATGATCATTTTGTGAAAAATTCTGCCAAGCAGAAGAAAGAAAAGATTAGTGCTTTTCAAACTGGGCTCCTGGATGCTGAGGGATTCTCTGAATATGCCTGAGGGCTTCTGCAAGGGTCAGATGGGGACGGGTCAGATACAATGCTGGGTGCCCCTGACCCCAACTGCGGCCGGAGCGGCCCACAGGTATCAGGAATAGGAAGACACCCAAGGCCCTCCCTGTTAAGAAATGACAAAATGGAAGACAATCTGGCAGTTCCTCAAAAGGTTACACACAGCGTGGCCACCTGCTCCAGCAATCCCACTCTGCTTATGGACCTAAAGTGGAATCACATGTCCACACAAAAACGTTCATAGCATTTTTCACACCAGCTGAAGAGTGGACACAACCCAAATGGCCACCCACTGAGGAATGGATAAACAAGACGTGGTCTCTCCATCAAAGGGATGGTATTTGGCCATAAACAGGTATGTGCTATGACAGAGATGATCCTTGCAAACGTTATGCTAAATGAAGGAAGCCAGACACAGAAGGTCATGTATTGTATGATTCCAACTATGTGAAATATCCAGAACTGGCAAATCCACAGAAACAGAAAGCAGATTCATGGTTGCCTGGGGACAGGTGGGGAGGAGATACAGCAAGTGACTGCTCATGAGTATGGGGTTTCTTTAGGGTGATGAGAATGTTCTGGAATTACAAATCGGTGATGGTTGCACCATCTTGTAAATATACCAAAAAGCACTGAATTGTAACCCAAAAATAAATAAATAAAACCCTCCAAAAACAAAAGGACCTGAAATGGGGACCCATACGTCCTGCCTTCCTTGCATTGGCCAGCCTACTGACCACAGGCCCTCCAAGTATGGTTTCTTGACTCCTCCAAAACCTCCCCTGGTGACATATGGAAGTTATTCTGCCCACACATGTAATGCGTTCCCTCCCTCTGGAGTATTAGGGGGCCAGAGTCAAATGACACACCTCATTCCTGATGTACTTGCTGATGAACTCGTTGACCGTCATGAGCGTCTGGGACCACTCCTCGTCCGTGTACCTGGACCCGACCTCTACGGGGACCGTGCGACAGCCGGCGACTTCCTGGATGTACTCTAGACTATTTGGAAGACAGGGATCAGCAATGTCATCGTTATGCTAAGACCTGCTGGGCGCCCTGCTTCACACTGGGCTCCTTTCATTGGCACAAAAGCTCACAAGGTGGAGGGAGACCCCACTTCACTGCAGAGGAGATGCAGGTACGAAGAGGTGAGGTCACTTGCCCGCCTGGCACTGGGCAGGTGTTTGCAGATAAAACCGATGAATCTGGTTCTTGCTGGGCAGCTCTATTTTCCAGCTGGCCTAGCCTCCTAACTTCTCTCTCGCATGCCTTGTCACAAGCAGAGACCTTATTTGGGCCAGTGGTGGACAGTACAGGGTGGTGAGTTGCCTGGTGAGTCCTCAGCTCTGGTGGCCGGGTGCCATGTCCAGCCCTGCCTGTCACCCACCAGGGGACCCATGGCAAGTTTCTTCACCTCTCTGAGCCCTTGTTCCTCGTCTGTAAAACGCAGGTGTCGACAGTGCCCATCCCATGTCAGGGAAAACGATTACTCCCACAAAGCCACCGCCAAGACTCAGGCTGGCTCTGTCACCTGCCTGAGACATGTCTCATTTCCAGGCCACCATCCAGTTGCCTGATCTGACGCCTCCACCATGAACCTGGGGAGGGACTCAAAGCAGCCATGAGGAGACAGCAAATCCAGGAGCCCGTGGAGAGGGGGTGGGGCTGTCTTGGGTTCTTATTTCTACTTTCAAGCCTCGGGGACCCCTGAGAAAGTTCACAGAATTCCTGAGATCCTGCAAAATGGCATAATACACTTAACACTGGACTGCCATGAAAAGCTGCTTAGGGCAAACAGACTGCAGCCGCTAAGGACCTTATGCCCTCTGGCACTGCTTCAGAGGACGGTGCCTTCAATGTAGGTTTACCCTTCAGCAGTCCATCTCACTTAACTGGCAGTTAAGTGTCTATGAGGCTGTATTCTCTTGGGGGGTCATGGGAGGAGGAATTTGGGTGTCTTTGAGGATGCTAAGTTGGGAAGAGGAACCCTACAGCCCTCGGCAGACACCCACCTCCACTTCTTCATGCACGGCCAGTGGTTGGCCACGCCTTCCAAAATCACAGGCCTCCCTGGAACCAAAAAATGCTTCTTGAAATACTGGAGGGATGGACAGTGAAGCCGGGGCACTGTTCTTTCTGTTGTCACATCTGGAATCGGCATGTGGTCATTCCTCGCTTTCTGTTCAGAAAAGCAAGATGGCGACAACCACAGAAAGGTCAGAATTCGAGGCATTTCACCAGGAATTTGCATCAATGCTAGGAGAGTGGAGGTGTGCTTAGTAACAATAGTAACAGTTAACCTTTATTATCAGTATTACTGTGGAGCTGGAGAAGACTCCTAAGAGTTCCCCTGGACCACAAGGAGATCAAACCAGTCCATCCTAGAGGATATCAACCCTGAATATTCATTGGAAGGACTGATGCTGAAGCTGAAGCTCCAGTATTCTGTCTACTTGATGGGAAGAGCTGACTCATTGGAAAAGACCCTGATGCGGGGAAAGACTGAAGGCAGGAGGAGAAGGGGGCGACAGAGGATGAGATGGTTGGATGGCATCAACCGACTCAATGGACATGAGTTTGAGCAAACTCCGGGAGATGGTGAAGGACAGGGAAGCCTGGCGGGCTTGGACACGACTGAGTGATTGGCCACCACCCTGAGGATCTGGGGGGTTTTCTCTGGCATGTGCCCTTAAACACCAGCAAAGACACAAGTGTTAATCACTCAGTTATGTCCGACTCTTTGCAGCCCCACGGACTAAAGCCTGCCAGACTCCTCTGTCCATGAAATTCTCCAGGCAAGAATACTAGAGTGGGTTGCCATTCCCTTCTCCAGGGGATCTTCCCAACCCTGGGATCTAACCCAGGTCTCCCACATTGCAGGCAGATTCTTTACCACTGGGTCACCAGGGAAGCCCACGAGGACACAGGCAAGGATCTAAAGGGTGGGACCAATCAGTCACACAAGTTGTAGCATCTCAAACTCAGCCACATAGAGACAGGCAGCCAGAAAAGTTGGTGACACTTCCACCAAGGGGCCAGGAAGAAGCTGAACGAGACAGGCTCCTGTTGGATATAGGGCTCAGCCACACCAACCCTCTGAGTCCTTTTTCTCAGGAACCACAAAGCTCCCACTCTCCCACTCTCCCCAAGGAGCATGGCTTTTGCACAAGCTGGAAAAAAAAGAAAAAAGTTGAGGAAAGAGGTTGCTCTGTTTCCAAATTGATGCAGATGCCATTTTTCAACAGGGGTCAGCAAGCCAGGGGGCTTCCCCCCAAGGGAGAGCTGACCCGTGACTTCAGGAAAATAGGGCTGATGGATTTTGGACGTGGTCACTGGCTGCCCCACATCCCCCCCAACCATGCCTTTGTGCCGGGCGGCTCCTGGCTCGGGCCGGGGGCAGGCCTCTTTCCGGACAGCAGGTGCTTCTGGAGGACGGCGGCGACTTTGAGGAGGATGTCTCCGAGGATGGCCGCCCCCATCAGCAGGCCCATGTCGCAGGCTTTCAGGGCAGCATCCATGGAGGCGGCGTCCCCAGGCGGCTCACACAGACACACGGCTTTCAGGAGGCAGCCGAAGGCGTACACCCGCCGCCAATCCTTGTCCACGTGCTGCCAGGGGCCCGTGTTGAGCTTCTCCCAGGAGTAGTCCAGGAGCACCTCGCAGGTCTGCAGACACTCGCGCCGCTGGCCCCCGTGGAAGAGCTCGGCAGCTTCCTGCAGCAGCATCACCACGCTGCCCTCCACCTTCTCTCCCAGCTCCAGCTTCAGCTCCTCTTTCGTGTGGGGCAGGAGGGCCTGGAGGGCCTCCCAGAGTGTGCTGGGGCCTGCCATCAGGCCAGGCAGCTCAGTCTGATGGGTGCTAGAGGGAAAAAAAAAATATATGAACAAACAAATATATAAATATATATATATATAAAACAAGCCCATCTATATATCTATATAGATGGGTTTCCCAGGTGGCCCTAGTGGTAAGAACCCACCTGCCAATGCGGGAGATGTCAGAGACATGGGTTTGATCCCTGGGTTGGGAAGATCCCCTGGAGGAGGGCACGGCAACTCACTCCAGTATTCTTCCCTGGAGAATCTCATGGACAGAGGAACCTGGCAGGGTTGCAAAGAGCCGGACACAACTGAAGCGACTTAGCATGCACACACGGGGAAAAATAAGTTACAGCAAAATGTCATGTTCTATGCCTATATACCTGTGGTTCTATATTTTCAAAAAATAAGGCTGGAGGGAAGAAAGCTAGGTCTGTGATGACATCCAGTGGCCAGAATGTCAACCACTGAGATTTTTCAAAAACGCAAATGAACTTTTTGGCCAACCCAATATATATAAAGAATTTTCCACAGACCTGGTCCCCTACAGGTTCCCAAGGCTTCCCTACTTGTCCTGTGTAATGTACATCTTACCTGCACTGATTCTTCAGCAGTGGTCTTCTCCTGTGAGGGCAGGGTCCCCATCTGTCTGGGGTCACCACTGTATCTTCAGGGCCTGGTATAATACTAGGCATGCAGTGGTCACTGGTCCCGTGTTTGTTCAGAGAGGAACAACTGTCCTTGTCTGGAATGCCTCCAACACCCCTCCTCTCTGGCAAACTCCTATCCCACCTTTAAGGCCCATCTTAAATGATCTATGTGAAGCCAGCCAAGATTCACTGACAGTGTTTTGGGTTTGAACGGCCCTTGAGTTTCTTGCAGTCAGGCTCACAGTAGGCACTAAATTCAGACTACTGAAGGAATGATACCTTAACCATCTCAGGAAGAAACCTGGAAATACATAAATCCTATACAAAAAGGTTTATCACAGTTGATGCCTTTAGTAATTTTAGACTGGACATTATACACAGATGGCAGGCCAGTCTCCAGGAATAATTACTAGTAAGTGACTAGTGTACTGCTCACACTTATGGTTATCTATTTGCACTACTATGTTGTAGGTGATGGCTTCCCAGGTGGCTCAGTGGTAAAGAATCTGCCTCCAATGCAGGAGACACAAAGGATGCCAGCTCGATCCCTGGGCTGAGAAGATCTGGAGAAGGCAAGGGCAGCCCACTCCACTATTCTTGCCTGGGAAATCCCAAGGACAGAAAAGCCAGGCGGGCTAGCCCATGGGGTTACAAAGAGTTGGACACGACTGAGCACGCACACAGGTTGTAGGTGTTACACTAACAGCTGTCATATCCCTATCACATTTGAAACTAAGAAATAGGGACCGTCAAGCTTTTGCAGAGACTGCTGGGGGTCAACAAACTTTACCTGTGAAGGGCCAGATATCAAATAGTTTAGGCTTTGCAGGCCGTACAGTCACTGCTGCTGCTGCTAGCTACTGCAGTACGAGAGCAGCTTCACACAGCGTGTACACAAATGGGTATGGTGTGTCCCAAGGAAACCTGATTTACAAAAACAAACTCTGGCTTAGAGCTCACCACAGTCCATTCCATCTTTTTCCTGGGCACACAGTTAGACCCCATTTCTCTGTCTCACTTGCAGTTAGATGTGAGCATGACACTATGTTCCAGCTAATGCATGGAACAGGGTGTGGAAGGGTCCAGGCCTGGCCCATCAACACTTCCTATACGAGCCTCCACACTACCCCTACCCACTGACTGGAAGGGAAGGACTTCGAGGGCCCAGGGGATGGCAGAGCCACAAGACAGCCCCCTAACCAGGAATGTCCATGCTGCAATGCTTCGTGAGCAAAAAATAAACTTGGGCTTAGCCACTACAGTGTTGATGCTTGCTGTAACAGTTATCCTGCCCTGACTGATCAGTAACTTCCTTCTGGTGCTGAGGAAAGAGAAGCAGAGAACACAGAGGGCATTTGTTGAGTTTCGGTGGCTTGAAATCTTTTCTCTTTCTTAACAACACATCTCCATTTCCTTTTGAGAGATTCCATCATGCCCCCTGAGTTCAGTGTGGTGGGGTGTTGCCAAGGGGTGGGTATGTGACCCAAGCTAGTCAATGAGTTGTCTCTTTTGGATGTAAACTTTAAGTAGATCAACCAGACCAGAGACAGCTGGCATTTCATTCTTCCTAGTGGCAGCTTCTGGACCAGATTGTTCTTCCTAGGGTCTCACAATCATGGTCTACCAGTCCTAGGATGCAGAACCATTTTAGTTCTTGTCTTTTCCAAGTCCAGTTCTCCAGCTTTTTGTCTATTCCACAGGCTCCAAAAGCCTTCCAGGAAATTTCCTCTTGCTTATGTCAGCCAGGGTTGGTTTCTGAGGTTCATAATGAAAGAACCCTTCACACTCAGGGGCCACTGGTGGATGGTGAAGGTGAAAATTAAGACTTGATTGTGATAAAGCCCCATCAGATGCTTCACTTCTTGTGAGGGAAGAAAGCCAGTCACCCTCTGGTGGAAGAGAGCCCAGTGATCCTTGCTTGCTATTATGAATCCCCCATCTAATCCCACTTCTCTTGAGTATGGGCAGGGCCTGTAATTTGAGTGGTAGGCAGAATAATGTCCCCTAAAGATGTCCACATCCTAAACCCCAGAACCTGTGAGGATGTTACCTAACATGGCAAAAGGGACTTTGTATATATGACTAAGAAAAAGGGATTATCCTGAGTTATCTGGCTGGGCCCAGCCTAACATTGAAGTCCTTGACATGATGTTCCTGGCTAAAGTAAGGGTCAGAGGGAAATGTGATTACAGAATTGTCAGAGAGATGCAGTGTTGCTTTCAAGATGGAGGAAGAGAGTCCCAAGCCAGGGAACATGGGCAGTCTCCAGAAGGTGGAAAAGGCAAGGAACCAGATTCTCCCCTAGAGCCTTCAGAAGAGGATGAAGCCCTTCTGCGACCGTGATTTGGATTCCATGTTGCACTTTTGGCCTATGGAACTGTAAGCTAATAAATTCTTATTGTTTTAAGTCACCAAGTTTGCGATAGTTACATCAACAATAGAAAACTATTAATACATGCCTGCAACCAACAGCTGTGTAGGTTTGGTGTGTGTTAAGTGTGTTGGTCTCTCAGTCATGTATGACTCGTTGTGACCCCATGGCCTGCCAGGCTCCTCTGTCCATAGAACTCTTCAGGAAGAATACTGGAGTGGATAGCTGTTCCCTTCTCCAGGGGATCTTCCCAACCAAGGGATGGAACCCAAGTCTCCTGCATTGCAGGCAGATTCTTTACCGTCTGAGCCATGTGTAGCTATTAACTTTTTGGCCTAAGAGGTGAGATGTCATTTCTGGAATCAGGTTCCATAAGACTGGAACATTCATTTTGCTGGCAGACTCTCTCTGCTGCCTTCTTGGTTTGCATGCACTGATGAGCAAGTGGCCCTGCGAGAGGGGCCCATATGACAAAGAACTCAGGGTGGCTTAGAACAATAGCAAACTAGGAACTGAGGGCCCTCCTGGAATCCAACAGCCCTCCAGGAACTGAATTTTCCCAACAACCACAGGTGCTTAGTGGAGTAGGAAATGGTAAGCCACTCCAGTATTTGTGACTGGCGAACTCAATGGATAGAGGAGCCTGGCAGGCTACTATCCATGGATACAGGCTCCTCCGTCCACGGAATTCACCATAGATAATAAGGCAAAAGGAGAAGACAGCGGGAGAGGATGAGATGGTTGGATGGCATCACCAACTCAATGGACATGAACTTGGGGCAAACTCTGGGAGGGACAGGGAGGCTGGGTGTGCTGCAGTCCATGGGATCACAAAGAGTCAGACACGACTTAGTGACTGAACAACAGAATATAGTAAACACTTGCTACGAGATTTCCTGGACACCTTGGGACTCTATCTATAACTCAGAGAGAACAGAAAGACAGACATGGCTTCCTTCGGCCCTAATGTGTGTGAAGAGGTCAGCAGTAGATAGAGAAGCAAACTTGCATGAAGGATGCTAGAGATATAGTCCCTGAAGGTGTGCCAGGCAAGCCATTTCTATTTCTGGGCCCCATTCCAGCTCACTCCCCACCAGCTCAGGAATATTTGTATTCAGCAGGTAGAATCCATAAGAGTATGATATGAATTGCCTCATTCCCTCCCCCAAATGATGACCCTACAAAGCTGATAACGTACATGAAGTGTTTACTGTAAGCCAGGAATGCTCCAAGTACTTTACATATACTCAGCTCTTACAGAAACTCTGAGAAAAGTATTATCACCTCCATCTTACAGATAAGGAAGCTACAGCAGAGAAGTTAAATGACTTCCCAAAGCAATTCAGCTAGTTTAAGAGGTGGAGCAGAAATTTCAAACTCAGGCAGGACTTCCCTGGTGGTCCAGTGGTTAAGAATCCACCTGCCAGTGCGGGGGACGCCAGTTCGCTCCCTGGCCTGTGAAGATCCCCCATGCCTCGGGGCAACTACGCCTGTGCGTCACAGCTATGAAGCTGTGCTCCAGAAACCACGCTCCGCAACAAGAGACGCCATCTGAACGAGAAGCCCAAGCACTGCCTGGGATTAACCCGAGAGAGTAACCCCTGCTCTCTGCAACTAGGGAAAGCCAGCACACAGCAAGGACAACTTAGCACAGCCAACATAAAAAAAACCAAACCAAACCTCAGTCTAGTCCCCCAATCTGTGATCCTATAGATGAGGGAACACAGCCACAAGACCACGAGCCAACACATGGTGAAGCCAGACATCTGGGTTAATTCCATTTTTCTTTGTGGCTGCACCATGCCGCATGTGGGATCTTAGTTCCCAGGCCAGGGATTGAACCCATGGCCCCTGTGATGGAAGCACGGAGTCCTAACCACTGGGCAGCCGGGGAATTCCCTAGGTTAACTCTGAAGAAAACTCAGGAATTATTATTATCCTCATTCTACAGATGAGAAAATCCTATCACTTCCCATAAGAGAAGGGCAAACCTTTCCCACTTGTTACTGTTTTTGAGGGACCTCATCCTGGTCCTGTCCAAAAGAGTGAGCCGTCTATTATGGTTTCCCTGGCACCCCTGTCTAATTTTGTCCCTCACAATATTGGGAAGTGAACAGGGATATATGTGGTCATTTCCCCTGAAACCCCACCCTCCTGTTTTGTTGATGAGGAAACTAAAGTCCAGGAGGAAAAATGAAGTGACTCAACTAAAACACCACAGTCAATCAAGGGCATAGAGACAGGACTTCAAACTTCTGGTCAACCTCCATGCCCTTTTCCTCTGTGCCACGTCAGTGCTCCAAGGTTTGTCTGTCTTTTGGGCCTCTTCACACAGCTTGCAGATCTTAGCCCCCCAGCTAAGACTGAACCTGCACTCCTGTAGTGAAAGCACTGAGTCTGAGCCTCTGGATCGCCAGGGAATCTCCAATGCTGCCTGCTTTGTGTACATTATCTGACATATCCCTTGCAACTCTACAACGTGAGGTTTTACAGGTGAGTGAAGTGAGAGTTGAGAAAATAAGCAATTTGTCCAAAACTTTATAGCAAGTGGCAGTGTGTACCCAGAACACGCTTTGTGTTCAAGCATAAGGACTGTGTCAGCTTTTGGAGCTCTGGATCCCACCTCAGGCCTTGGTTCACAGTGCTTATCCTTCCCAGCTGGCTTACTGCATGACGGGACTCAGACAGCCTGAGTGGCCTGGCCCAAGCCTGCCAGGATGATTCCTATCTCCAGCTCCTAGAAGATTCTTAAACACCTTGCGTTGGCCTCGTTAATAGCACTCTTACAAGAGTTTCACAGTGCAGCCTTCCAGCGCTGGTGCTTTTATCCACCAGCCACACGCAGAAGAGCACATGGACCCACCAACTGGGTAGCCTCAGGGCTCATCTCCCTGAGTGTCTCACATAAGTCTTATAAAGCAATTTTTTTCAAGTGGTAAAACCATGAGTAATTTAAATTTTCTTCTTCCTTTTCTGCTTTCCATACTTAAAAAATTTTTATTGCTTTTGATTGAAGCATAATTGCTTCACAATATTGTGCCAGTTTCTGCCATACAGCGGGGCTTCCCTGATAGCTCAGTTGGTAAAGAACCCACCTGCTATGCAGGAGACCCTGGTTCGATTCCTGGCTCGGGAAGATCTCCTGGAGAATGGATAGGCTACCCACTCCAGTATTATGGCCTGGAGAATTCCATGGACTGTAGAGTCCATGGGGTTGCAAAGAGTCGGACAGGACTGAGCGCCTTTCACTGCCATACAGCAACATGAATCAGCCACAGGTATACACACGTCCCCTCCCTCTTGAACTCTCATCCCACCCCTCTAGGTTGTCACAGAACACTGGTTTGAGCTCCCTAAGTCGTATTTGAAAAATCTCGGGTGTGCAAAGACCTCAAAGGCCTCATATTCTGGCTTCTCACAAAGGTCTATAAAAAAGGTCTCCCAGAAGACTACTTATTTGCCTTAATGGAAAAACAGCTTCTACTGGGCCTATGTACCAGCTCTGTAAATTGGTCTCTTGTGGCCTTATTAAATAGCTTCCCAGAGGGTTTCAAATGACCTATAAACTAGTTCCCTGGGATGCAGAATTTTAACCTTTGCAAACCGGCCTCCCCATGTGACGTCGCAGAGCTCACAAAGGCCTGACAAAACCAGCCTTCAGGGTGCCCTCATGTGCTGCTTTGCAAAATGGCTTCCCAAGGTGGTCTTGCATTTGGTTTTCATAAATACAAATGAAAGGTGGCTGAATGGCTACTGGTCACGGGAGAGCCTCAAGTGGATGGCCACACGGACCACCCTCCTGAGAGGGAGGGCCTCAAGATAGCTGTACAAAACAGCCTCCTCTTGGCCACGTTAAATAGCTGGAGTAATTTACTTTGAATCCAGAGTTCCTCAGCAAATGTCTTACAACCAGGCCTTCAGAATCTTACGCTGACACTGCATGACACAGCCTTTCAGAGGTGGGAGCTTCAGGAGAGCCGAGTTCGTTTTCAAAATGGTTTTACAGCTTGCCTCTGCATGAGTCACTGAGATGGCCCTGCAGGTCTCATGACTGACCTTAAACACTAGCCTCCCAGAGAGCCTTACGAGGGTTCCACGTGGCAGCCACAGTGAGGCGCCATGCTGGCCACCATCTGTGTGCGTGTGTACATGTGCCTTAAGTCACTTCAATCCTGTCCAATTCTTTGCGACCCCACGGACCATAGCCCGCCAGGCTCCTCTGTCCATGGGATTCTCCAGGCAAGAATACTGGTGTGGGTTGCCATGCCCTCCTCCAGGGAATCTTCCCAACCCAGGGATCACACATGTATCTCTTATATCTCCTGCACTGGCAGGCCTTCTTTACCAGTAGCACCACTGGGAAGCCCCCATTCAGGTCTCACACCCAGGCTTTACAAATCAGGCTTCCAGAATTCCCCATTGGTCTGACAGAAAGGTTTCTTCACAATTGTTACCAAGCAAGTTTCTGGAGAAAGGTATCAGCCTGAATAGCCTCATGGCCTGGCTTTGCTGATTTGCTTCCCAGAGTTCCTTACTGAATTTCCTTTTTAATAAAAGGTTGTAGTAAATGAAGGGGCCTTCCAGAGGAGGGAATCAGGGTACACTGTATGAACAATCTTTCAGTGGGACTGTGGACTGGCCTTTACACTGCCCATCTGCCCACCCCCCACACCTGACCAAGAGTTCCACATAAAAGGGACAAGCACGTTGCACAAACAGCCTCTGGTAATTAGCTATGGGTCGGATAACCACAGAATTTACCATATGAACCAGGATGCCAGGCAGTACTGAGTTACTCAGTCATTTTCAACTCTTTTGTGACCTCATGGACTGTAGCCTACCAGGCTCCTCTGCCCGTGGAATGTCCCAGGCAAGAATACTGGAGTGGGTTGCCGTTTCCTACTCCAGGGAATCTTTCCGACCCAGGGATCAAACCTAAGGCTCCCATGTCTCCTGCATGGGCAGGTGGATTCTTCACCTGGGAAGCAGGAACTATATATATATAAGCTTTTTATTTATAAGCCTAAGCTTGGTAAAATATACATTTATTTTTCTCTTTCAAAATTGTTTATTTTCATCATTTTCTCTGTTCTTTACTGCTTGGGACTGTCATTTCTGCATGTAGGAATTTCACCTTACACAACTCGAATACCAGAAGTGCTGAATACTGGAAGTAGCTTTCAGGGACAAGTCATAAACTGGCATTATTCCAGGCAAATTGAGACCCACAGTCCCCCAAATCATCAGTTCAGTTCAGTCACTCAGTCGTGTCTGACTCTTTGCAATCCCATGGACTGCAGCATGCCAGGCCTCCCTGTCCATCACCAACTCCCAAACTAATGTCCACTGAGTCTGTGATGCCATCCAACCAGCTCATTCTCTGTCGTCCCCTTCTCCTCCCACTTTCAATCTTTCCCAGCATCAGGGTCTTTTCAAACGAGTCAGTTCTTCGCATCTGGCAGCCAAAGTACTGGAGTTTCAGCTTCAGCATCAGTCCTTCCAACAGGCTGATTTCCTTTAGGATGGACTGGGTGAATCTCCTTGCTGTCCAAGGGACTCTCAAGAATCTTCTCCAACACCACAGTTCAAAAGCATCAATTCTTCAGCACTTATCTTTCTTAAGAGTCCAACTCTCACATCCATACCTGACTACTGGAAACACCATAGCTTTGACTAGATGGACCTTTGTTGGCAAAGTAATGTCTCTGCTTTTTAATAAGCTGTCTAGGTTGGTCATAACTTTTCTTCCAAGGAGCAAGCGTCTTTTAACTTCATGGCTGCAGTCACTATTGGCAGTGATTTTGGAAGCCCCCAAAATAAAGTCTGTCACTGTTTCCACTGTTTCCCCATCTATTTGCCATGAAGTGATGTGACCAGATGCCATGATCTTAGTTTTCTGAATGTTGCCATATGAAAAAGCCCGAGTGGCCTTCTAAACTCACCTTAAAGTCAGTCTCCCTGGGATTAACTGGCATTGGCCTTAAAAGATGTCTTGTTGGTTACAGATGGCAGTTTTTCGAAAGGGGTGAGGGTAGAGGTGAATTGCCTTTCATAAAAGGTTCTATTAAATAAACGAACCTTCCAGAGAATGTTTCTGTGTCCTAGCTTTGTACACTGACCTCCCAGAGCACCGCCCGTCTGTACTGGCCTCTCCATGTAAGACAGCTTTCATGGGAAGGTCAGGTACTGGCTGCATAGAACTGCTCTTCTCAGTGGACTGTCTTGACTTCTTACATAAAGGTCTGTTTGCTGGCATATGAAATAATCTTGAAAAGGTGGGGGTAGTGCTGGGGGGGGTTGTCAGAAAAAGACTGTATGAGCTAGCCTCTCACAGTGACTTTTGTCTTGGCTCTAAAGTTCACTCTAAAGTGAACTTCAAAACAGCTTCTTGCTGGTCACGTAAAACACCAAGGAGCCAAGTACAGGCTGTACACAACCAACGGCCTACCTCGGGTCCTGAGCTTCGTGAATTCACATCCAGATGGAGTACATCATTGGAAGGTGGTGTCTGGTTGGCTGTTAGACAACAACCCAAGTGAGTTCCTGTCAGCTCTAAAATAAAGCCTTCTGGAAGCCACTGCAGTCATCCCAGAATTCTCTTAAATTATCTTTAAGGCTCTGAAGTGCTTCTTGGAATATATCAGCTTCAATCTAGCTTTCTGGGAACAGGCTGCTCAGTTCTGTAACGTGCAGAAAGGCTTGGGGTGGAGCCTGCTGGTGTGATTCCAACACCTGCCCTGACTTGCTCTAACCCTACTAACCACCATGACTTATCTTTGTTGGATTCCGAGGGCGCATAATGCGACACCTATGCTCACAGTTAACCCCTCTTGAGTCAGACATCCCCTTCCTCCAGGCGGCCACATGCACAGGCCCCATCGGGTCCTCCACGACGGGTGGGCTGGACGGGCTCTATGTATCCCCACCATGCCCCTACTGGGAGGTTTCACACCTTTTCCCTTCCCAGCACCTCTCCCGGGACTTTATTTCCCTTGGTCTGCATTCGGGGCCTGATGGTTCAAGCCTGCTCAGTCTTCCTAGTTCCATACCGACAACAAAGGGTAACTGGCCAGGCAGAGATGGGCGGCATGCACCTGCCGGTACAAACACTGCGAAGCGCAGGGGCCTTCGAGTCGCATCAGTGCAAGCTGCTCAGTGCAAGTCCGACTCTGTGCGACCCCACGGACTCTACAGTCCATGGAATTCTCCAGGCCAGAATACTGCAGTGGGGTACCTTTCCCTTCCCCTCCAATGGATCTTCCCAACCCAGGGACTGAACCCAGTTCTCTCCCATTGCTGACGAATTCTTTACCAGCTGAGCCACCAGGGAAGCCCAAGAATACTGGAGTGGGTAGCCTATCCCTTCTCCAGGGTATCTTCTCGACCTAGGAGTCGAACCCGGCTCTCTCCTGCATTGTAGGCGGATTCTTTACCTGCTGATCTACCGGGCAAATGAGCTACGAACCAATCAGACACCAAAAACTGCGCAAGCGCACAACAGCCTGGTCGCACGCAAGCGCAAAAAGCAATACCTGGCATAAGGAGAGCACTACGCACGCGCGGGGCCTAGGCCCTCTTCTCGGCGGCTCTGGAGAGTCGACCCGCTAAACTGCGTTCTCAGAGCGCACGCGCCGCCCGGGTCTTCCCCTCCCCAAGGCCCCGCAGAGTTTAGGGCTTTGAAGGGCTGCCCCGGGCTTTCAAGGCGCACGCGCGAGACGGTCCCTGCCCGCTTTCCCTCTACATCCGACGCCTGCGCAGTCCTCCCCCTTAGTCCGGCCTCCGCTTTTAAGGAGCCAGAGCTGTTCACTCCTCTCGAGTTGCTCACCTACTTGGCTCAGATTTGGATGGTATCGACACGCCGGAGGCCGGCGACGACTTGTCCTTTGAAAACCGAACGCTCCGGCCCTCTCCGAGTAGTCAGAAGCTTGCCGGAGTATCGATCACTCGCAGCTCGATTGCCCACCAAGGCATGCCTAGCGAAGCGCCGAGTGATCGATGCCGTGGCCCCGCCCCGCCCGATTTTAAAGGCGGGAGGGTGGAGCTATGGCCTAGAGTTGTTGGGCCTTTCCCTGGGTTTCTCCTCTGTGGCATGGGGACACGCGCGATTACCTCTGTAACGGTAACCGTATACAAAGCAGTTTCATACCCACATTTTATCATTCAGTCCTCTTTTTACAGAGAGATGAATCAAGGTAAACCAGTCCATCCTAAAGGAAATCAATCCTCAATATTCATTCGAAGGACTGATGCTGAAGCTGAAGCTCCAGTACTTTGGCCACCTGATGCGAAGAACTGACTCATTAGAAAAGACCCTGATGCTGGGTAACATTGAAGGCAGGAGGAAAAGGGAATGACAGAGGATGAGATGGTTGGATGGCATCACCGACTGGATGGACATAAGTTTGACCAAGCTCCGGGAGACGGTGGAGGACAGGGAAGCCTGGTGTGCTGCAGTTCATTGGCTTGCAAAAAGTCGAGCACTACTGAGCGACTGAACAACAGCAGAATCAAGGTTCAGTGAAATAAAGTGGCCAAATATTTGTACGTTAGGAAAGTCGCAGATGCTGACTTTTCAAAGTTCACCTCCAAGTCCTGCATCCACGGCCTGTGGAAGTGAGGAGGACCAGGGTGTCAGTGTGGAGTGGCATGCAGGGGGTCAGAGCCTTCACTTCTGCCCCTGCTGCCTTGATATTGAGTGGTGTGGGCATCACCCCAGGGCGTCTGGTTTTGATCATTCATCCTATGGCCTTAAAGGACCAGGCTGTTGGAAACGCTGAGCAGAATGCTGAGAGTTTGGCTCATACTAGTTTTGGAGGCTAGGTAGAAATGGGAAGGAAACTCATTTGCTGGTGTTAAAGAAAACTTTATTTGTGACATTTTTTTTTTGTGTGTGACATTTTTAAAAGAAGTTATTGCTTAGTCGCTAAGTCGAGTCCAACCGTTTGCAACCCCGTAGAATGGAGCCTGCGAAGCTCTTCTGTTCATGGGATCGTCCAGGCAAGAATACTGGAGTGGGCTATCATTTCTTTCTCCAGGGGATCTTCCTGACCCAGGGTTCAAACCTGGGTCTTCTGCATTGGCAGGTGAGTTTTTTACCGCTGAGCCACTTGGGAAGCCCTAAAAGCAGACTTTATCCATGGAAGACTGCTGCAGTGGAGCGTGGGCTGGGGATGCAGCATGTTGTGATAGGGTAGAGATGGAACACAGGAAGGCCAAGTGGAGATTGATAGCCAAGGAGCAAGGTCTGGCTCAGTGGACAGAAACTTACTAAGAGGAAGTGTCATGGGTAAGGGGAATTCTAACTGAACCAAGTTCACAGAATTTTTGCTGATGGCAGGCCATGGTGATAAGATATCAAGGGCAGAGGATAAGGATTGTGATCAGATATGAAGGGTCGGGGATTTTTGCTAAACTGACCCATCAGAATTCTTGGTGAAACTAGACTAAACAGATTAAAAACAGAGCCCAAGGGCACAGTCTAGTTACAAAGAGGACTCTGAGTAGAGTTAAGTTGAGGAGAGAGTCTTTGTCACTGGTTACCAGGGATGTGTCAGGCATTGTCTGGGCCCCTTGGATTTCCCAAAATTACATAAGTGTCTCCACAACCCTGTGTTGTTCAGTCGTTGAGTCATGTCCAACTCTCTGTGACCCCATGGACTGCAGCACCCCAGGCTTCCCTGTCCTTCACCATCTCCCAGAGCTTGCTCAAACTCGTGTCCATTGAGTGATGCCATTCAACCATCTCATCCTCTGCTATCCCCTTCTCCTCCTGTCTTCAATCTTTCCCAGCATCAGAGTCTTTTCCAGTGAGTCGGCTCTTCGCATCACGTGGCCAAAGTATTGGAGCTTCAGCCTCAGCATCAGTTATTCCAATGAATATTCAGGATTGATTTCTTTTTTGGTTGGTGGTGGTTATGTTGTGTCTGACTCTTGGGACTCCATGGACTGTAGCCTGCCAGGCTCCTCTGTCCATGGGATTCTCCAGGCAAGAATACTGGAGTGGGTTGCCATTTCCTTCTTCAAGGGATCTTCCTGACCAAGGAATTGAACTCAGGTCTCCTGTATTGCAGGCACATTCTTTACTGACTGAGCTACAAGGGAAGTCCTTCTTCAGGATTGACTGGTTTGATCTCCTTGGAGTTCAAGGGATTCTCAAGAGTCTTCACCAACACCAGTTTGAAAGTATCAATTTTTTGGAGCTCAGCCTTCTTTATGGTCCAACTCTCAAATCCATATATGACTACTCGAAAAACCATAGCTTTGACTAGACAGACCTTTGTCAGCAAAGTAATGTCTCTGCTTTTAAATCACTGTCTAGGTTTGTCATAGCTTTTCTTCCAAGGACAAATGTCTTTTAATTTCATGTCTGCAGTCACCTGATCTGCAGTCATTTTGGAGTCCAAGAAAATAAAGTCTGTCACTGTTTCCATTGTTTCCCCATCTATTTGCCATGAAATGATGGCACCAGATGCCATGATCTTTGTTTTTTTGAATGTTACGTTTTAAACCAGCTTTTTCCACAACCCTGTGCAGTCAAGATTATCATGTTGATCTCAGTGACCTTGACCTGGCAGTAGCTTTAAGCAAAATTTCAGTTCCCCGGCCAGAGACTGAAGTCAGGCCTTGACAGTGAGAGTGCTAAATCTAGCCCTTAGACCACCAGGACAGAGGCCAGTAACAAGGCCCTGGCTCGTAAGCTCTATAGAAATGCTTTTCCACATAGAGAGTAGTGAAGCAAGTAAGGTGTTTATTAGGAGGGAAAAGAGTGCTTGGGGATAGACACACGGGTGGACTCAGAAAGAGTCATGCCCTCACGGTAGTTTGAGTCACTCACATGGGGCATTTCTTCCAGATTCCCTTTGACCAATCGTCTTGCTTTGCCTGGCTCTGAGTCCCTATTTGGTNGGGGATAGACACACGGGTGGACTCAGAAAGAGTCATGCCCTCACGGTAGTTTGAGTCACTCACATGGGGCATTTCTTCCAGATTCCCTTTGACCAATCGTCTTGCTTTGCCTGGCTCTGAGTCCCTATTTGGTTACTCACAGTCCCCTGGATGCACATGTGTCTCTTAGCCAAGATGGATTTCAGTAGAGGCTTATGGGTTGGATGACAGCACTCTCTTTTTGACCTCCAAGGGAACTTTCTGTGCATATGTATAGTTGAGAAAATCTTGACTTTGAGAATGAGAAATACATGGTCTCTGTCTTTTGACTAGGTGGGGCTCATCTCCTCTTACTCTTCATCTTGGAATATCTGTCCACTGGAACAAACTTCAGCTGCTCAGTCTGGGGCCCATCTGTCTCCTATAGATGGTCCTATAGTCCTATAGACTATAAATGTTTCATTTATAGTCCAGGATACTGAACCTTGCTGAAGGCCACTTCAGCTGATCAGTGGATTTTGGCAACTGTGCTAGCACCTGAGAAAACACACCGAATCAACTTACCTGGCCCTTATGGACCTCACAATGAGAGTCATGTATATTTATTGAGCCTTTACTGTGTACTCAGTGCTTCCAAGTTACTTTAAAAATATTAAAATTGTAGATAGCTATTTTAATTATCATCCNTCCTTCACTATCTCCCAGAGTTTGCGCAGTCTCAAGTCCATCGAGTCGGTGATGCTTTCTAACTATCTCATCCTCTGTCGCCCCCTTCTCCTGCCTTCAGTCTTTTTCAGCATCAGGGTATTTTCCAGTGAGTGAGTCAGCTCCAAAGTATTGGAGCTTCAGCTTCAGCATCAGTCCTTCCAATGAATATTCAGGGTTGATTTCCAAGATTGGCTGGTTTGATCTCCTTGCAGTCCAAGGGACTCTCGAGTCTTCTCCAGCACCACAGTTTGAAAGCCTCAGTTCTTCAGTGCTCAGCCTTCTGGTCTAGCTCTCACATCCATACGTGACCACTGGAAAAACCAAAGCCTTGACTAGACGGACCTTTGTTGGCAAAGTAATGTCTCTGCTTTTTAGTGTCTGTCTGTAGTGTTATCATAGCTTTTCTTCCAAGGATCAAGTCTCTTAATTTCATGGCTGCAGTTCACTGTCCACAGTGATTTTGAAGCCCAAGAAAATAGTCTGTCACTGTTTCCGTTGTTTCCTCATCCATTTGCCATGAAAGTTTTTACCAAACATCCCCGCTGTGTCCTAGGGTTCCATCCAGGGTGCCACAGGACCTTTAGTCTCCTTTGGTGCCCTGGGGCTGTGATGGTGTCTCATACTTTCCTAGTTTCTGATGACTTTGACAATTTTGAGTCCCTCAACTGGGATCTCTTGGGTGTTTTTTTAAAATCATGAATAGGCTGGGGTTATGAGTTTGGTGGGGGCAGAAAACCACAGTGGCGAGTGTGGTTCCTATCACATCATACCAAGGGCATATACCGTCAGCATGACTGTTCACTGTTGATGTTAATCTTGATTAGGTGGCTGAGGTGGTGATTGTGAGTTTTTTCCACTGTAAAATCACTC
>SJYW01045887.1:741761-762872 GCA_006410735.1 Raphicerus campestris | reverse complement strand
CCCCATATCCCAGTTCCCTGCCCTTTGACAGGGCCATGTGACTATCCATGGCCAATGGGCTATGCGTAGATTTAAAAGCCTGTGAGCAACCCTCCTGTTCTCTCTGGCTGTTCTAAGATGGTATTGCTTTTCTCTGCCCGAGACTCATTGACTGAATGAAGCGGGTCTTCTGCCAACCCACTCTGAAAATGAAACAAGTGTTATGTGAAAACTTTGAACTCTTGGGATCGAATGTTATTGCTGCATCACTTCAGTTCAGTTCAGTTCAGTCGCTCAGTCGTGTCCGACTTTTTGTGACCCCATGAATTGCAGCACGCCAGGCCTCCCTGTCCATTACCAACCCCCGGAGTTCACCCAAACTCACATCCATTGAGTTGGTGATGACATCCAGCCATCTCATCCTCTGTCGTCCCCTTTTCCTCCTGCCCCCAATCCCTCCCAGCATCAGAATCTTTTCCAATGAGTCAACTCTTCGCGTGAGGTGGCCAAAGTACTGGAGTTTCAGCTTTAGCATCATTCCTTTCAAAGAACACCCAGGGCTGATCTCCTTTAGAATGGACTGATTGGCTCTCCTTGCAGTCCAAGGGACTCTCAAGAGTTTTCTCCAACACCACAGTTCAAAAGCATCAATTCATCGGTGCTCAGCTTTCTTCACAGTCCAACTCTCACATCCGTACATGACCACTGGAAAAACCATAGCCTTGACTAGACGGACCTTTGTTGGCAAAGTAATGTCTCTGCTTTTCAATATGCTATCTAGGTTGGTCATAACTTTCCTCCATTAATACACTTTAAATAGAGTGTTACTGGGTTTTCATTTATAAAATGATGCAAAATTTACCAAAATAAAAAGTGAATTAGTTCAAAGAAAAATAAGTGACTCAGTTGCTACATGATACTCAGATATGGTGGAAATCCTCAGGGCAAGGACTTAAATGAGTAGCATTTGGGGAAATACTGCTGTCATATTCTCATTTTGATCTCTGCATGGGAACTCTGGCCTTTATCAGGATTGGCCAGAAAAATAAATCTCTGTTAATTCCCATTTGTTCCCTGTATGTCCAATGGCTTAAACAACAATCACTAGAATCTCTTCATTAAAGCTGATTAGTCAGAGATTACATGAAAAGATTTGAATTTTCTATTTGATTTTAGAGCCAAATAGCTTGCTGATAGTGTTCCCCAGACACTAATCAAGGGTATAAACCTTGAGAAGGAGCTTTTCAACTCTTTCTGTTCCTGGGATGCTCTTTAAAGGTAGAAACAAATGTAAACTGACTCAGAGTGAGAGACCACCCAAACACCACGGCCCCAGAGGGGAAGGATGGCGCCCGCTCCAACTCAGCACCACCAGCAGCCGGCCACATGCAGACCAGAGAGTAATTGGGTCTTGGCACGGTGATTTGCATGTTGGAAACTGCTAAAATATTCATGTACTTGACTGCGTCTCTTCCAATTAGATGTAGTAAATGCAGATTTGGGTGGCCATATGTTTTATTTTGATGTAACTGTTTTAACCTTTATGGAGTGTGTGTGTGTGTGTTTCTCTAGGGCTGACTTGATTTGAGATAAGCTGGTATTTTAAGATGCAGTGTGATTCGTTTATTAGAGACTCCTTGGGATTGCAAGAACAGGCAATGTTAGCTAGCCTGTTCAAACTAGAAAGCTTGAATCCTTCTGCTTTTATTTATTCCCCTACTCCTCCCTCTATCCTTTCCTTCCTCCCTTCTTTTCTCCCTTCCTCCCTTTGATTAATCTCTCTAAGCCTCAGTCTCCGCATCTAAAATAGGGATAATAAAAATATCTATGAGAATTTTTCCATTGAGTGAGCCCTTCCCATTAGGTGGCCAAAGTATTGGAGCTTCAGCTTCAGAATCAGTCCTTCCAATGAATATTCAGGGTTGATTTCCTTTAGGATTGCTGGTTTGATCTCCTTACTGATTCACTGGGAAGGACCCTGATGCTGGGAAAGATTGAGGGCAAGAGGAGAAAGGGGAGCCAGGATGAGATGGTTGGATGGCATCAACTCAATGGACATGAATTTGAGCAAACTCTGGGAGACAGTGAAGGACAAGGGAGCCTGCCATGCTGTAGTCCTTGGGACTGCAGAGTCCCAGTCCAATTGAACAACTATGCGAATTTTTATGAGGAATAGAAAAGTATCTTTTCTGCAGATGAGGCATTTAGTACAGTGTTTGGCACATATAAAGTGTTCATTAATAAGAGCCATTGTTATTATTATTATTGGCTCTGTGTCTTTTAGCAGATTACTTAATCTTTCCGAACCTCAGTTTTTCCATCTGAAAACTGGGCTCATGACATTCATTACACCAGACTGTTGTGATGTCTGAAGGAAACAATTAGGTATTATTTTTATTATGTGCTCAGTGAGTGAGTGAATAAATGATTTCTGTATTTGTCAGGGTAGGATCCCTACAGGAAGAAACTAACCCAACATTCTGGCCAGACAAATTAAGTTTATTTTTCCCTCTCACCACATCCCAGTGTCGACACACAAGGACACTCTGCTCCATACAGTCATTCAAGGACCTGCCCTCCTACCAGTTGAGGCTCCACCCTCTGCAGGGCTTTCAAAGCCCAAGGATGAGAAAGATGGTGGTGGATCTCACCTGGGAGATTTTTATGGGCCATGTCTGACAGCAGTCATTTCTCTTCTGGGTTCCAGTGACCTCTCAGGGCAAAATTGGCCACAAGGAAGTGTGGGAGATAGTCTAACTGTGTGTTCAGGACAGCAAAGCGGATGATACTTCATCCTGGACTGAGATTCCTGGAAACCACAAGTGAGGACCACCAGTTGCATCTGAGATTTACAGAGCAGTAACAAATGATCTGACTTGATGTCACAACAGGTTGAAGAGGCAGGGGAAGGCTGGGAGGAGGGGAAGACAGAGATGCTCATTCAGAACAGCACTGGAGTCCTGTGTCTCTGCTATAGCTCTGAGTGCCGCGTGTTGAAGCTGCAAAGTGGGTTCATATCCCCTCATCCCTCCTTCCGTCCTTGGTCTTTTCCTCCTCGGGAATCCATTAGCGCCATTGTTTTTCTGATTTCATTAAAAATGTCACCATGACACATGCTCTGCAGTCTGCCACTTCAATCCTAAGTGGGGCATTTTTGCTAGATGGATCGATTTTTTAAATGACAGCATCTGTTTGCTTGTACACATTTATTTATAATTCTTCCCTTGGCAATTAGAATGGGGAATCGGTGAGCGGTAACCAGCTGTTTGAATTTGCAGGAAGGCAGGCAGTGATTTGATCTGTGAAGGAGTACCAAAGCCCTGTCCAGAAGCAATAAAAATGGGCCAGATGCCCCCAGATCCAGCATCCCGGGGAGAGACTTGTAAATCACGTATACTCCTGGCCCCAGAGATGACAGCTGGGCTAGAAAAGCCCGTGAGAAGAGGGCGTATGTCCGGCCTTCCCTAGGACTCAGGGGGTTGATGGGTATGTGGGGGAGGGCAGCAGAGTAGCCAAGGGGAGTGGACCTCGGTGAGTTGGACCCTCTGCTTATTCCCCATTTCACTCGGGGGGTACCCAGAGTCCTTACCATGGTCCATAGGGCCCTGCTAATGTGGTCCTCCTACTTGCCTCACTCTGTCTGTTCCAGCCACCCCAGCTCCTTCCTGCTTCTGCTGCTGCTAAGTCGCTTTAGTCATGTCCGACTCTGTGTGACCCCATAGACAGCAGCCCTCTAGGCTCCGCCGTCCTTGGGGTTCTCCAGGCAAGAACACTGGAGTGGGTTGCCATTTCCTTCTCCAATGCATGAAAGTGAAAAATGAAAGTGAAGTCGCTCAGTCATGTCCGACACTTAGCGACCCCATGGACTGCAGCCTACCAGGCTCCACTGTCCATGGGATTTTCCAGGCAAGAGTACTGGAATGGGGTGCCATTGCCTTCTCCTCTTCAAGGGCTAGAACATTCCAGATGCTCCCCGTCCTCAGGGCCTCTGAGGCTCTGGCTTCCTCTGCCTGGAGTGCTCCTCCTCCACCTCCCGTCTCCAGGGGTCACTGTTCTCACAGCCGTGCGCGACGTAACTTCTCAGAGCCTGCTGATTAACATTACAGCTCTGGCTTTCCTGTCCTCTCTCTGCTGGTTTGTCTTTCTCCCTAACACTCATAGCCTTCTTAACATGACATGTGTTTTAAAATTTTTTAAATTTATTTGGCTGCATCAGGTCTTAATAGTTGCCACAGGTGGGCTCTTTGTTGTGGCAGGCAGGCTTAGTTGACCTGTGGCATGTGGGATCTTAGTTCCCCGACCAGGAATTGAACTTGTGTCCCCTGCACTGGAAAGCTGATTCTTAACCATCAGACCACCAGGCAAATCCCCATGACGTGCATTTTAAATAATTTTTTTTTCCTGCACTGGCACAGCTCAGGATCCTCCCTGATCAGGGGCTGAATTTGTAACCCCCCACAGTGGAAGCACAGATTCTGTCACTAGATTGCTAGGGAAGTCCTGAATGATAACTTCCCTTCTGCTCTGTAGACTGTACCTCCTGATTGCAGGAACTGGACTGCCTTATTCCCTGCTGAACTGTGCTTGGCATATAGTAGGTGCTCAGGAAATGTTTTTGGCTCACTTAACAGATTTTCATTTTGGGGGGACCCATTGCCCTTTTTGGGTTTCCCCAGTGGCTCAGCAGTAAAGAATCTGCCTGCAATGCGGGAGACGCAGGTTCGATCCCTGGGTCTGAATTGAGTTCTATGCAGACAGCTGAGTAGGAAACAAACGGAAGGAGGGTGTCACAGATTGAGAGAAAATTTGTAAAAAGACCCAGAAGAGAGGCTTCCCTGGTGGCTCAGTCAGTAAAGAATCGGGCTGGAATGTAGGAAGCTGGGGTTTGATCCCTGGGTCAGGAAGATCCCCTGGAGAAGGAAATGGCAACTCACTCCAGTATTCTTGCCTGGAGAATCCCATGGACAGAGGAGCGCGGCGGGCTACAGCCCATGGGGTCTCAGAGTCTGACGCTACTTAGCACACAGCACTCATGCAGCCTTTGTACTTGCTGGAATGCCTTCCCTCTGGTTAGTTTCACACCGACAACGACTCCTTTATCCTTCAGGTTTCACCTCAAATGTCACCTCTCAGAAGGAGAGGCCTTCCCTGACTATCTCATCTCAACCAGTAACCCAGTCCTTCCCCCTGCCCCATGGGAAGGAATGGCCTCTNTTCACACCGACGACGACTCCTTTATCCTTCAGGTTTCACCTCAAATGTCACCTCTTAGGAGAGGCCTTCCCTGACTATCTCATCTCAACCAGTAACCCAGTCCTTCCCCCTGCCCCATGGGGAGAAATGGCCTCCATCCCAGTCTGGTCCTGGGGACTTCAGTCCTCTCCGCTCCATCCCCTCCCTCACGTCCTCCCCTTTGCTTTTGTACGCAAAGCGACATTCTATCTTGATATACGACTTTATCTTTTCTGCTGTTTCTCCTGCTTCCAGATCCCCCATTTTCCCTTCTCATCAGGGCAGGCAGCTGTTGCCTCAGGGGAGAGATACAGCAGAAGGGGAGGAAGAAATAATCCATAAGTCTTTCTCGGCTTTTTTTTTTTCCCTCTCTCTCAGGAGAATTTAGAGCGTTCTCCTTCGGAGGCTGCGAGGGATCTGAGGCACCGCAGAACTGTCTTGGATAACAGTTGGGAGAACGGGAGAACGATCCCCTCCCCAGGATGCAGAGACTCCTCANTCTCTCAGGAGAATTTAGAGCGTTCTCCGTCGCAGAGGCTGCGAGGGATCTGAGGCACCGCAGAACTGTCTTGGCTAACAGTCGGGAGAACGGGAGAATGATCCCCTCCCCAGGATGCAGAGACTCCTTGTGACTGGGGCAGGGGAGGGGTGATGAAGGGAGCTGGGGCCTGAGCTGAACTCTACTTCCGGGCACCTCCCCGACCAAGTCTCAGCCAGGAGGCCGCCTCTAAGGCGGGAGACCCCAGCTCAGCCTCCCCTCTGGTCAAATCCTGCCCACAGAGATGCTAGGTTTGGCCCAAGAATCGTCTTAACTTTTTTCCATTTATTTTGGTCAACATTTAAGAGATTGGATATGTCCCAATTCTTAGTGGCTCAAATGGTGAATCTGCCTGCAATGCAGCAGACCTGGGTTTGATCCCAGGGTGGGAAAGATCCCCCAAAGGGAAAGGCAACCCCATCCAGTATGCTTGCCTGGAGAGTCCCATGGACAGAGGAGCTTGGTGGGCTACGGTCCATCGGGTGGCAGAGTCAGACACTACTGAGCAACAACTAACGCTTGAAAATTCCTCTTTGGATTTGCAGTTTCACATGAAAAAGATCGTGAAACCCTGGGCCTGTGCTCACCCCTCTGCAACCCTCGGGCCTGACTTGAACTTGTTACTTCTAGAGAAGCCTCACCTGCATCACAGCCAGTCCACCTGGTTCCTGTCTCTGACTAGCCTGGCCCCTGTGGGCATCTCACGTCTTGATCTTGGGATGACGAGGCCAGACACAGCTTCAGTGAAGTGTCTGGGGTCCCCAGGCTGTTCTGAAAGTGACAGAGAACTTCTACTTCTGAAGTGGTCATGTGGATGGAAGGCTGGAAGTCTCAGTGGTAACCATGTGGATCGTGATCCCACCCTGCTGAAACTGATAGAGACATCTGAACCCTGTGTGGAACCCAAGAGCTGAGCCCCAGCCCCAGGAAGGAATGGGAAAGTCAAGTAGAATGAACTTGACTCTTATGCTGGCACAGCAAAATGAAGGGCAAGAGTCGAAGATTCAGTGAGTTACTGAAAAATTCAAGAAACGGATATATTTCCTGAGAAACCCCATCTGTGACTGAGCTGCAGGACTACTGCTGCCCTCCTTCAGGGTCCAGTTTGGCCCCTTCTGTGACATGGATTTTCAATCAGAATGGGCCGATTCTTCTATTTATCTGTGGCTGCGTTGGGTCTTCCTCATTGCCTGCAGGCTTTCTCTAGTTGTGGCAGAGGGGCCTACTCTCTTTTGCAGCGTGCGGTGGCTTTTCTTGTTGAGGAGCTCGGGCGCTAAGTACGTGGGCTTCAGTAGATGCAGCCCCAGGCTCAGTAGTTGCGGCGTGTGGGCTCTAGGTATTCAGGCTCAGCAGTCAGGGTACACAGGCTTCATTGCTCCATAGCACGTGGGATCTTCCCAGACCAGAGATGGAACTCACGTCCCCTGCACTGGCAGGCAGTTTCTTAACCACTGGCCCACTAGGGGAGTCCTTGAACCAATTCTTTTTTTTTTTTTTTAACTTTATTTATTTATTTGCTTTACAATACTGTATTGGTTTTGCCATACATTGACATGAATCCGCCACAGGAGTACATGAGTTCCCAACCCTGAACCCCCCTCCCACCACCCTCACCATATCATCTCTCTGGGTCATCCCAGTGCACCAGCCCCAAGCATCCTGTATCCTGTATCGAACCTAGACTGGCAATTCGTTTCTTACATGATAGTATACGTGTTTCAATGCCATTCTCCCAAATCATCCCACCCTGTTCCTCTCCCACAGAGTCCAAAAGTCTGTCCTATACATCTGTGCCTATTTTGCTGTCTCGCATACAGGGTTATCATTGCCATCTTTCTAAATTCCATATATATGTGTTAGTATACTGTATCGGTGTTTTTCTTTCTGGCTTACTTCACTCTGTATAATTGGCTCCAGTTTCATCCACCTCATTAGAACTGATGAACCAATACTTATCTCCTTATTTAAGGAGTGAAGGGGTCCAGCATCTCTAAGTGGGAGAAAGCCTTTAGGGCTGGGCTGGAGTTGACCTTGAGACTCTTTTAGGGAGTTATCAGGCTAGCTGGGTTGGAGGGTTCAGAGAAGGAGACACCTGACCCATTTCATGTATCTCGGCGGAGGAGCCCCACGGAAAAGCCACGAGGGCTCTTCATCGGCCTGCTCCTGGCCTTGGATTTTTCTCTCCTCAGTCAGCTGTGCTGAGTCTGGCAGGTGCTGAAATTTACAAATAGCCCCAGCCTGTACTTCCATGCAGAACAGCAAAGCGTCATAATTTCTGGGCTGTGACCAAGTGGAACAACTTTCCGCCAGCTAAGGTGACACGTGGCAGCTGGCATTTGAACAAGCCGCTTTGCAGGAGCAGCGAGAGACAAGTAAGTGCCACCTCGGGGCTATTACTCTCAGAGAGAGAGGAATAGCTACAAGCTCATGACTTTGGTTATTCAATTGGTGTTTCCCTTGAGGTGAAGGGAGAGAGAGGTTATTTATTTAACAGGGCACTTACTGTGTGTCGGGCACAGCATCCTTTATGTACTGTTTCACGTAGTGCTTTGCAAATGTTGAGTCAATTAAATCCGCACTGCAACCCTACGAGGTTAGAACTACTACTATCCTCATTTTACATACAGGGAAACAGAGGCACAAAGCACAGTATTGTGTCGGTTTTTGCCAAATGTCAGCATGAATCAGCCATAGTCAGGGTTTGATTGGCAGTAAGCTCTTAAGTGGCAGTAGTGGTAAAGGACCCACCTGCCAATGCAGGAGACCTCCCTGGGTCGGGACGATCCCCTGGAGGAAGGCACAGCAACCCACTCGAATGTTCTTGCCTGGAGAATGCTATGGACCTAGGAGCCTGGCCGGCTACAGTCCATGGGGTTGCAAAGAGTTGGACATGACTGAAGCGACTTACCACTCCTGCAAGCTGTTAGACACAGGTGTGGAGCACCCTCAGCAGTGAGTGGCCCTGCCAAACTCCTGCCCTGGGAACCACACTCAGCAGCTCAGCATCAAGCCGCCATTGCTCTGAACTGTGTCTGTGAGCATCTGTGCTTTGTCTCATTTTATTTTGTGCATCTGTGAGTAAGATGTGTCTGGAGGTAACTGCTTCTTTGCTTTGTACCATTTCAGGTTATGAAAGGTTTCATAGAACACTCTTACTTTCAGATTGTGGGGGAATCCTGTACACGACGTGGCTCTCCAGAGGAAGAATGGTCCAGGCAGAGGACATAGCAAGTGCAAAGGCCCTGAGGTAGGGCTGGGCTTGGCTTGCTGAAGGAGTGGCCAACGCTTGAGGCAATAGCAGGCAACGAGCAAGAGGTGAACATGAGACATGGCTCTCATGATGAGAATCTGGATAACATTTTAAGAACAACAGGCAGAAACCGGGAGATGTTGAGTAGAGAAGTAATGGGATTTGAACTGCATTTAGCAATAGTGGTTCTGGCTGCTGTATGGAGACAGGACAGAGAGGGGTCCAAGGGAAGCAGGGAAGCCCGTTAGGAGGCCATTCATCACCCCAGCCCAGGCAGAGGTGAAGAGTCGGGGGAAGCAATGGAGTTGGACGGAAGTGGGTGAACTCAGGAAATGTTTTAGGCTCAGAGAGATGGTACTTGCCATGGCTAAGAAGTAGAGTTGCCGGGTNCTGAAACTGAAGCTCCAATACTTTGGCCACACGATGTGAAAAGCCAGCATACTGAAAAAGATCCAGATGCTGGGAAAGATTGAGGGCAGGAAGAGAAGGGGGCAAAAAAAGACAAAATGGTTGGATGGCCTCAATGACTCAATGACACAAATTTGAACAAACTCCAGAAGATAGTGAAGAACAGGGGAGCCTGGCGTGCTGCAGTCCAAGGTGTCACAAAGACTGGGACACAACTGGACGACAGAGCAGCCCACTGTGCTTTCTCCAAGATGTACCACGATCCACTGAACTACGATTTCACATCTATCCCAAGGTTAAAACTCGTCACCAGCTGCCACTACATACTCGGTGGGGGCCAAGCTCACTAGCACCTCATACAAGCCTCCTCCAAAGCTCACCTAGTACAGGCACATCCACTTAGTAACATCACACTGTCTGCAGTCCACGCACAACATCAGGCTGCTCTGCACCCCTTTGCCTTTGGCCATGCTGTGCCCGCATCCTGGAACATCCTCCCACCTTATCTCATCAGCCTTCCAGGCAGCTCTCCCACCCCTTTCCCCGGGACAACATCTCTGACCCTCAGGATGGACAACGAGTTTCCACAGCTGCCTGTACCTAACTCAACCTTCCCTTGTACAACTCACAGTGGAGTCACTGCAGAACTCTCCCCACCTCTGCTGAGAACTCAGGAGGGAAGGAATCCTGCACCTCTGAACCTGAAATACAGCAGGCACGTACATGTCGATTGCAATGAACAGGTACGGAAACAGGACAGAAGTTGAGTTCCAAAGCGGCAAAGGGACAACAAAAGTTAACACAACACTATAAATCAACTAAGTGCTGTACACAGTCACTCAGTCGTGTCCAACTCTTTGTGACCCCATGGACTGCGGCCTGCCAGCCTCCTTTGTGGGATTCTCCAGGCAAGAATACTGGAGTGGATCGCCATGCCCTCCTCCAGGGGATCTTCCCAACCCAGGGATGGAACCCAGGTCTCCCACATTGCAGGCAGATTGGTACTGTCTGAGCCACCAGGGAAGCCAGTAAATCAACTATATTTCAAGACAAAAAAATTTAAAACTAGGGCAGGTGATCAAGATGTTACTGTGCCTCAGCTTTCCCATAATGGAAATTAAAGTATGTTCCCTGCGTGGTTATGGTAAAGATTAAATGGGATAATATACACCAAATACTTAAAACACCGCCTGGCACATGGACAGCACTCAAGAGACGCTATTATGGTGTCAAGACGGAGAATAAGGCTGAATAATTAACATTCCATTGCACATATGTACCACATCTTTATCCATTCATTTGTCGACAGACATTTAGGTTACTTTCATGTCCTGGTTACTGAAAACAGTACTGCAACAAATGATGGAATATTACTCAACCATATTAAAAAAAAAAAAAGAAAGAAAGAAAGTGAATAAGGATGAGGAAAGACCTTCCAGCTGGTTGATCAGCTATGACCACGGTCTTCAAAAGAGCTTTCCTACCATGTGAAGGCAAGGCTAGAAGGGCTGGCATGAGGCTGGCCCAGGGACCAGAAACCTGCACTGTGAAACCGGCCTGAAGATCCCCTGTGGAGTGCTGGACAGGAGCCTGGAGACTGGAAGAACCACAGGGTGCCCCTGACCACCCCGTGCACCTCTGCAGTCCAGACCAGGAGGGGAGCCAGCCAAAGGGGGAGCGCCCTGAAACTGCCCAGGAAGAGGGCCAGGTCTTCAAGGTGGGGCCCGGGGAGCAAAGAGGAAGGAGAACCACAAACAGCTCTGAGTCAGATGTCACAATAGAGACACTTAAATCAATGTCATAGCTTGATGATGCTGGGCACCAAGGCCAGAAACGGCTGTGGCTAAAATTCCAACCCACTCAACACGGACAATCTCAATAAGGTCCTGCTGCCGATCCAGTCGGGAGTTAAGTGTGGAAGCCGTTAATTGCCCCAGAATTCCCCCAGCACTGCAGCTTCCTGGGCTGGATCACATGCCCCATATGGAACTTCATTTTCTTCACTTATGACTGAAGGATTATCGCTCTGTCCTGTCATTTCCCTGAGGAGGCATAGGCTCCAGATGGGCCGACCCCCATTCCGTGCTTTTCCAAGAGCGATGCATATTTTCTTTGTATACATAGCTCTGCCATTTATTATTCATTCTACCGACGATCTAACCTATTAATGTGCTGAGCTTTCTTTATGAATCATGAATTAACTATGTGGCATTTTGGTGAACAGTAAAACTGTCGGGTTGTGACAGGGGGAAGAATCATGTGCGGTAGAAATTTCCTTTTACTGCGACTCCTAGGGAAATAACCCAAATCTGACAGAGAGAAGCCACACTTTTTAAGCAGGTCAACTGTAGAGAACCCAAGAACTGTGTGTTTTCATCAGTCATGTCTTCACTCATTTGATAAACATTAGTCTCCTGCCAATGCAGGAGACGTGGGTTCGATCCCTGTGTCAGGAAGATCCCCTAGAGAAGGAAATGGCAACCCACTCCAGTACTCTTGCCTGGAAAATTCTATGGACAGAGGAGCCTGGCAGGCTACAGTCCACGGTGTCTCAAAAGAGTTGGATGTGGCTTAGCAACTAAATAACAACCATACAAGCACTGTGGGAGGTAGTAAGGAAAATATGAAGGGATACAATTGCATATTTCACAGCTCCTTCAACGCCCACTCACACCCCTAGGAGGAGACAAGCAAAACAACAAAGTAGGTCATAAGGAATCAACCTTAAGTGTTCATGATTTTTTAAAACTTAAGCCATTTCATAATTCACTTTTCCTAATACAGAAAATCAGTGCAGGTCAGTGGCCTGCAGACTAAATTCAGACAGGGTTTGTTTGGTCAAAACTGTTTTGTTTTTTCCAAATGTGGGTCAGTATTTTAAAAACAAAATCAAGAGAGTTTCACAAAATTAAACTAATTTTTAAAAATATTTCTAACTTCTCTTAGAAGACACTTGAAAATATCTAGCAATGTTGGGACTAGCATTCCCACAAAACAAAAAATCTGAAATAGGGGTCACATTTGTCCCATAAGATGAGCTTCACCCTCTTCAGGAGACGTCCCTGTCCATCATCAGTCTGGACACACCCTGTGGGCTCTACTCATGAGCCCTGCAAGTTCTCTGCACCCACACAAGCATCAAAGGTGGAGAATGACAGACAAAGAGGTCATTTGGACCCAAGAAAACTAGGAGGGGAGAACTGTTTGAATCATGCTGAATGTGCAAATACAAATATATAATAAAACATTATCATCAATCTTAAAAGAAATCAACCCTGAATATTCATTGTAAGGACGGATGCTGAAGCTGAAGCTCCAATACTTTGGCCACCTGATGTGAAGAACTGACTCACTGGAAAAGACCCTGANAAATATATAATAAAACATTATCATCAATCTTAAAAGAAATCAACCCTGAATATTCATTGGAAGGACGGATGCTGAAGCTGAAGCTCCAATACTTTGGCCACCTGATGTGAAGAACTGACTCACTGGAAAAGACCCTGATGCCGGGAAAGATTGAAGGCAGGAGGAGAACAGGACGACAAAGGATGAGATGGTTGGATGGCATCACCGGATCAATGGACATAAGTTTCAGCAAGCTCTGGGAGTTGGCGATGGACAGGGAAGCCTGGTATGCCACAGTCCATGGGGATGCAAAGAGCTGGACACAACTGAGCGACTGAACAAAGAAAGCAACTATTTTCACCCTCCGCCCAGTGTAACCATTGTTCATACTCAGCAGTACCATTCCCATCACATTCTGGACAGCAGAGAACACTATAATTCCAGTCCCTTTCTAAGGCTAAAGTCCTTAAAATTAGATACCAGAATATTAGCTATTTCTCATTTTCCTATCCACCTGGTAAGGAACTAAGCCTCTACTTGGCACCTGCCTTGGTTATTTTTCTTGTGACTACACAGGACTGTACTAAAATAAAAAACACAAACCTTCTCCTCATTTGTTTTCAACACTTAGAAATGAATCACGATCAGTCTCACTAATAATCAGGAAAAGCAAACTAAATTTATAATTAGAAACCCTTGTCACAAAATCCCAGGGTTAACTTGTAGCCAAATAGGAAGAAACACTGCAAATATGATATAGACACTTCCAAGAGCAGCTTAGCAGCAATCAACAAAGCTGAAGACGCACACGGCCCGGGACCCAGCAGCAGGGCCCACAGCACATGCCCTTAGCGGTGACACCTGACCCTCCTTTACCATGACCCTCAGTAAGAAAGGCACCTGATATCAACACCCAGCGCATCCACATATCAATACATACTCATCTAACTGAAATGAAAGCCTAACAAAACCTACCCACATAACACACTGCATTTTGATATTACTCATATCATATATGACAGCATAATCATTATTAATTTTTAATGGGGATAGCAATCCATTAACTCACTTGCATGAGACAGAAATGTGTAACGGTTTGAGAAACACTAGAAGAAGATACCTTTGGGTGTTAGACAATACATCTGCCATATGTCCATGGACTTATCCATCAGAAATCTTGTGGCATTACTTTTACTAAAGTTGAAAAATGTTTAAATAATCTCAGTGTCCATCAAAGCAGATGGGAAGAATAAAACTTCATGTTCATATCATAGAACAGTGAAAACTGAATAAATTAAAACCAGGTCTTCATTTTCAAAAGCTTGCAATTAGTGCTACGTCTTTATCTAAAAAAAGCAAACTGCATGCGCAGAGTGTATGTAGACTTTAAACACTAAAAATAAGCTGTATATTTCTTTGGATACACACACATACTGACTACATGGTCACTCAGCCCTGTCTGACTCTTTGCAACCCCATGGACTGTAGCCCACCAGGTTCCTCTGTCCATGGGATTCCAAGGCAAGAATACTGGAGTGGGTTGTCACTTCCTCCTCCAGGGGATCTTCCCAACCCAGGGATCAAATCTTCCTCTCCTGTGTTGCAGGCGGATTCTTTACTGCTGAGCCGTTGGGAAAGCTCACAACACTCTCTCTCTCTCTCTCTCTCTCTCTCTCACACCCACACCCACACACACACACACACACACACACACATAGTAAAGACATAATGCCATGCAAGGAAAGAATTCACACCTACTTCTGCACAGTTTTCTTGGGGAGAGGGGCACAGGGAATCGACTAAGGTAGGGGTGTGAGGCTATTGCTGTTATCTGAAACATCTTATTTTAAAAAAAAATTTCAGCAAATACAAAAAAAATCAACATCTCAAGTGTAGATGAGCATATAAGATGAATTATTTTATGTATTTATATATGTTTGGAAAAATTCACAAAATTTTGAAATAATTTTTAAAGAATTACCTTTTCAAGGTACCCACTTCTCCCATAAGACAGGAGGCATTTATCAAGGGATGCAAAGGTGATGCTCTAATGTCTGCAGCGCTCAAAATGTGAGTGTCAATGGGAGGTCTTGACTACACTGTGGACCAGAAGGTAAGACTAACCTATGTGGCTGTGCTTCTTGAATTTCTAACAATTGACCCCTTTAAAAAATGAAGATTATTTCATTTTTTTAAACTTCGAAATATTCTACTCCCAAATGCATCCTGCTTATTCGGAAGCTCTGGTGGTTGAAATGCTGCTGGGTGCTGAATAGGCATGAATTTAGCTGATTCCTCGCAAGGCCACCTGCTAAAATAATGTAGAAAGACGTCATGGAGACCAATTTTTTCCTGGATTAATAATTCTGACTACTTCTGCAGCAGAGGATCCTGAAAGAGCAGGAGGGTCACTTCGTCAGAGAAGCCATTCATTACTGTACCTGTGGGTGGTTTAGTCACTAAGTCGTGTCCAACTCTTTGTGACCCCATGGACTGTAGCCCACCAGGCTCCTCTGTCCATGGGATTCTCCAGGCAAGAATACTGGAATGGGTTGCCATTTCCTTCTCCAGGGCATATTCCAGACCCAGGGATTGAACTCGGGTCTCCTGCACTGCAGGCAGACTCTTTACTGACTTGAGCTATGACGGCTCTCTCTATGCTCTCTCTATAGCAGCTGTGATTGAGGGCTAGTGACCCCCCATGCACCCTACTCTGCTATCCATAGACAGTCTTCTTGGTGCAGATCTAAGACACTGAGATTTTTCAAAAGCGGTCTGATTTAAGCAAACATTTCTTTGTCTGCAGTAGTCAGTCTGTAGGAACAGTTTTAACACCTCCAGCTCAACCCTGCATGTATCTTGTGAAACTTGTTAAGTTCTCATTAAAGTCACAATTCATAGTTGGGACTTCACACATGGCTGTTAACATCTGGCAGCACTGTCACCACGACTGGTCCAGCATAGCTGTTCGTGTGCAGCTCATGGACTTCACCTGGAACTTAACTGACAAGGGAGGCTTTGGTACCGCAGAAAGAACACGACAAATGGGACNCACTCTGACCTCTGTGTTGCTGCTCTGAAAGCAGGTTGCCTCTCCTGTGGGTTCCCATGGACAGATGGCACCAGACAGCATGCAGAGCCCGGGAGAGAGCGCCTCTTGTTGCCAGTCCCCCTGCTCCATAGAATCCGGGGGACCTGACCCTTTGTTGAAATCCCTTCTATTTGTCTAACAGGAGTGGCGGCCAATAATACTAACAACTAACGTTATTGAATCCCCACACTGAATCACATGTTTTAAGGCATTGTCTCCCAGCGTCTTCACAACAATCATGGGAGATAGATGCTGTTATGAGCTTCGTTTTACATATGAAGGGACCAAGCCTCAGAGAGGTTCAGTAACTTATTTAAGGTCACACAGCACCATTAGGGCTTCTGTTGTGGCTCAGCTGGTACAGAATCTGCCTGCAATGCGGGAGGACTGGGTTCGATCCCCAGGTTGGGGAGATCCCCTGGAGAAGGGAAAGGATACCCACTCAAGTTGGCCTGGAGAATGCTGGCCTGGAGAATTACATGGACTGTGTAGTCCGTGGGGTCACAAAGAGTCCGTGGGGTTGTAAAAAGTAGGACATAACTGCTGCTGAAGCTGAAACTCCAATACTTTGGCCACTTGATTCAAAGAACTGACTCATTTGAAAAGACCCAGATTNTGTGTAGTCCGTGGGGTCACAAAGAGTCCGTGGGGTTGTAAAAAGTAGGACATAACTGCTGCTGAAGCTGAAACTCCAATACTTTGGCCACTTGATTCAAAGAACTGACTCATTTGAAAAGACCCAGATTCTGGGAATGATTGAAGGTGGGAGGAGAAGGGGATGACAGAGGATGAGATGGTTGGATGGCATCACTGACTCAATGGACATGAGTTTGAGTAAGCTCTGGGAGTTGGTGATGGACAGGGAAGTCTGGCGTGCTGCAGTCCATGGGGTTGCAAAGAGTCAGACACGACTGAACTGAACAACACAGGAGGGATTCAAATCCGGGAGAACTCCAGAGCCCAGATTCTTGACTGCCACATCATCTTGCTGTATTTACTCTCCTGGAGCCAACTTCATGATTTAGACAATGGAGGGAGGGAGGGCATCTATGTATTTATGAAACTTGGTCCAGGCCAGTTTTCCGTCTAGGAAGGGATCTCCTTCTAGGCGGCTCAGTGGTAAAGAACTTGCCTGCCAGTTCAGGAGATGTAAAAGACACGTACGTGTTCTATCCCTGGGTTGGGAAGATTTCCTGGAGAAGGGCATGGCAACCCACTCCAGTATTCTTGCCTGAAGAATCCCATGGACAGAGGAGCCTGGCAGGCCACAGTGCATGGGGTCACAAAGAGTCAGACACGAATGAAGCACCTTAGCACACATGCACGTGTTGAGGTTGTGCGTTCTGGCGGAAGTGGTGGTATTGGGAGAGGTCCCTCACCTGGAGTTCAATGAGCTTTTTGACCTCCAGTGACTGAAGGGGATGAAACAAAGCCCCTGTCAACAGGGCTGATGACATCAGTCCCCCAAGATTCTTTCCCCTTCTCCATCCTCCTTTATCTTCCTTCACTTACTTACCATCGACCCAGCCTTCATCACCACCATCATCATCCTATTATAAATATCCCTGTTCACCATGCTCCACCCTCTCACCACCAGCCCCCTGTCCTTGTTACATTAGCATCGTGTTACATCGGGACCATCACCCATGGCACCGCCACCATCACCAACCACTGCCACTATCACCAAGCCATCAGCGGTGCCACATCTGCCTTCAGCATGACACCCTCGTCACCATTGCCGTCACTGTTATCAACCCCAACAGCGCTGCCTGTCACCATCCTTACACTGTGAGACTGTGCACCATCACCATTCCCCACAAGCCAGCACTGGCACTACCGCTTGACTTTCCCTGTCACCACATTACCAGCACCGCTGGCATCTCCACCACCACAGCTCTCAGCCCGACCATCACTCCTCTTTTCATCACCACCGATACAATTCAGGACAAGGCACAGATACTTTATGAGTCTCCCCTGTATTTGAAGCACGTTGTGTTAAATGCCAAGGTGTAAACATGACTAAGAAGGGGACGGTGATTCATGTGCAAACCATTATCAGCATCAGTTATTAGTGGAACCTCATGAATGCCGTATTACACACCACCTCTGACTAAACAGTTACTTTGAAAAGAATGTGCTGTGTGTGCTAAGTCAGCTCTGTTCACCATGCTCCACCCTCTCACCACCAGCCCCCTGTCCAACTCTTTGCAACTCTATGAGCTGTAGCCCTCCAGGCTCCTTGGTCCATGGGGATTCTCCAAGCAAGAATACTAGAGTGGGTTGCCATGCCCTGCTCCAGGAGATCTTCCCAACCCAAGGATGGAACCCGGGTCTCCTGCACTGCACACAGATTCTTTATCATCTGAGCCACCAGAGAAGCCCTACTTTGAACAGAATTGAATCTTATAAAATTTGTGTGCTTACCCAGTACCAGAGCCCATCCCAGAACCCAGCTCCCACTTCCCCTCCTGGTGTCCCCCAGCCCAGTCCCACCCACGATTTCTTGTTGGCTTTGCTTGGGGTTCACCAGAAGGGACACTTGCCCCCTCCACCCTTTTCCAGGCCTCTTCGTGCTTGTCTGACTGACTTAATGCTGAACTTTACTGCTTCTTGCCCTCAATATGGTGATATAATTATTACCATGTGTTATATGGGTTTTATAAGCCTGAATTAAATGTCACTTGGCTGGCAGATGGAAGAGATCTGGTTACCATCACCAGGGTTATGCGAGGCCTCTGAAAGTCTTTTGGAGACTGTGTGGGGATTCCGGGGAAAATGATCTTTCCTCTGAACAGGCTGTGGGGAGGAAAGGGGCACCTGGGGGCCTTAATTTGGCCCCAAAAGAGCAGTCGAGGGGAGGCAGATTTCAGTCCATTTCAAGAATCTGTGGTTGACGGGTTGGATAAGCTTCATGGGCTTTTCTTGCCCATCTGCGCCCACACCCACCCTGTCACTCCGCCTGCATGGAGCTCTGATGTTACTTCTTAGCTGTGTGACTGTGGGCAACTCACTTGATTTTTTTTGAGCTTCAGTTTCCCCAACTGTAAAATTGGGATAATGACATCTCTTCTACTTGTAGTGAAGGTTACATGGATCACCCACCTAAATCCAACACAAAGAATTGCTCCAGGACGTCCCTGGTGGTCCAGGGGTTACGAATCCATCTTGCAATGCAGGGGATGCAGGTTCGATCCCTAGTCAGGGAACTCAGATCCCACATGCCTTGGAGCAATTAAGCCTGCTGTGCAACTATGAAGCCTTCACGCCCTGGAGCCTGCAAGCAGCGACTAAGACCCGACACAGCCAAATAAATAAATAAAAAGAAAATCAAAGATAGGAGAAGACAATGGTAAATAATGTGACTGTAATTCTAAAACAACAACAAAAAAAGAAAAACTGAAGTTTGAAAAATTCTCCCTTACATAAAGACAAGGCAAAAGCTAACCATCTTTAATTAAAAAGAAAAAAAAAAAAAGAATTGGTCCATAGTCATGTTTGTGGCATTGACACTTATGCTACTAATTTTAGCAACAGCTGGTGGATTTAGGTGATGACTCAGTTACCTCGTGGCCGTTCTAAACACCTTCGGTGAACTCAGAATGTTCATTTCCACTGTTTCTGTAACTCTCGCAGCCAGGCATGTGGTTTCCTTGAAGAGGGCTTGGAAGAGGCAGTGTGGAGATTTGGGGCTGATTCCTGGTTCTGCTGTTTACTAGCTGTGTGACCTTGGACAAGTCCTGTAACTTGTCTGTGACTTAGAAATTGTAAAATGGGGATAATCCAAGTATCAGTCTCAAAGAGCTGTGGAGGTGATGAAATCCTCAAGCGTTTGGCACAAGATCAGGGCATGATTAGTGTTTTTCTTTATTTCTATCATGGTTAATTAATCATTCAACCAAACAAATGTGTCAGTGGTTCCTATCAATTTTGAGTGGATTCGGGCATGTTGAAATGTGCTGGAATGTGGGGGTGTAGGTTCCCAGATCTGTGTTTATGTGAAGACTGAGATACCTGAAGAGCAAAGCTCTGGGGAGCAGCAAGGGGCAGGGCCTGGACTAGGGCAAGGCAAAGACACCCCATTTAAGGAGATCCTCGCTCCCAGGTGCCAGCCCTGCATGGCCATGAGCCTGAGAGTAGGCGCCTCCTTAAGCTTTGCATCCTGAGCACGGCACTTATCTCACCCCTCCTGACCCTGGTAAGAAGCCAGACTGGGTCAGCTGCTCCAGTGGTCAGAGCGAGGTCAAGATGCTTTGCCCAGAGTTTCATCATCAGACTTGGTAGCAGGCACTGACAAAGCAGAGAGAGAGAGAGAGACTACTCTAGTGATATAGTGGACATCTGTGATTTCTTTTGAACACCTTCGGGAGACTGTTTCTTTGTAGCCCTTCCTCCTCAAGATAGAAGCCAGGGGGTGCGGGCTGGCAGTCCCCCTTGCCGCTTGGGTGTGGACCGTGCTTTCGACAGCAGGAGGTCCTGGCAGCAGCGCGGTGGGTCCAGCGCCCCCAGTGTGAGTGATTGCTGCAGGGTCTCAGCTGTGATTATCTTTGCAGTGACCCCTGGGGACTCTTCCTGGCTTTGTGGGCTTCAAGCTCGATTCTCTAGTTCTTCTGGAGACTCAGTGAACATGGTCTGGTGAATGCCTTTATTTCCTCAACTGACTTGAGTGGAGCTGATGGCAGGTACCCAAGAGCTCTGGCCAGCGTGGACGATACAGAGGCCTCATGGAAGTCACGGGGAAGAAGAGGCCTGGACCTGGGAAGAGGACAAACATCCACGTGCTTTTTTCTTGTGCCTGTTATCTCTGCTTCTGCCTGGCCCTGAGCATGGGTGAGGTTTCTCAGATTTTTGCCTCTTGAGGGGCTACGGTTGCAAATCCTGGTCCTCACAGACAGGGACCCTGTGTCTCTCGGTCTTAGCATCCAGTTCTCATGAGAAGTTCATTTGGCTCAGCGTGGGTCAGCTGCCCAGCCCTGGTCCCTTCGCTGTGTCCAGGGAGCTGGCTGACGCTCTTGCTGGACTCCCTCCCTTTGGCAGCCCTCGGGAAGGAGGATTTGCTGGGAGTTGTACACATATCCCTCAGGATCTTAACGTAGTCTAGAAAGTTTCTGAGGCTAGAGCCAAAGAGGCTACTCAGACTTCTTTGCAGCCCCTACTCTGGGGGTGTTGGCGGTCACTCAAAACAGAAAGAGCTCTTTCATTCTGGAACACAGTGGCCCCAAGGGACTCTGACATGAGGCTGCTGTAACAGTGAATTAAAAAAAAAAA
>SJYW01045887.1:711661-723646 GCA_006410735.1 Raphicerus campestris | reverse complement strand
GTTCGATCCCTAGTCAGGGAACTCAGATCCCACATGCCTTGGAGCAATTAAGCCTGCTGTGCAACTATGAAGCCTTCACGCCCTGGAGCCTGCAAGCAGCGACTAAGACCCGACACAGCCAAATAAATAAATAAAAAGAAAATCAAAGATAGGAGAAGACAATGGTAAATAATGTGACTGTAATTCTAAAACAACAACAAAAAAGAAAAACTGAAGTTTGAAAAATTCTCCCTTACATAAAGACAAGGCAAAAGCTAACCATCTTTAATTAAAAAGAAAAAAAAAAAAAGAATTGGTCCATAGTCATGTCTGTGGCATTGACACTTATGCTACTAATTTTAGCAACAGCTGGTGGATTTAGGTGATGACTCAGTTACCTCGTGGCCGTTCTAAACACCTTCGGTGAACTCAGAATGTTCATTTCCACTGTTTCTGTAACTCTCGCAGCCAGGCATGTGGTTTCCTTGAAGAGGGCTTGGAAGAGGCAGTGTGGAGATTTGGGGCTGATTCCTGGTTCTGCTGTTTACTAGCTGTGTGACCATGGACAAGTCCTGTAACTTGTCTGTGACTTAGAAATTGTAAAATGGGGATAATCCAAGTATCAGTCTCAAAGAGCTGTGGAGGTGATGAAATCCTCAAGCGTTTGGCACAAGATCAGGGCATGATTAGTGTTTTTCTTTATTTCTATCATGGTTAATTAATCATTCAACCAAACAAATGTGTCAGTGGTTCCTATCAATTTTGAGTGGATTTGGGCATGTTGAAATGTGCTGGAATGTGGGGGTGTAGGTTCCCCGATCTGTGTTTATGTGAAGACTGAGATACCTGAAGAGCAAAGCTCTGGGGAGCAGCAAGGGGCAGGGCCTGGACTAGGGCAAGGCAAAGACACCCCATTTAAGGAGATCCTCGCTCCCAGGTGCCAGCCCTGCATGGCCATGAGCCTGAGAGTAGGCGCCTCCTTAAGCTTTGCATCCTGAGCACGGCACTTGTCTCACCCCTCCTGACCCTGGTAAGAAGCCAGACTGGGTCAGCTGCTCCAGTGGTCAGAGCGAGGTCAAGATGTTTTGCCCAGAGTTTCATCATCAGACTTGGTAGCAGGCACTGACAAAGCAGAGAGAGAGAGAGAGAGAGACTACTCTAGTGATATAGTGGACATCTGTGATTTTTTTTGAACACCTTCGGGAGACTGTTTCTTTGTAGCCCTTCCTCCTCAAGATAGAAGCCAGGGGGTGCGGGCTGGCAGTCCCCCTTGCCGCTTGGGTGTGGACCGTGCTTTCGACAGCAGGAGGTCCTGGCAGCAGCGCCGTGGGTCCAGCGCCCCCAGTGTGAGTGATTGCTGCAGGGTCTCAGCTGTGATTATCTTTGCAGTGACCCCTGGGGACTCTTCCTGGCTTTGTGGGCTTCAAGCTCGATTCTCTAGTTCTTCTGGAGACTCAGTGAACATGGTCTGGTGAATGCCTTTATTTCCTCAACTGACTTGAGTGGAGCTGATGGCAGGTACCCAAGAGCTCTGGCCAGCGTGGACGATACAGAGGCCTCATGGAAGTCACGGGGAAGAAGAGGCCTGGACCTGGGAAGAGGACAAACATCCACGTGCTTTTTTCTTGTGCCTGTTATCTCTGCTTCTGCCTGGCCCTGAGCATGGGTGAGGTTTCTCAGATTTTTGCCTCTTGAGGGGCTACGGTTGCAAATCCTGGTCCTCACAGACAGGGACCCTGTGTCTCTCGGTCTTAGCATCCAGTTCTCATGAGAAGTTCATTTGGCTCAGCGTGGGTCAGCTGCCCAACCCTGGTCCCTTCGCTGTGTCCAGGGAGCTGGGTGACGCTCTTGCTGGACTCCCTCCCTTTGGCAGCCCTCGGGAAGGAGGATTTGCTGGGAGTTGTACACATATCCCCCAGGATCTTAACGTAGTCTAGAAAGTTTCTGAGGCTGGAGCCAAAGAGGCTACTCAGACTTCTTCGCAGCCCCTACTCTGGGGGTGTTGGCGGTCACTCAAAACAGAAAGAGCTCTTTCATTCTGAAACACACTGGCCCCAAGGGACTCTGACATGAGGCTGCTGTAACAGTGAATTAAAAAAAAAATCCATGTTCCTCCCCTGCTTTCCTCCCTGCCCCACAGGGTACACAGCACTGATACCTGGAGGACTGGGGTGATGGGAACGTTGATGCCTGGCGAAGAAGCACCTACTCCTGGTGGGCTCGGATCTGTTGGGCTGGCCAAAAGTTCATTCGCGTTTTCCATCACATTTACAGAAAAAGCCAATGAGCTTTTTGGCCAACCCAATATTTGTGAGCACTATGTGGCTACCTTTTAAGGGCTTCCCAGGTGGTAAAGTGGTAAAGAATCTGTCTGCCAATGCAGGAGATGAAAGAGACATGAGTTCAGTCCCTGGGTCAGGAAGATCCCCTGGAGGCGGGAACGGCAACCCACTCCAGTATTCTTTTTTCTTTTCTTCACTCCAGTATTCTTGCCTAGAGAATCCCATGGACAGAGGAGCCTGGTGGGCTACAGTCCGTGGGGTCGCAAAGAGTTGAACACGACCTTTGAGCAACTGAGCTAACAGTGACTGAGCATAGACGCACGTGAGTACTTTTGAGTAATCCCGTAAATGCTGCTGCTGGGGAGACAGGGCTCTGGAGGCCAAAAATTCTTGTCAAAGCAGGTAAATCCGAGTCACTGCCATTAATCAGGCAAGTGGGCCTGGGGACCCCCAGGTTAGATGGTCATTAACTCCGCATCTGCCACATGCCAGGCACAGAAGGGAGATGCCCACCCTCCCAGGCACCAGGGACCCCCTCCCCCGTGCGGCTGCTTCTCTTTATATGCAGAAATATATGCAGAATTCAGAGTGAGAGGAGTGAGGGCCTTTGGACTGGTTTTACAGAAACAAGGTGAGATGTAACGTTTCATAGAATCTAGACTTTCCCAGGGAGAAAGTACCACAGTCTTATGAAGAAGAGACTTAACTCGCAGGAGCTCAAAACACATCCACATGGAGATGGGCCGTCCTTCTGTGAATCCATACAGGTGTGATGAGAAGCTCCCACCCCTCTTCCTTCCCACCGGGGTCCAACCTGTCGGAACCTGTGAGTCTGGTGATATCTCCTCACAGCAGCTTGGAGCCTTGTCTTCCTTCCATCCTGTTCTCTGCCCCTGGGCCCTCTCTTCCTCTCTGGGTCTCCAGGTCAACAGCTGCCTTCTCCCGCCTTTGTTACAGTATGCAAAGCCTCTCCCCCTGCCTTTGTTCAACTGTAACGTTCCCAGCATTGTCCCAGACTCCTCTTCAAGCTTCCTTTCTGCACAAGACACTCTGGATTGCCTTCTCAATATCCACTCCCCCTTCTGATAACAGAGCTCATATATATATATTTATATTTATAGGAAGGGTCAACAGGGTGCTCACCAATTGCCTTCCCGACCTCCCTTGAGGTAGGAGGTTCCTGTGACATAGGCATTGCCCACCTCTTCAGCGTTGACCACAGAAGCATGATTACGATCTCAGTGACCTCCCCACACAGACCTGTAGTTGAGATGCAACAGTATTTGGCCAGGATCTGGGACCCCTCCACCTCAGTATCCTGCTTCCATCCTCAACCGACAGATGGAATCAGACAACCTGCTTTCAGCTGTGGCTTCTGCACAGCATAGTTGTTGGGTGACCTTGACCTGAGCCTCAGTTTTCTCATGTTGAGCTGGGGAACGGTCATAATGCTGGCTTCTCAGCCTGTTGGGAAGACTGGTCCAGTGTGTAGACTCTGTGAAGATGATACACTGGCATTACAGGATGGGCATGCAGTAGGCATTTAACAGATTAGGATTGAGCAGATGAGAAGGCAGGTCTCAGCAGGGTGACTGGTCAGGAAATCTTAGCTAAACAGCTGAATGTATACCCAAGCTGACTGCGGGCTACAGGCTCCTGTGGGAGACATCAGGAGAGTGAGAGAGGGGAAGAAAGGGTTAAGTGTGGGGTCCCCTCCCCACATCAGAGCAGATTGGTTCTCATCAGATTTATGCGAGGGACTCATTCCCGAAGCCATGCATTATTCAGGACTAAATTTCCCAGAGGGATAAACGTAAAGCAAGATCTGCATGATTTCAAAATCGGAGCATACGGTGCGTCTGTATTAATATTTTTAAATTGCCCCATTTCCAAGTCACATGATGCAAATTTGCATAAAATGGGACACTCGGTTTTGGAGTTCCGGACAAGATTTGGTGGGCAAAAAGTTTTCTGAGTGTTAAAACAGTTGAGACCCTACTACTGGGCTCCCAAATGCGCGATGGGGGGCTCTAATTGGAGGTGAGGCTGATCACAGTCATTTGATATTAAAAGCTGTTAAAGTACCAACATCAAAGAATGATTAACTTTAAGAATTAGAGCTGATTCAAAGTTATTCCTAGGGAACAGTGTGAATTATTGAAAAATTAATTGGTGTCTTCCCCTCCCCCCTTTTCTCTCTATTGCTCTAGGCTCATCAGAAAGCAATGAAAGGGATCTTTCTTCCACTTTCCCAGGGCCTGCTGCAAAATCGGAGGCTCCACGCCCTCAAGAGCAGCTGTGCAGGATGAAGAGGGCCAGCTGAAAACACAGATTCCTGAGCATCCCCTCCCACCCTCAGTTCTGGGGTGGGCCTGGGACTCTGCATTTTAAACAAGCACTTAGGAGATTCTGATGTCGTTGGTTAGAACGCTGGGTGTTTGAGGCTTCCTGGAGGGGAATTTAGCTGGCTCCTCTGGGAGGCAGAGGGTTTCCCAGGTGGCTCAGTTAAAGGTGGGTTTGATCCTGGGTCAGGAAGATCCCCTGTGGAAGGAAATGGCAACCCACTATTGTATTCTTGCCTGGAGAATCCCATGGACAGAGGAGCCTGGCAGGCTACAGTCCATGAGATCACGAGTCAGAACCAACTGAGCAACTGAGCGTGCAGGTTTGGGCGGAGGTGCAAGGGGCTGGTGTTTGGAGGGGCAAGAGATATCTTTTGGCCTCTGGGACTGGGTGAGGAGATGCTGGAGTTCTGGAGGTAATGGTGAGATGGGTGAGGTCTCCTTGCAAAGGGCCCTCCAAGTGGTACGTCCTCAGTGGCGTGGGTCCAGTAGGGCTTTGGGAGCTAGATTCTCCATTCTGCAGTCTTGGGAATATGATCCATGGGGCCCTAAACAGCCTTGCATCAGTGAAGAGGACCCTTGAAGAGCATCTGTCAGCCATCCCGAAGGGCAGCTGTGGACAGAGGCATTGTGAACGATGATAACAATGTCAGTAGCAAACATTTATTAATCGTTCCCTAGGGCCAGGCATTGCGTTGGTCTCCTATTAAATACACTAAGTCATAAGTTTTGTTTATTACTCCTGTTTGTGATGAGGACACTGAGGCACAGAGAGGTTTAGCAACTTGCCCAAGGTCACACAGCCAGTGAAAAGGAGAGCTGGGTTTAAATACAGGCAGTAGGCTGTAGAGTCTGTGCTTGGCCCCTGTGATCTACAGCCACGGGCAGTAACTGTGAGAGTGATGATTACAGGAGCTGAAAAGAGGATCATTCCTAATTATGTCTGACCAAAACCTAGAATCACCCTATGATTCACAGAAAGGAGGAGGCTCCAGAAATTCACTACAATTGAGTTTATTAATGGGGATATGACTTGATTTAGAAATCTAAAGAAATGAGACGTATCTTTACTTCGAGAGTTATAGATCAATTCATAGCTGTGGCCCCAGTAAGAATGTCACATCCCCTTGCTTGCCTTTTTGATATGCCTTCTTTCATAAATATTTGAATTGCCGCTGTATTGTGTTTATATTGTTCAAAAAGCAAAGTAATATAAGGGTATAGTTACAAAACAGCATCACCCTTTTTCTTACTTCTGTTCATTGTATTTTTTCTCTCTCTCTCTCCTCAGATGGCCATGTTTATGACTTTTGTGCAACNCACGTCCTTCTACTCTGCCATCTTGAACAACAATAGTCCCTAAGTCATGTCAGACTCTTTTGCAACTCTTTTGGACTGGAGCCCATCAGGCTCCTTTGTCCATGGGATTCTCCAGGCAAGAATACTGGAGTGGGTAGCCATTTATTTCTCCAGGGATCTTCCTGACCCATGGATTGAACTTACATCTCCTACATTGACAGGCATTTTTTTTTTTTTAAACTGCTGAGCTACCAGGGAAGCTCACTGGGTTGATAAACTGGGTTAATTTCCCTGTAGAGGGAAGGGGATGCTGACACCACCATATCCCTACTGTATTCTGGGTGCCTTACAAACATGGGGGCTTCCCTGGTAGCTCAGCTGGTAAAGAATCTCCAGCAATGCAGGAGACCCCGGTTCAATTCTGGGGTTGAGAAGATCCACTGGAGAAAGGATTAGGCTACCTACTTCAGTATTCTCAGGCTTCCCTGGTGTCTCAGACAGTGAAGAATACACCTGCAATGCAGGAGACCTGGGTTTGATTCCTGGATTGGGAAGATCCCCTGGAGAAGGGAAAGGCTACCCACTCCAGTATTCTGGCCTGGAGAATTCCATGGACTGTAGCGTTCATGGGGTTGCAAAGAGTCAGACACGACTGAGCGATTTTCACAAGCAGGGAGGCAGTGTAGGCAACAGCTTGATGCCCAGGACCTTGGCACTCTGATGGTTTTGTCACTACCACGGTTGACCAGCAGGAAGCATGAGGAGACTTCAGTCCCCTAACTTATTACTGAGGAATTTTAGGGCAAGGAGGGTAATAGGTCGTAGCAGGGGCTTTGGCACCAATCTGACTTAGATTCAAATCCCTGTTCTGTCGCCTCCTAGTGTGTGACTTTGGGCAAGTTACTTACCTCGTCAAAACTGCTTCTTCATCTGTAAAGTGGAGACCATGATAACAGTAACATCTCTAAGAGCTGCTGAAAGGATTAAATGTGATAATAAATATTACTTCCTGAGCATAACTTCACTCATAGAATGGTAATAAATATTATTCAATCTTGCTATGTCAGAACAGTCTTGTGTAATTAGATGTTAAAACTGAGGTTTCAATTAGGCACCAAGATAAGATAGATGAGCATCTTCAAAGTGAGATGCCAGTTCTCTATGTAGACTGCCAAATAAAATAGATGGAGACACATGCTCCACCTTTTGGTCCTCCTTTACCTGTCAATGCGTCAGACATCGAAAATAACTGAAAATGAAGAGGAGGGCAAAGGGTTGGTGAGGAAGATGTCTTTATATAATGCTATCCTGAGAAGCTTATTTTCTCCCTGTCTTAAGAAGTGAAAGATGCTGCTCTTATTATCATAAAGCTAGAAATGAATGTGTAGAATACCACGTGGGAAGTTTTAATAAGGATAGGACAGGCTTTGCTGCAGTAACAAATATACCCAGCAATCTCAGTGTCTTAATCCAACTAAGATTTATTTCCTACTCAGGGTGAAGTCTGGTGCTGTCCTCTTCCATCTTATAGAGGTGCTGTCTGGAACACAAGGCCTTCAAGGAAGGAGAGATAGAAGGTGGAAGTGTCTGGCTCTTAACTACCTTGGTCCAGAAGGGGCACATGGCAGTCCCATGGCTTCAATCCAACTGCAAGAGAGTCTGGTAAACACTGGAGCACGTGGGTATTTGGTGAGCAGTACCAACTCCTAGGAACTTTTCCTCTAGGAGATCTTGAAGTGTGTTTACCGACTCTTTGTGATGTAGTCTGCCAGCTTCCTCTGTCCATGGAGTTCTCCAGGTAAGAATACTGGAATAGGTAGCCATTCCCTTCTCCAGGGGATCTTCCCAACCCAGCAATTGAACCCAGGTCTCCTACATTGTAGGTGGATCTTTGCTGTCTGAGCCACCATGGAAGCCCCTTTTACTTTCTTTTTTCCCCACCAATTCCTAAGAGTTCTTCCTCTCGGAGAGCTTGAAGACTGTTTACTGCATAAGGATATACACAGAAAACACATTCTTCATGAAGGGTGTGGGCTGGTTCCCCGTGGTGGAGGAACTGCTACACCATGATGACTGGCTTGTGGCAGGAGGATGATCTGGGAGGCAGAGCCTGGGCAGCTTCACTATCGGGATGAATCAGCTGTAACCACTTTCCATCTCATGTCACTTCATTCAGAAAGATTCAAATTCTTGTGAGAGAGAATCTTATTGGATCATTTTAGGTCACATGCTTATCTTTGAGCCAATCACTATCCAAAGGAATGGAGCACTCTGACTGGCTAGGCTTGGGTCACATCCTTATCCCTGGACCAGCGAGGGTCAGGCCCACCAGAGTCTCATGGGACAAGAAGGGAAGGTTGGTATTCCATCCCTTTGTCAGAGCAAGACTGAGTCAGCTGCAAAGCATCACCACAGGACCTTAATGTGAGTCAGAAGAAGGAGCTACCTTTGGCAGGATCAGTGTTCTGGGCTCAGGACTTGGTAAGCAGAGTCTGTATGGATTCAGACACTTGCCCTCCAGATTTCCTTGGAGTGGGGCCTCGATATCAACCTCTTTTCTTTTTTTCAAGTTTTTTGGGCATGCCACATTACTTTCAGGATCTTAACTCCCCAGAGAGAAAGTGAAGTCACTCAGTTGTGCTCGATTTTTTGCGACCCCATGGATAGCAGCCTGCACCAAGCTCCTCTGTCCATGGGATTTTCAAGGCAAGAGTACTGGAGTGGGTTGCCATTTCCTTCTCCAGGGAATCTTCCCAACCCAGGGATCGAATCCAGGTCTCTCACATTGTAGACAGATGCTTTACCGTCTGAGCCTCCCCAACCAGTGATCAAATCTGTGGCCCCTGCAGCGGAAGCTCAGAGTCTTAACCACTGGACCAAATGGGAGCTCTCTCAGCATCTTTTCTCTTCCTTTTCCTTTCCTTCACCCTCCTTCCTTCTTCTCTTCTCGTCTCTTCTTTCTTTTTTCCTCTCTCTTTTTTTCTTACAATTTAATTCCTTTTACTGTGTGCCTAAACTTGTGCATCCATCACCATCATCAATTTAAAAGCATTTTCATTACTCCAAGAAAATATCAATGTACCCCTTCACATCCCGAATCCCCCTGTCCCCCCTTTCCCTACTCTCCACCCCTGGCTGCAGGCAACCAGTAATCTGCCTTCTGTCCATGCAGATTTGTCTACTCTGGACAGTTCTTATAAATGGAATTATACAATATGTGATCCTTCATGATGGCTTCTTTCACTTAGCATAATGATTTCAAGGTTCACCATGTTGTAGGATGTATCAGTACTTCATTTTTTAAATTGCTGAATAATCTTTTACTATATAGACATACCACATTTTATTTATCCACTCATCAGCTAATGTAAATGGGATTGTTTCCACTTCTTGGCTATTATGAATAATGCCACCATAAATATTCTTGTACAAGGTTGCGTGGATCTGTTTTCAGTTCTCTGAGGTATATACTAGGGGTGGAATTGTTGGGTCATATGATGCTTCTGTGTTTAACCTTTTGAGGAACTGTTTTCCAAAGCAGCGGCACCTTTTTACATTCATATACCAGAAGTGCAAGAGCGTTTCTTACACTTTGTTTCACATCACCACCAGAACTTATTATCTTTTTGCTTATAGGCTTTCTGGAGGGTGTGAAGTGGTATTTCACTGTGGTTTTGATTTGAATTTCTCTGATGAATAATAATGTTGAGCATCTTTTCATGTGCTTATGGGCCATTTGCCTATCTCCTTTGGACAGTTATCTACTCAGATCCTTTGTTCATTAAAAATTGAACTATGTTTTTATTTAGTCTACATATGAGTCAGACACATAATTTGCAAAAACTTTCTCATTCTGTGGGTCATCTTTTCACTCTTTTGATGGTGTTGTTTGAAGGAAAAAGTTTTTAATTTTGATGAAGTCCAATTCCTCCATCTTTCTTTTGCTGCTTGTGATTTAGGGGTCAAATGTAAGATCCAAAGTCAAGGTTACAGAGATTATATGTATGTTTTCTTTAAAGAGTTTGATAGTTTCAGCTCTTATGTTTAGGTCTTTGATCCATTTTGATCCATTTTTTACACGATGTGAGACAGGGATACAACTTCATTTACTGTTACATGTGGCTATCTAGTTGTTTCAGCACAATTTGATAGAAAGATTATTCTTTATCTCTTGCCCCAAATCAACTGACCATGGATATATGGGTGTATTTCTGAGTTCCCAATTTTATTCTATTGATATTTATGCCAGTACCACACTGTCTTGACTACTGTAGTTTTGCAGTAACTTTTGAAGTTGGAAACTAGGAGTCCTCCAACTTTTTCTTTCAAGATTGTAAGATTTTATTGTGGATCTCTTGAATTTCCTTGTGAGTTTTAGGATAAGCTTGCTAAGTCGCTTCAGTCATGTCCAACTCTGTGTGACCCCAGAGATGGCAGTCCACCAGGCTCCCCTGTCCCTTGGATTCTCCAGGCAAGAACACTGGAGTGGGTTGCCATTTCCTTCTCCAATGCATGAAGTGAAAAATGAAAGTGAAGTCGCTCAGTCATGTCTGACTCTTAGCGACCCCATGGACTTCAGCCTACCAGGCTCCTCCATCCATGGGATTTTCCAGGCAAGAGTACTGGAGTGGGGTGCCATTGCCTTCTCTGTAGGATAAGCTTATCAATTTTTAAAAAGAAGCCAGGTGGGATATTGACAGGGATTGCACTGAATCTGTAGATCAATTTGGGAAGCCTGGTCAAAATGCAACACTTTACTTTCTGATCTATGAACATGGGATATTTTTTCTTTCATTTACGCAACACTTTTTTTTATTTTTGGTAGTTTTCAGAGTACAAGTTTCACTCTTTTGTTACCTCAGAGCTTTCCTGAAGCTTCTTTGGTGATGCCAATGTACAGTCGAACTTGCATCATGATTTCAATAGCTAACATTCCGTCAGTGCTTTGAATCCAGGCTGAGCTTCAGGGAAGTGGAAAGCAGAGCAGAGCCAGGACTGAAGTCCAGATGCGTGACTCCCGAGTTGGGCTCTTTTATCCGTCTGCTTCTCAGGAAACGTACCTGGGATTGTAACTGAACTGAAAGAGATACAAGGCCCTCAGAGGATTCACAGAGAGGTTGCAGGCAACAAAGCCATGATCACATCTTGAAAAAGATACCTAAGCTCTCCTACTGCCTTCCAGGGCTCCCAAGTGGGTGTCCCCCATCTCTCCTTCAAAGTAAACATACACATCTTGTATTAATTCCATAAATATTTACTGATTTATAGCTGATATGTCAGGAGTATGGGAGGCCAGTGGCTTGCAACTGGAGTCTGAAGTGGAGGGCGTTTGTGGGACAGGACCCTTAACTTGTGGGGTCTATGCTAACCTCGGGTACTCAGTGTCAGATTGCATAGAATTATTGACACCCAGTTGGTGTGTGGAGAGCTGGAGAATTGATTGCTAGTGTCTTCATGTCCCAAGTGTTAGAGAAAAAATAGAAAAAAATAGTGTGTGATGGGTGGTTGAGGACAGCCTCCCTGAGACCTACTATGTGAAGATCCAGAACAGAGTCCCAGTCTGGGTGGAATGGCAAGCACAGTGGCACCAAGGAGGTCCCGAGCTTGGTGTTTTGGAGGGTCAGAAAGAAGCCAGGTGTGGCCAGAGCGTCGTGAAGAGTGAGCTGAGAACAGAGAGCCAAGCAGGGGCTAGATCCTGAGGGTCTTATTATTGGTTGCTGTCTGGGCAGGAAACAGATGGACCCCTTGGGGAGGGTAAGAAATAAAAGTTTAATGAGAGGACTGTTGATGGAAGTTGGGTGGGGTTAAAGGAGGCTAATAAGGAAGGATGAAGCACTTCCGGTAGCAGTGGGCCCTTGTTGCCACACTACTCCTGATGGAGCCAGGGAGGAGCTGGGAGGGGAACCCAGAAAGAGTCGTGGCTGTAAGAGACTATGTGTGGCTCTTACAGGGAAGGGCCCAGCTGTGCCAACCCCCAGCCAGGCAGAGAGGAAGCTGGGAGTGAGGCCCCGCCCCTCCCCTCCCATCTGGCACCTCCCTGCTGGCACCCCTCATTGGCCATCCCCTCCAGAAGCCAGAGGGCA
>SJYW01045887.1:688792-711329 GCA_006410735.1 Raphicerus campestris | reverse complement strand
CAGCTTGATGCCCAGGACCTTGGCACTCTGATGGTTTTGTCACTACCACGGTTGACCAGCAGGAAGCATGAGGAGACTTCAGTCCCCTAACTTATTACTGAGGAATTTTAGGGCAGGGAGGGTAATAGGTCGTAGCAGGGGCTTTGGCACCAATCTGACTTAGATTCAAATCCCTGTTCTGTTGCCTCCTAGTGTGTGACTTTGGGCAAGTTACTTACCTCGTCAAAACTGCTTCTTCATCTGTAAAGTGGAGACCATGATAACAGTAACATCTCTAAGAGCTGCTGAAAGGATTAAATGTGATAATAAATATTACTTCCTGAGCATAACTTCACTCATAGAATGGTAATAAATATTATTCAATCTTGCTATGTCAGAACAGTCTTGTGTAATTAGATGTTAAAACTGAGGTTTCAATTAGGCACCAAGATAAGATAGATGAGCATCTTCAAAGTGAGATGCCAGTTCTCTATGTAGACTGCCAAATAAAATAGATGGAGACACATGCTCCACCTTTTGGTCCTCCTTTACCTGTCAATGCGTCAGACATCGAAAAGAACTGAAAATGAAGAGGAGGGCAAAGGGTTGATGAGGAAGATGTCTTTATATAATGCTATCCTGAGAAGCTTATTTTCTCCCTGTCTTTAGAAGTGAAAGATACTGCTCTTTTTATCGTAAAGCTAGAAATGAATGTGTAGAATACCACGTGGGAAGTTTTAATAAGGATAGGACAGGCTTTGCTGCAGTAACAAATATACCCAGCAATCTCAGTGTCTTAATCCAACTAAGATTTATTTCCTACTCAGGGTGAAGTCTGGTGCTGTCCTCTTCCATCTTATAGAGGTGCTGTCTGGAACACAAGGCCTTCAAGGAAGGAGAGATAGAAGGTGGAAGTGTCTGGCTCTTAACTACCTTGGTCCAGAAGGGGCACATGGCAGTCCCATGGCTTCAATCCAACTGCAAGAGAGTCTGGTAAACACTGGAGCACGTGGGTATTTGGTGAGCAGTACCAACTCCTAGGAACTTTTCCTCTAGGAGATCTTGAAGTGTGTTTACCGATTCTTTGTGATGTAGTCTGCCAGCTTCCTCTGTCCATGGAGTTCTCCAGGTAAGAATACTGGAATAGGTAGCCATTCCCTTCTCCAGGGGATCTTCCCAACCCAGCAATTGAACCCAGGTCTCCTACATTGTAGGTGGATCTTTGCTGTCTGAGCCACCATGGAAGCCCCTTTTACTTTTCTTTTTTCCCCACCAATTCCTAAGAGTTCTTCCTCTCGGAGAGCTTGAAGACTGTTTACTGCATAAGGATATACACAGAAAACACATTCTTCATGAAGGGTGTGGGCTGGTTCCCCGTGGTGGAGGAACTGCTACACCATGATGACTGGCTTGTGGCAGGAGGATGATCTGGGAGGCAGAGCCTGGGCAGCTTCACTATCGGGATGAATCAGCTGTAACCACTTTCCATCTCATGTCACTTCATTCAGAAAGATTCAAATTCTTGTGAGAGAGAATCTTATTGGATCATTTTAGGTCACATGCTTATCTTTGAGCCAATCACTATCCAAAGGAATGGAGCACTCTGACTGGCTAGGCTTGGGTCACATCCTTATCCCTGGACCAGCGAGGGTCAGGCCCACCAGAGTCTCATGGGACAAGAAGGGAAGGTTGGTATTCCATCCCTTTGTCAGAGCAAGACTGAGTCAGCTGCAAAGCATCACCACAGGACCTTAATGTGAGTCAGAAGAAGGAGCTACCTTTGGCAGGATCAGTGTTCTGGGCTCAGGACTTGGTAAGCAGAGTCTGTATGGATTCAGACACTTGCCCTCCAGATTTCCTTGGAGTGGGACCTCGATATCAACCTCTTTTCTTTTTTTCAAGTTTTTTGGGCATGCCACATTACTTTCAGGATCTTAACTCCCCAGAGAGAAAGTGAAGTCACTCAGTTGTGCTCGATTTTTTGCGACCCCATGGATAGCAGCCTGCACCAAGCTCCTCTGTCAATGGGATTTTCAAGGCAAGAGTACTGGAGTGGGTTGCCATTTCCTTCTCCAGGGAATCTTCCCAACCCAGGGATCGAATCCAGGTCTCTTACATTGTAGACAGATGCTTTACCGTCTGAGCCTCCCCAACCAGTGATCAAATCTGTGGCCCCTGCAGCGGAAGCTCAGAGTCTTAACCACTGGACCAAATGGGAGCTCTCTCAGCATCTTTTCTCTTCCTTTTCCTTTCCTTCACCCTCCTTCCTTCTCTTCTCGTCTCTTCTTTCTTTTTTCCTCTCTCTTTTTTTCTTACAATTTAATTCCTTTTACTGTGTGCCTAAACTTGTGCATCCATCACCATCATCAATTTAAAAGCATTTTCATTGCTCCAAGAAAATATCAATGTACCCCTTCACATCCCGAATCCCCCTGTCCCCCCTTTCCCTACTCTCCACCCCTGGCTGCAGGCAACCAGTAATCTGCCTTCTGTCCATGCAGATTTGTCTACTCTGGACATTTCTTATAAATGGAATTATACAATATGTGATCCTTCATGATGGCTTCTTTCACTTAGCATAATGATTTCAAGGTTCACCATGTTGTAGGATGTATCAGTACTTCATTTTTTAAATTGCTGAATAATCTTTTACTATATAGACATACCACATTTTATTTATCCACTCATCAGCTAATGGAAATGGGATTGTTTCCACTTCTTGGCTATTATGAATAATGCCACCATAAATATTCTTGTACAAGGTTGCGTGGATCTGTTTTCAGTTCTCTGAGGTATATACTAGGGGTGGAATTGTTGGGTCATATGATGCTTCTGTGTTTAACCTTTTGAGGAACTGTTTTCCAAAGCAGCGGCACCTTTTTACATTCATATACCAGAAGTGCAAGAGCGTTTCTTACACTTTGTTTCACATCACCACCAGAACTTATTATCTTTTTGCTTATAGGCTTTCTGGAGGGTGTGAAGTGGTATTTCACTGTGGTTTTGATTTGAATTTCTCTGATGAATAATAATGTTGAGCATCTTTTCATATGCTTATGGGCCATTTGCCTATCTCCTTTGGACAGTTATCTACTCAGATCCTTTGTTCATTAAAAATTGAACTATGTTTTTATTTAGTCTACATATGAGTCAGACACATAATTTGCAAAAACTTTCTCATTCTGTGGGTCATCTTTTCACTCTTTTGATGGTGTTGTTTGAAGGAAAAAGTTTTTAATTTTGATGAAGTCCAATTCCTCCATCTTTCTTTTGCTGCTTGTGATTTAGGGGTCAAATGTAAGATCCAAAGTCAAGGTTACAGAGATTATATGTATGTTTTCTTTAAAGAGTTTGATAGTTTCAGCTCTTACGTTTAGGTCTTTGATCCATTTTGATCCATTTTTTACACGATGTGAGACAGGGATACAACTTCATTTACTGTTACATGTGGCTATCTAGTTGTTTCAGCACAATTTGATAGAAAGATTATTCTTTATCTCTTGCCAAAAATCAACTGACCATGGATATATGGGTGTATTTCTGAGTTCCCAATTTTATTCTATTGATATTTATGCCAGTACCACACTGTCTTGACTACTGTAGTTTTGCAGTAACTTTTGAAGTTGGAAACTAGGAGTCCTCCAACTTTTTCTTTCAAGATTGTAAGATTTTATTGTGGATCTCTTGAATTTCCTTGTGAGTTTTAGGATAAGCTTGCTAAGTCGCTTCAGTCATGTCCAACTCTGTGTGACCCCAGAGATGGCAGTCCACCAGGCTCCTCTGTCCCTTGGATTCTCCAGGCAAGAACACTGGAGTGGGTTGCCATTTCCTTCTCCAATGCATGAAGTGAAAAATGAAAGTGAAGTCGCTCAGTCATGTCTGACTCTTAGCGACCCCATGGACTTCAGCCTACCAGGCTCCTCCATCCATGGGATTTTCCAGGCAAGAGTACTGGAGTGGGGTGCCATTGCCTTCTCTGTAGGATAAGCTTATCAATTTTTAAAAAGAAGCCAGGTGGGATATTGACAGGGATTGCACTGAATCCGTAGATCAATTTGGGAAGCCTGGTCAAAATGCAACACTTCACTTTCTGATCTATGAACATGGGATTCTTTCATTTACACAACACTTTTTTTTATTTTTGGTAGTTTTCAGAGTACAAGTTTCACTCTTTTGTTACCTCAGAGCTTTCCTGAAGCTTCTTTGGTGATGCCAATGTACAGTCGAACTTGCATCATGATTTCAATAGCTAACATTCCGTCAGTGCTTTGAATCCAGGCTGAGCTTCAGGGAAGTGGAAAGCAGAGCAGAGCCAGGACTGAAGTCCAGATGCGTGACTCCCGAGTTGGGCTCTTTTATCCGTCTGCTTCTCAGGAAACGCACCTGGGATTGTAACTGAACTGAAAGAGATACAAGGCCCTCAGAGGATTCACAGAGAGGTTGCAGGCAACAAAGCCATGATCACATCTTGAAAAAGATACCTAAGCTCTCCTACTGCCTTCCAGGGCTCCCAAGTGGGTGTCCCCCATCTCTCCTTCAAAGTAAACATACACATCTTGTATTAATTCCATAAATATTTACTGATTTATAGCTGATATGTCAGGAGTATGGGAGGCCAGTGGCTTGCAACTGGAGTCTGAAGTGGAGGGCGTTTGTGGGACAGGACCCTTAACTTGTGGGGTCTATGCTAACCTCGGGTACTCAGTGTCAGATTGCATAGAATTATTGACACCCAGTTGGTGTGTGGAGAGCTGGAGAATTGATTGCTAGTGTCTTCATGTCCCAAGTGTTAGAGAAAAAATAGAAAAAAACAGTGTGTGATGGGTGGTTGAGGACAGCCTCCCTGAGACCTACTATGTGAAGATCCAGAACAGAGTCCCAGTCTGGGTGGAATGGCAAGCACAGTGGCACCAAGGAGGTCCCGAGCTTGGTGTTTTGGAGGGTCAGAAAGAAGCCAGGTGTGGCCAGAGCGTCGTGAAGAGTGAGCTGAGAACAGAGAGCCAAGCAGGGGCTAGATCCTGAGGGTCTTATTATTGGTTGCTGTCTGGGCAGGAAACAGATGGACCCCTTGGGGAGGGTAAGAAATAAAAGTTTAATGAGAGGACTGTTGATGGAAGTTGGGTGGGGTTAAAGGAGGCTAATAAGGAAGGATGAAGCACTTCCGGTAGCAGTGGGCCCTTGTTGCCACACTACTCCTGATGGAGCCAGGGAGGAGCTGGGAGGGGAACCCAGAAAGAGTCGTGGCTGTAAGAGACTATGTGTGGCTCTTACAGGGAAGGGCCCAGCTGTGCCAACCCCCAGCCAGGCAGAGAGGAAGCTGGGAGTGAGGCCCCGCCCCTCCCCTCCCATCTGGCACCTCCCTGCTGGCACCCCTCATTGGCCATCCCCTCCAGAAGCCAGAGGGCAAAAGTTGATGTTGAATCAGGTCAACACTAAGCAGGACGGAGGATGAAGAGTGACCTGGGGACAAATAGGGAAGGTCTAGGCCAGTCATGGAAGGGGCGGCTCCAGTGTGCATTTTATTCCTAGAGGGGCCTCTGCAGGTTTAAGCTGGGGAGTGATCTGATCCGGGATGAACTTGACCTCTCTGGCTGCAGTCTGGGGAATAGACTGGGTGGGGAGGGGGTGGGTGGAGAGAGCAGTTGGGGAGGTTCTTCTAGTTACCCACGGGGGATGATGATGGTAGATTGGACCTGAGGTGGTGTGGCCAGGATGCAGAGAAGAGCATGGGGTCAAGGTTATAGTTTGAGTTGAAACTGACAGGAATTGCTGGTGGATTAGGTGTGAACAAAGGGGTAAGGCAATGTGAGAAAGGAGAATGGGGAAGAGAGTAATGGATGACTCAGTTTCGGCCTCACTTAAAGCTCAGGAAACTCACAGCTGTGTGTGCGTGGAAATGTCACCCCTCTGGACTCGTCCCGTTTGCCCAGCCTCAATGCTTCACAGGGAAAGGGGACTTATGTGACTTCCTAGAACTGCCTTATGTGGCAGGCATCTTCTCAACAAGTGAAGAATCCAGACAGCAGAGAGGCTGAGACATCTGCCCAGGATCACACAGCAAAAAGGTCGTGGAGACCTGGGTCTGTCTGATGCAAGACCACCCTGTGCAGAAGGAGTCAGATGGGCTCTCTTGCCCCACACTTCAGCCACAAACTGTGGCTTGTGCTGCCCTGTGAGATCTGTTCTAGAGAGAGGCTGCAAGCCCCTCAGCAGCATGTGCATGCTGTTAGGGATGCCTGAGGGGATACGTCTGTAGTGTGTAGGAATTTGGGCAAAGCAGCAGCCCTAGCAGATGCTTTTTAGTTTTTTTCCCCCCTATTTTACAGAATTGAAGAACAAGGAAGGGAACTAACATTTACAAGCTCATTCATTCATTTCAGTTCAGTTCAGTTGGTCAGTCACGTCTGACTCTTTGAGACCCCATGGACTGCAGCATGCCAGGCTTCCCTGTCCATCACCAATTCCCCCAGCTTGCTCAAACTCATGTTCATCGAGTCGGGGATGCCATCCAACCATCTCATCCTCTGTTGTCTCCTTCATTATGGAATTCAGAGACTTATTCCTGAATTCCTGTCTTGCTGGGCAGGCTTCTTACATTGTCATATTGAATCCCTGAAATGAACCCAGCCAAGGTAGTGTTACTTACACTACTTCTCCCCTGATTCATAGACTTGAGGAAACAGGACTCAGAGAGGACAAGTGACTTGCTCAAGGTAATACTATCCCCCCACCCAAGCATCTACCACTGAGTGTAAGGCCCCTGGGTGGCAAACTATGGGGCACAGTGTTAGAATCATGGTGCTAAGGCCATGAACCCAGCACCTTCATTCAAATGCTGAATCCAGGCCATCTTCATTCAAATCTTGGTTCTCTTCTTTCGAGGTATGACCTCAGTTTCCACATCTGTAAAATGGGGTTAGTAATGGTGTCTATCTGAAAGACTACTGCAAGGATTGATGGAGATGAGGCATGCAAATGGCTGAGCAGAGCAAGGGCTCAGAGCACTTTGACCATCACTGGGATCTCCCTTTCTGAAGCTAGAGTCTGATTCAACGCCATGAGGTAGACTTCCCAGCCATCTCTGGGCCCCTTCATTCAGCATGAGTCAGATCAGTTCTGCTTCCTTCCCTGAGATGCTGCCTGGCACTGGGCCCTGGGATGCAGATGCAGAAATGGGAGGATGGGCTTTGCCTCCAAGCCATCTCATCATGGGGGGACGAGTGCAGACACAGGCACACACCTCAGAACCCAACAAGTGCAACTGTAAAACTGGGTTCAAACAAGAGTGAGAACAGCAACNTTATTCAGCATGAGTCAGATCAGTTCTGCTTCCTTCCCTGAGATGCTGCCTGGCACTGGGCCCTGGGATGCAGATGCAGGAATGGGAGGATGGGCTTTGCCTCCAAGCCATCTCATCATGGGGGGACAAGTGCAGACACAGGCACACACCTCAGAACCCAACAAGTGCAACTGTAAAACTGGGTTCAAACAAGAGTGAGAACAGCAACACTCCCACCCCATTCTCTTCCTAGCGCATCACATGTTTCATTCATTTCTCTGCACTTGGTATCCAAAATCATCTTGTACATTTCTTGGTTGATTTGTGTGTTGCCAGTCTTTATCAGGGCTTCCCTGGTGGCTCAGCTGGTAAAGAATCCACCTGNTGATCTGATCCGGGATGAACTTGACCTCTCTGGCTGCAGTCTGGGGAATAGACTGGGTGGGGAGGGGGTGGGTGGAGAGAGCAGTTGGGGAGGTTCTTCTAGTTACCCACGGGGGATGATGATGGTAGATTGGACCTGAGGTGGTGTGGCCAGGATGCAGAGAAGAGCATGGGGTCAAGGTTATAGTTTGAGTTGAAACTGACAGGAATTGCTGGTGGATTAGGTGTGAACAAAGGGGTAAGGCAATGTGAGAAAGGAGAATGGGGAAGAGAGTAATGGATGACTCAGTTTCGGCCTCACTTAAAGCTCAGGAAACTCACAGCTGTGTGTGCGTGGAAATGTCACCCCTCTGGACTCGTCCCGTTTGCCCAGCCTCAATGCTTCACAGGGAAAGGGGACTTGTGTGACTTCCTAGAACTGCCTTATGTGGCAGGCATCTTCTCAACAAGTGAAGAATCCAGACAGCAGAGAGGCTGAGACATCTGCCCAGGATCACACAGCAAAAAGGTCGTGGAGACCTGGGTCTGTCTGATGCAAGACCACCCTGTGCAGAAGGAGTCAGATGGGCTCTCTTGCCCCACGCTTCAGCCACAAACTGTGGCTTGTGCTGCCCTGTGAGATCTGTTCTAGAGAGAGGCTGCAAGCCCCTCAGCAGCATGTGCATGCTGTTAGGGATGCCTGAGGGGATACGTCTGTAGTGTGTAGGAATTTGGGCAAAGCAGCAGCCCTAGCAGATGCTTTTTAGTTTTTTTCCCCCCTATTTTACAGAATTGAAGAACAAGGAAGGGAACTAACATTTACAAGCTCATTCATTCATTTCAGTTCAGTTCAGTTGGTCAGTCACGTCTGACTCTTTGAGACCCCATGGACTGCAGCATGCCAGGCTTCCCTGTCCATCACCAATTCCCCCAGCTTGCTCAAACTCATGTTCATCGAGTCGGGGATGCCATCCAACCATCTCATCCTCTGTTGTCCTCTTCATTATGGAATTCAGAAACTTATTCCTGAATTCCTGTCTTGCTGGGCAGGCTTCTTACATTGTCTTATTGAATCCCTGAAATGAACCCAGCCAAGGCAGTGTTACTTACACTACTTCTCCCCTGATTCATAGACTTGAGGAAACAGGACTCAGAGAGGACAAGTGACTTGCTCAAGGTAATACTATCCCCCCACCCAAGCATCTACCACTGAGTGTAAGGCCCCTGGGTGGCAAACTATGGGGCACAGTGTTAGAATCATGGTGCTAAGGCCATGAACCCAGCACCTTCATTCAAATGCTGAATCCAGGCCATCTTCATTCAAATCTTGTTTCTCTTCTTTAGAGGTATGACCTCAGTTTCCACATCTGTAAAATGGGGTTAGTAATGGTGTCTATCTGAAAGACTACTGCAAGGATTGATGGAGATGAGGCATGCAAATGGCTGAGCAGAGCAAGGGCTCAGAGCACTTTGACCATCACTGGGATCTCCCTTTCTGAAGCTAGAGTCTGATTCAACGCCATGAGGTAGACTTCCCAGCCATCTCTGGGCCCCTTCATTCAGCATGAGTCAGATCAGTTCTGCTTCCTTCCCTGAGATGCTGCCTGGCACTGGGCCCTGGGATGCAGATGCAGAAATGGGAGGATGGGCTTTGCCTCCAAGCCATCTCATCATGGGGGGACAAGTGCAGACACAGGCACACACCTCAGAACCCAACAAGTGCAACTGTAAAACTGGGTTCAAACAAGAGTGAGAACAGCAACACTCCCACCCCATTCTCTTCCTAGCGCATCACATGTTTCATTCATTTCTCTGCACTTGGTATCCAAAATCATCTTGTACATTTCTTGGTTGATTTGTGTGTTGCCAGTCTTTATCAGGGCTTCCCTGGTGGCTCAGCTGGTAAAGAATCCACCTGCGATGCGGGAGACCTGAGTTCAATCCCTGGGTTGGGAAGATCCCCTGGAGAAAGGAAAGGCTACCCATACCAGTATCCTGGCCTAGAGAATTCCCTGGACTGTATAGTCCATGAGGTCACAAAGAGTCGGACACGACTGAACCACTTTCACTTTATCAAGAAGTAACCTGCCCATCACTGGCTCCTGCACTGTCCAGCATCATGTCTGGCATCTGCAGCTGCTTGATAAATATTGGTTGACTGCATCAATAGATGTTGGGTAGAATGAAGTCTCATGAGTCATCAACGCTCTGTCCTTGGACATGGCAGATGGAGGCAGGAGATAGCAGGGAAGGAATTTGTGGCTCAGGCCTTGAGCTCTCCTGTCCTCTGTACAAGCCTGTGTCATCAGGGATGCTGACAGGGACTACAGCCTTGGGTCACCTTGGAGGTTGGCTACTAACACTTCTCCACCCAAGGGGCTGTTTGAGACTTCAAGGAGGAAATTTCAGGGGTGAAGGTGGGAGGGAAGGTCTGGGCAGCAGACTGTATACTAGCGAGTTTGAATAAGCCTGTGGAGGTCTCAGTGTATTTGTCCAGTGAGAGGGGTGCTAACACCCATTTATAGCAGTTACGGCAGATATCAGCCAACCTCATTACTCACCACGTTTAAAACGAGCCCATGTAAACGGGAAGCCCTTCCCTGGCAAACGGGAAGCCCTCTGTCAAGGTTGTTTGTGCTAAGTGGCTTCAGTCGTGTCAGACTCTTTGCAACTCTATGGACTGTAGCCCACCAGGCTCCTCTTGTCCGGGGGATTCTCCAGGCAAGGATACTGGAGTGGGTTGCCATTCCCTTCTCCGGGGTATCTTCCCAACCTAGGAGTCAAACCCACATCTCTTACATGTACCTACACCGGCAGGCAGGTTCCTTAACACTAGCGCCAGTCAGTGTTAGCCATGCCCTTTCAAGGGTCGCAGGCTAGTCCTGAATCCACCGGCCACGGGCACCCCGACACCTCGATTCTGTTCCTTCATGGGACCCTTTCTAACTAATCAAGTTCTCTCCCGAGACTTTCCAAGGTCTAGGAGTGGCCGCTGGGCTGCAGCAAAGAGCTTCCTTCAATGCTTCAAACGTGATNGACACCTTGATTCTGTTCCTCCATGGGACCCTTTCTAACTAATCAAGTTCTCTCCCGAGACTTTCCAAGGTCTAGGAGTGGCCGCTGGGCTGCAGCAAAGAGCTTCCTTCAATGCTTCAAACGTGATTCTTAAAAAAAAAAACAAGAAACCTTTCCTGGATTGTTGCCTGCGGCAGACACAGTTTAAATTAACTTAAACCATTTCCTTCTCCCACCCTCACCTCGTTATCCTTTTTCACGGAGGAGAGAAGAGAAAACCTTTTCAGGAAAAAGCTACGGGAGACGCTTCTCTTTCTCTTCCCTCCAGCGGATGCCAGGCCCGGAGATGCTAAAGTTTGCAGCCCGCGCGCTGCAGTCGCCGCGAGGGAGGTACCCTTTAGGGCCGGTTGCTAGGGAACGAGGGCGGCTCGGGTCCCAGGGGAGGGTGGCCGGTGCCAAGTCCAGCCGCCGCCCCGCGCTGCAGTGCCGCGCGCGGCCGCTAGGGTGCAGCAGGGCCCTGCGGATGGCGCGGCCGCCCGCTCGGCTTCTTGCATGCCGACCACGTCCCCGGCAGGGGCGGCGGGATGCAAAAGCCGGCGGCGGGGCGGCGACCCGAGCTCAGGGCTGCGGGGGCCGCAGGGCGCCGGCCTGAGATCTGCCTCTCGTCGCCCTCCGCTCTAATTCTGGTACCCTAGGATCAGAGCTGGTCCAGGGCAGCATCTCACTGCCTCTTCATCCCTTTTCATCCCACCCTGGGTTTCCGCGGGAAATTGCTTCCAGAACGCCCGCGGATACCACAAATCTGCGGATGCTCACATCCCTTGCAGACAGTGAGATACTACAGCCGGCCCTCCGTAAACGCGGGTTCAGCCAAAATTTGATGCGTGCGGTTGACTCGTTTCCATCCTTTCTTTCTTCGTTCCTTCGACCCTCACACACCAATCTCTTCCTTCCCGGCCTTCCTTCTTCCCTTTCTCCCTTCTCAATTCCTCCCTTCCTTCTTTCCTCTCTTTCACTGCCCACTCACCATCCATTCATTTCCCTCTCCGTCCATCCATCCCTCCAGCTTCCTCCCTCCTGCTCTTCTTTCTCATTTCCTTCTGGCTCTAGAGTTGGACTAGAATTCCTACTGTTGGCCAAACGTCTCTGGGCAAGTTGTTAACTTTTGTGCATCAACCGTTGTGCGTCTGGGCAGCAAGGACTCCCAGACCAGCCTCACTGGGGCTGCTTTGAGGATGGAGGGATGGTCCACAGAAAACTCTTGCACAAATGCTTGGTACCTCGTGAGCACCCNTCAACCGTTGTGCGTCTGGGCAGCAAGGACTCCCAGACCAGCCTCACTGGGGCTGCTTTGAGGATGGAGGGATGGTCCACAGAAAACTCTTGCACAAATGCTTGGTACCTCGTGAGCACCCCAATGACGCTCTCAGCGTCACCTCCTGTTACTTCTTTCTCCGCTCAGGCTGCTCATTACAGTCACCTGGGGGACCTTTTGAGCCGATTACCTGGGCGCTGGTGGGGTCCAGGCCGTGGTAATTCTTGACNTCACTATTTGTTTGACTGACTCTACAGCCTGTACTCTTTTTTTTTTCTTTTTTAACTTTTTATTTTGTATTGGGGTATAGATGATTAAAAATGTTATGATAGTTACAGGTGAATAACAAAGGGATTCAGCTATACATATACATACATCCATTCTCCTCCAAACTCCCCTCCCATCCAGGCTGCCACATTACATTGAGCAGAGATCCATGTGCTATACAGTAGGTTCTTGTTGGCTATCCATTTAAAATATAGTAGTGAGTACATGGCCATCCCAAACTCCCTAACTCTCCCTTTCTCCATCCTTTCCCTGGTAACCATAAGTTCTCTCTCTAAGCCTGTGAGTCTCTTTCTGTTTTGTAAGTAAGTTTATTTGTATCTTTTTAGATTCCACATGTGAGGGGTGTCCTATGGTGTCTCTCCTTCTCTGTCTGACTTACTTCACTCAGCATGATAATCTCTAGGTCCATCCATGTTGCGGCAATGGCATTTTATTCTTTTTAATGTACAGCCTCTACTCTTAATCCTTGTCATATTTATTTTCCAGCTTGAGATAAATACTGTAAAAGACACTCATGGAAACCCCTCTATTTCTTAAATCCTAGGAGGCAGGTTCCCTGAGGGGTAACATTTCAGTCTTCAGGAACCTCAGGTTAAAAGAACTAGAGATGCTAATTTGCTCCTGCATCCACCTCTCCTTCTGCAGGAAACTTCCACCTCACAGCCCTGCTGCTAAGTCGCTTCAGTCGTGTCCAACTCTGTGTGACCCCATAGACGGCAGCCCACCAGGCTCCCCCGTCCCTGGGATTCTCTAGGCAAGAACACTGGAGTGGGTTGCCATCTCCTTCTCCAATGCGTGAAAGTGAAAAGTGAAAGTGAATTTGCTCAGTCGTGTCCGACCCTTAGCGACCCCATGGACTGCAGCCTACCAGGCTCCTCCGTTCATGGGATTTTCCAGGCAAGAGTACTGGAGTGGGTTGCCATTGCCTTCTCCCCTCACAGCCCTGGCCACCTTAAATGGCCATCATCTGTTAAAGGTGACTCCACCCTTCTCTTTCCAGTCATGGCTGATTGGACCAGCAGTGACCATGTGACCTGAGAACAGCCAGTGTGTAGGTTGGCCCACCACCTATCACTGGTGTAGCCTGGATGGGCTTGGCCAATCAGCTAGCTCTCCTGGAATTTGAACAACATGCAGAGGGAAATTCCCCATTGGTAGTGGATTGCCAAGAAGATTCAGGGTTGGAGCAATCATCTGGGAGCCCTGAATCACAGAAGCAGCCTGTTGGTGGAGAGAGGAGGTCGTGGCAGCTGTGTAAAGAAGAGTGGAGGTTCCACAAAGGAGTGGCTTCCCAACTGTTAGTAGCTTTCAGTTGGGCTGTGCAGCCTCTTAGCTCTACTTTCCCATTTCATCCATGGCACCAGCATTTTTCAGAACTCTGGTGTGCATTCCATACCTATCTGTGGATTTAAGCATTTCTTTTTCTCTTTTTTCAGTTTAAAGGCACAGGAATATTAGTTGAAATGAATTAGGTGGAATAAAAATTAATTCAACAAATAATTATTGAGTTTCAACTCTGGGTCAGGAACCGTGCCAGGTTCTGTGAATGAGATGGGATCCATCAGGGATGTGGACCCATTTCTGACTTTAAGTTTTCCTGGCGCCATCGCACACAGCCCAGAGTGTGTCTTGTCTCTGCTCTGATCATGCATGTGTGTGAGCAAAATCACTTCAGTTGTGTCTGACTCTGCAACCCTTTGGACCATAGCCTGTCAGACTCCTCTGTCCATGGGATTCTCCAGAAAAGGGTCCTGGAGTGTGTTGCCATGCCCTCCTCCACGCTCTGATCATAGGCTGGATATATTCCCAACAGGATGCTTCTGTGGATATTGTTTGCCTCATGGGTGATTGTAGGGGCAGGGAGGTTGAGAACTGCTGGTCTAGACTGAATGGCTATGTTAATTTGATGACCCTCTCTCTCTGGTCTTTACAAACCGAAGAGCTTGGATCAGGTATGTCTGAAGGTCTTTCTAGAGCATATGGCTTGGGGAAGAAAGTGGGCTTCCTTATTTACTGTAAACCTACAATGACCAACACTTTAGCAGGGAAAGAGACCAAAGGTTGTAGACTGTCCTTAGGGTCCCCATGGGCCTGTCCTATGCTTGTTCCTGCTGCCATCGCCATGCTGGCTTTTGGGATGTTTAGCCAATCTGAGCACTTTTCTGTGTGGATCCAGAAGGAAGTCTGTGGTCTCTCCTGGGTGGAGGGAAACAGTGCCACTTGGCTGAGTCGTCTCTCTTCTCTTTCTTCCCTTCATGACTTTTTCTTGTTTTCAATTACACAAATGAAAATAGTGTCCAATACTACTGTATATAAAATAGGTAATCAACAAGGACCTGCTGTACAGCACAAGGAACTTTACTTAATACTCTCTAATAACTCACATGGGAAAAGAATCTAAGAATGGATCTATGTATAACTGAACCACTTTGCTGTAACACCCGAAACTAACACAACATTGTAAATCAACTACACTCTAATACAAAATAAAACTTTAAAAAGTAGTGTGTAAAGCACACACAGAATTTAAAAAATAACCACAAAATAAAGACCTAAGTTGAGAAATAGAACATTTATCAGCACCTCAGAAACTCCTAGATCTTTTCTCCGGTGACAGTTTCCCTCCCTTTCCAAAAGTTAGCACCAGCTTGAACTTTGTGCTAAGGTTTAATTCATTTTTACTGCTGTCTGGTGTACCGTTGCGTGAATGACTACAGCTTTTGTATCCATTCTGTTGATGACGGACACATGAATTGTTTCCAGCTGGGGAGGATATTCCTGTTTATGTCTCCTGCACACTTGTTCAAGGGTTAATCTAATGTATGTGACTGAGAGGATGACTGCTGGGTCCTGAGATTTTCTTATGTAAAAACCTGAGAAGCTAAATCCAACCTGTTTTCAAAAGTAGTGGTACCAAACACCCCACCACCCGTGTTTGAGCATTCCTGCGACCCCACATCCCTGATGATATTTTTCTTTAACAATTTCGCCCATCTCTTTGGTGGGAATTTGAAATCTCATTGTGATTTTAATTTGCACTTTTGTGATTTGCGTCTTTTAAATTGTTATTTGTTACTGATGTAGCATTAGTTTTTAGCATCATGTAAGTCTCATGTGTACAACATTGTATGTCTACTTCCCTGTACACTGCAGGGGGCTCACCATCAAAAGTCTGTCTCCATCCACACTACATAGTGGATCCCCTTGGCCCATTTCACCCTCCGCACCTTTGGCTCTCCCTACCCCACCGCCACCCTGCTGGCCCTCCCCGTCGGGCACCACTACTCCATTCTGTGTATCTACATGTTTGTGTGTTTGCTTTTATTTGGTTGAGTTTAGTTTATTTCTTTAAAAAATTTTTATATTACTAGATGTTTGAGTTTCCTCTTCTGGGAAATTCCTGTTCATGTCTCCCCCTGCTTTTTTTGTGTGTGTGGTGTGGTCTTCTTACTGATTCATGGGAATTCTTAATATAGTTTGAATAGCAATCTTTTGTTGATTTATATGCTGTAAATATCTTCTCTTACATCCATGTATTCTTGAAAAAATTCAAAATGGCTAATACTAAAATTCCACCTGAAGTCCTCCTCAATCCACTCCCTTTTCTCCTCAGAAGTAACAACTTATCATTTAACTGTGGTTTCTTTCAACTGTTTTCTATGCATTCATGCACACACACGCACATACATTCCTATAAGAACACATTGTCTTCTTCCGTTTGTTCCAATACAATCTGTAGGTATTATTCTGTAAACTCTGAGTTCACTTACTCTGTCTTGAAAAGTGAAAATGAAAGTTGCTCAGTCGTGTCTGACTCTTTGCGACCCCGTGGACTATATACGCTGTGGAATTCTCCAGGCCTGAATACTGGAGTGGGTAGCTGTTTCCTTCATCTGTCTATAGTCGTTTGTCTAGGTCTATCTCATTCTTGTTATTTGCTTCCTAGTATTTATTCCATAATACCTTCCTGGGTCAGGAAGAGCTGCTGGAAAGGGGTAGGCTACCCACTCCAGTATTCTTGGGCTTCCCTGGTGGCTCAGCTGGTAAAGAAACTGCCTGCAATGGATCCCTGGGTTGGGAAGATCCCCTGGAGAAGGGAACGGCTACCCACTCCAGTATTCTGGCCTGGAGAATTCCATGGACTGTATAGTCCACGGTGTTGCAAAGAGTCAGACACGACTAAGCGACTTTCACATTCCATAATATGTGCATTATTTTAATTTAGTCATTCCTTTATCTACAGACACGACATTGTTTACAACTGTTCGCTCTTACAAATGATGCTTGTGGTGACCATCCCTATTTTATGCCTCCTTGGGCCTGGAGATGAGTATTTTTCTAGGATACTCACTTAGCGGTGGCTAAAATAATATCCTCATTTCAGATTTCAAGGTACTGACAGATTGCCTTCCCCAAAGCTACCATTTTCCATTTGTAGCAACAATACATGAAAGTACCCATTTCCCTACACTGTCATCAACCCTCAGCTTGATCTCATTTTTCTTATCCCTTTGACAGGTCTGAAAAGGTTTCTCTTTAATTTCCATAGTGCCTTGCTGGGTTGAGGATCTGTTTGTATGTGAGCTGATCCTAAGTCTTTGTTGTGTGTGAGTTGCCTGTTTATATACCTTGCTCATTTTGCGACTGGGCTGTTCTCCTTTTCTTTTTTTGCTTGTCAGTTGATTGCTTAAAAAAGCTTTAATTAGAGTATAGTTGATTTACAGTATTGTATAAGTTTTGGGTGTACAGCACAGTGATTCAGTTATAAATATGTATATATATATAGTATTTTTCAGGCTGTTTTTCCATAATATTTACTATGGCTCCCTGGGCTGTATAGTAGGTCCTTTTTGGTTATCTATGTTATAGTTTTGCTTTTTCTTATTAATTGATAGATAACACATTTTTTGACAGTCAAATATGTCAAAAAACATTTCCCTGCCAACTGGGATTTTATTTATTTTTTAAAAAATTTATTTATTTGTTTATGTATTTCTAACTGCTCTGGGTCTTCGGTGCGGTGCGCAGGCTTCTCCGTGCAGTGGCTTCTCTTGTTGCGGAGCTTGGGCTCCAGGACACTTGGGCTCCAGTAGTTACAGCCCGTGGGCCGTAGGGCACCAGCCCATTAGTTGTGGCATCTGTGTTTAGTTGCTCTGAGGCATATGGGATCTTCCCAGACCAGGGATTGAACCCTTGTCCCCTGCATTGGCAGGTGGTTGTTAACCACTGGACCACTGCAATTTTAGTCAAAATTCCCCACTGCAATTTTAGTCGAAAACTTTAGTATCTCATCTGGCAATTTTTCAAGGGGTCTAGTTCCCAGACCAGGTAAGCCTGAGAGTGTCCAGTGACCTGAGCTATCCCATCCCAGATCAGCAGTGGCTTCCTGGTGAGCATAACCTGGTGATAGCTCCAAGCCCGGGCCCACACAGGCCCAGGTGGCTTCCTCATGTCTCCCCAAAGATGGTGGCTGAAAGTCAGACGCCTGGAGCTCAGTTAGTGGGGAGGGTGTGCTTGGCATCTGTAGAATCACCACGTACTGTGGAGTGACTCTGAGTCATCATACACACACCTCCCCAATCCCTATAGCTGCCCTGTAGATGCCCACGGATAGCCCTATCAGAATTGCAGGTCCTTCACGGCCACCAAAGAGCGGGGCCAGGGTTATTCAAGCGTGACTTGAAATCTCACATTCTTTCCCTTGCAACATGGTGGCCCTGAAAGGGTCAGTGGTAGCAGGGGCTGCTGATATTCCTACTCTTATTACTATCACTGACAATCCTCGCACTCCTATGACTTCTGACAGTTCTTCTCCCTATTGCTACTACTAGTCCCAGTACTGTTATGAATGTGTCAATTTGGTAAATTCTCTCAAGTTTTATTTTATTGTGATAAGAACACAATGTGAGANCTCGCACTCCTATGACTTCTGGCAGTTCTTCTCCCTATTGCTACTACTAGTCCCAGTACTGTTATGAATGTGTCAATTTGGTAAATTCTCTCAAGTTTTATTTTATTGTGATAAGAACACAATGTGAGATCTATTCTCTTAACACATTTTTAAGCATACACAGCATTATTGTTGGCTATAGGTAGAACTCTTGGCAAACTGTCCTTCAAAAATGAAGGAGAGATAAAGACTTTACCAGCAACACGATAGCAACAGAAAAAAGGACTTGTTACTTTAGTCAGCTGTGCATGTGTCGGGCACGATTCTGGCAAACAAAGGAACTGATCCTTTAGTGGCTGATGGAAAAGCCAGTAGCTTTCGAGCTCTGCCTGTGTGTAGGCACTGTGCTCGGCACTTAATGGACACTATTCCATTTAGTTCATCTAGTTCTTAAATACACCCTGGGAATTTGGCACTATTGCTCATTTTCTGATCTTGGCTCAGATGTCACCTCTTCAGAGAAGCCTTCCCTGACACGCTATGCAAGTGGACATCACCCCCACCCCTGCAATCCCTGCCCCATCCTGTTCCCTCCATCCTGTCTCCCTGTGGATGCGTTCTGGTCACATGTTATCATTGTCTGTGTGATGATTTTCTGTCTCCCCGCTAGACCAAGAGTGACCTGTGTCTATAGGGTTTTCCATTTTATCATAGGCACCCCACACAGCAGCATCTGGTACACAGTAGGTACCAATCAAGACTTGTGGAATAAATTCCCATTTTCCAGATAGGGAAACTGAGACTCCAAGAAGTGGACAACTTTCCCAAGGTCACACTGCCAGAAAAGGCAGAGTGAGTGAATGAAGTTGCTCAGTCATGTCCGACTCTTTGCAACCCCGTGGACTGTAACCTGCCAACCTCCTCTGGCAGAAGAAGGACTCAAACCTTGGTCCTTCTGATTCCAGTGCCCCAGATTCCACTGACTGTATAGGGATTATACATATACATATATAGGGGCTTCCTGACGTGGGGGCTGTGTCCTGGCTTTCTGAGATGCTACTGAAGATGTACTCAGGTCACAGTGTTGCCTCTTACCTGGCTTTATAAAAGCCAATCACTTGGGACTTCCCTGGTGGCCCAGTGGTGAAGAATTTTCCTGTCAGTGCAGAGGATGAGGATTCGATCCCAGATCTGGGAAGATCCCACGTGCCACAGAGCAACCAAGCCACACGCTGCAGCTACTGAAGCCTGTGCTCCCAGAACCTGTGCTCCACGAGAGAAACCACTGCAAGGAGAAACCTGCACAACGCATGGAAGAGTTGCCACCACTCGCTGCAACTAGAGAAAGCCCAAGTAGCAATGAAGGCCCAGTGCAGCCAAAGATAACACACACACACACACACACACACACACACACACACACACACACACAAACCTAGTCAACTGGCCATACCTGGCATCTCAAAGCCAGGGAGTCAATAGGGATTTCCAGAGGCCACTTTCCAGGGTTCAGACTAGCCAGAGATGATTCCACCAATTTTCCTGATGTGAGAGGACACTGCTCACCCTAGTTGTCTTAGCCTCTTGGGGCCAGAGAGAACTTTAGAAAGTAAAGCCTGAATCTTGGTTGGTAAATATCTTAGCAATACCCAGCATCCAACAACAGGGTGGGTGCCCCATGATGCCATAGCACTGTTGTTGGCTGGAAAGGAAGGACTTTGCTCTAGACACTTGACCTCTCTGTTTATCTCATAAGCTATGCCCTCTTACCCCAAGGTCGTTGCATAGAACTTGTCCCCACTGTCAAAGAACACCTGTCCCCTGCTATTCCCACTTCCTTCACCTGGAGAAATGGTCCATGATCACTTATTGGATCTCAGCTTATACATTGCTTCCTTGGAGAAGCCTGCTAGGGCTCTGCAGGTCGGGACCAGGGATACTCTGGTCTGTTCTCCCGGTGTCCTGCACTTTCTCTTGAGCTTACTAGATTCCAGTAGCAGGAATCCCTCTGGCTCACCATGGTAGCTGCAGCACCAACTCAGTGCCTGGCACATGGTAGGTGCTCGGTAAACGTTATTTGTGTGAGCGTGGGATGTTTCTGACTGCCAGCCCTCCGAGGACCAGTCTTGCCAGGATGCCTCCTTCTGAGCAGAGGTGACTTGTTTGTTCTAATTGGTGGTCTCAACCATCTTGTTATGGACAGAACTGAGCGCCACTTCCATTTCATATATTGAAACCCTAACACCCAACATGACTGTCCTTGTAGACAGGGCCTTGAAAAGTAAAAAGTGAAAGTGTTAGTCACTTAGTCATGTTGGACTCTTTGTGACCCCGTGGACTGCAGCCTGCCAGGCTCCTCTGTCCATGGGATTCTCCAAGCAAGGATACTGGAGTGGGTTGCCATTTTCTTCTCCCAGGGATCTTCCTGACCCAGGGATTGAACCTGGGTTTCCTGCATTGCAGACAGATTCTTTACCCTTTGAGCCACCAGGGAAGCTTTGAAGGAGACAAAGACATTAAATGAGGTCGTAACACTGAGGCCCTAGTCCCATAGCACTGATGTCCTTATTAACAGAGGAGGAAACTTTAGAGTTCCAGCTCCCTTTCTCTCTATGCCACAGGAAGAAAATGGCCATCTACAAGCCAGGAACAGAGTTCTTCCTAGAAACCAAAACTTCTACACCTTGATCTTAGTATCCTCCAGAGCTTCAAGAAAATGCATTTCTGTGTTTAAGCGACCCAGTCCATGGTATTTTGTTATGGCAGCTGGAGCTGACCCAAGACCGATTGTTCCGCTTGCGGGGAAACCAATTCAGCTCCCTAGTTCCTTGCTCCAGCTCTGCCATCTTGGTTTATCAGAGGCTCTTTCTCAGGGTTGGCTGGCCTGAAGCCAGTGACTATGGCCAAGGAGAGCCAAGCCACTAGCAATTCCCATTTCTGGAGCCCTTGCGGTCTGGGAAACTCATTTCCTGTAAATCTCATGGGGGCCAAATACACAGCAATGTGCACTAATATATTTAGCTAACTATTTAATTGGACCATTGGCAACAGTTTCAGAAGAGTCAGGTTGAATAACAACAGAGTATGTCTAACCATCAAGAAAAAATTACAGTGTATCAGCATGAAGGCACTGCAAGAGTGCTACACAAATCTACACAAATCACTTTCTTTAGGTGGGGACCTTGTTTAGCTTTTCTGAAAGAAATGCTGCTTTTAATTATGTTCATTTTTAGAACACCACAAAATATCCACGAGAGACCCAAAATACACTAATATTTCTCCCCTTAAATGGTCTCCTTCAGAATTAACCGCTCTGCCATTTGTAAGGCAGGCTTAGTCTTGTTTGGAAGAGCGAGGGAACTATTTATTGATCCTCTGGACCCTTTCTAGGCTTCCCAGGTTGCGCTAGTCATAAAGAACTCACCTGCCAATGCAGGAGAGAAAAGAGATGCAGGTTAGATTACTGGATCAGGAAGATCCCATGGAGGAGGGCAGGGCAACTCACTCTAGTATTCTTGCCTGGAGAATGCTATGGACAGGGGAGCCTGGCAGGCTATGGTCCATAGTGTCGCAAAGAGTCAGACATGACTGAAGTGACTTAGCTTGCACGCACACCCTGGACCCTTTCTAGCAGCAGACATAAGGGCTCAAAGTGTGCCCCACGGCACTGGTTAGCTCAGCCCCTGGGAACATCACCTATACAACATTTGGCTAATTGTAGCACACCCTAGTTGGAGCCACCAGCACAGCCTCCAGCTCCACATCCAACTAAATACCAGCTTCTGTTGATTCTCCCTGTCTTTGCCAGACACACTAAGCCGGCCTGGTTCAGAACTGCTGCAGTGGACAGCTCCCTGCTCCTGCCGCATTTCTTCTGGTTTGTGTCTTCCAAAGCAAACTTTTCATGTATGACTATATAAATTTAAGTTCCTTAAATTAAATAACATTAAAAATTCTGCTTCTCTGTCACACTGGCTACACTTCAAGTTGCTGAGTGGCTGTGTGTGACTGGCTAGTGGCTATCATATTGGACAGCACTGATATAGAACAAGACTGCTTTATCCTCCAAAGGTCACTCAGCTCTGTGTACATACTACTCATGTATGGGGACCCTTGGCGGGGCATCTCCAGCCAATGGGTGATGAGCGTTGGTGGATACATTCCTCAGGCTCTCTGGGCTCCAGTGGGCATTTTATTTGGCTCTTCAGATGGTAACCAGCGAGAATGAGCTCCAGGTGCCCAAAGGGGTAATTTGCTCCCTGGCATACGCTTTACAGGTTCATCTCCTTTTCTTGCCTCCCTTTCCATACTTCTTCATAGTGCTTCCTGAGAGCCTCTCTTAAACAAACTGTGCTGTGCTTTGTCGCTCAGTCATTTCTGACTCTTTGCAACCCCATGGACAGTAGCC
>SJYW01045887.1:671074-686665 GCA_006410735.1 Raphicerus campestris | reverse complement strand
TTCCCAGACCAGGGATTGAACCCTTGTCCCCTGCATTGGCAGGTGGTTGTTAACCACTGGACCACTGCAATTTTAGTCAAAATTCCCCACTGCAATTTTAGTCGAAAACTTTACTATCTCATCTGGCAATTTTTCAAGGGGTCTAGTTCCCAGACCAGGTAAGCCTGAGAGTGTCCAGTGACCTGAGCTATCCCATCCCAGATCAGCAGTGGCTTCCTGGTGAGCATAACCTGGTGATAGCTCCAAGCCCGGGCCCACACAGGCCCAGGTGGCTTCCTCATGTCTCCCCAAAGATGGTGGCTGAAAGTCAGACGCCTGGAGCTCAGTTAGTGGGGAGGGTGTGCTTGGCATCTGTAGAATCACCACGTACTGTGGAGTGACTCTGAGTCATCATACACACACCTCCCCAATCCCTACAGCTGCCCTGTAGATGCCCACGGATAGCCCTATCAGAATTGCAGGTCCTTCACGGCCACAAAGGAGTGGGGCCAGGATTATTCAAGCGTGACTTGAAATCTCACATTCTTTCCCTCGCAACATGGTGGCCCTGAAAGGGTCAGTGGTAGCAGGGGCTGCTGATATTCCTACTCTTATTACTATCACTGACAATCCTCGCACTCCTATGACTTCTGACAGTTCTTCTCCCTATTGCTACTACTAGTCCCAGTACTGTTATGAATGTGTCAATTTGGTAAATTCTCTCAAGTTTTATTTTATTGTGATAAGAACACAATGTGAGATCTATTCTCTTAACACATTTTTAAGCATACACAGCATTATTGTTGGCTACAGGTAGAACTCTTGGCAAATTGTCCTTCAAAAATGAAGGAGAGATAAAGACTTTACCAGCAACACGATAGCAACAGAAAAAAGGACTTGTTACTTTAGTCAGCTGTGCATGTGTCGGGCACGATTCTGGCAAACAAAGGAGCTGATCCTTTAGTGGCTGATGGAAAAGCCAGTAGCTTTCGAGCTCTGCCTGTGTGTAGGCACTGTGCTCGGCACTTAATGGACACTATTCCATTTAGTTCATCTAGTTCTTAAATACACCCTGGGAATTTGGCACTATTGCTCATTTTCTGATCTTGGCTCAGATGTCACCTCTTCAGAGAAGCCTTCCCTGACACGCTATGCAAGTGGACATCACCCCCACCCCTGCAATCCCTGCCCCATCCTGTTCCCTCTATCCTGTCTCCCTGTGGATGCGTTCTGGTCACATGTTATCATTGTCTGTGTGATGATTTTCTGTCTCCCCGCTAGACCAAGAGTGACCTGTGTCTATTGGGTTTTCCATTTTATCATAGGCACCCCACACAGCAGCATCTGGTACACAGTAGGTACCAATCAAGACTTGTGGAATAAATTCCCATTTTCCAGATAGGGAAACTGAGACTCCAAGAAGTGGACAATTTTCCCAAGGTCACACTGCCAGAAAAGGCAGAGTGAGTGAATGAAGTTGCTCAGTCATGTCCGACTCTTTGCAACCCCGTGGACTGTAACCTGCCAACCTCTTCTGACAGAAGAAGGACTCAAACCCTGGTCCTTCTGATTCCAGTGCCCCAGATTCCACTGACTGTATAGGGATTATACATATACATATATAGGGGCTTCCTGACGTGGGGGCTGTGTCCTGGCTTTCTGAGATGCTACTGAAGATGTACTCAGGTCACAGTGTTGCCTCTTACCTGGTTTTATAAAAGCCGATCACTTGGGACTTCCCTTGTGGCCCAGTGGTGAAGAATTTTCCTGTCAGTGCAGAGGATGAGGTTTCGATCCCAGATCTGGGAAGATCCCATGTGCCACGGAGCAACCAAGCCACATGCTGCAGCTACTGAAGCCTGTGCTCCCAGAACCTGTGCTCCACGAGAGAAACCACTGCAAGGAGAAACCTGCACAACGCATGGAAGAGTTGCCACCACTCTCTGCAACTAGAGAAAGCCCAAGTAGCAATGAAGGCCCAGTGCAGCCAAAGATAACACACACACACACACACACACACAAACCTAGTCAACTGGCCATACCTGGCATCTCAAAGCCAGGGAGTCAATAGGGGTTTCCAGAGGCCACTTTCCAGGGTTCAGACTAGCCAGAGATGATTCCACCAATTTTCCTGATGTGAGAGGACACTGCTCACCCTAGTTGTCTTAGCCTCTTGGGGCCAGAGAGAACTTTAGAAAGTAAAGCCTGAATCTTGCTTGGTAAATATCTTAGCAATACCCAGCATCCAACAACAGGGTGGGTGCCCCATGATGCCATAGCACTGCTGTGGGCTGGGAAGGAAGGACTTTGCTCTAGACACTTGACCTCTCTGTTTATCTCATAAGCTATGCCCTCTTACCCCAAGGTCGTTGCATAGAACTTGTCCCCACTGTCAAAGAACACCTGTCCCCTACCATTCCCACTTCCTTCACCTGGAGAAATGGTCCATGATCATTTATTGGATCTCAGCTTACACGTTGCTTCCTTGGAGAAGCCTGCTAGGGCTCTGCAGATCGGGACCAGGGATACTCTGGTCTGTTCTCCCGGTGTCCTGCACTTTCTCTTGAGCTTACTAGATTCCAGTAGCAGGAATCCCTCTGGCTCACCATGGTAGGTGCAGCACCAACTCAGTGCCTGGCACATGGTAGGTGCTCGGTAAACGTTATTTGTGTGAGCGTGGGATGTTTCTGACTGCCAGCCCTCCCAGGACCAGTCTTGCCAGGATGCCTCCTTCTGAGCAGAGGTGACTTGTTTGTTCTAATTGGTGGTCTCAACCATCTTGTTATGGACAGAATTGAGCGCCACTTCCATTTCATATGTTGAAACCCTAACACCCAACATGACTGTCCTTGTAGACAGGGCCTTGAAAAGTAAAAAGTGAAAGTGTTAGTCACTTAGTCATGTTGGACTCTTTGTGACCCCATGGACTGCAGCCTGCCAGGCTCCTCTGTCCATGGGATTCTCCAAGCAAGGATACTGGAGTGGGTTGCCATTTTCTTCTCCCAGGGATCTTCCTGACCCAGGGATTGAACCTGGGTTTCCTGCATTGCAGACAGATTCTTTACCCTATGAGCCACCAGGGAAGCTTTGAAGGAGACAAATAAATTAAATGAGGTCGTAACACTGAGGCCCTAGTCCCATAGCACTGATGTCCTTATTAACAGAGGAGGAAACTTTAGAGTTCCAGCTCCCTTTCTCTCTATGCCACAGGAAGAAAGTGGCCATCTACAAGCCAGGAACAGAGTTCTCCCTAGAAACCAAAACTTCTACACCTTGATCTTAGTATCCTCCAGAGCTTCAAGAAAATGCATTTCTGTGTTTAAGTGACCCAGTCCATGGTATTTTGTTATGGCAGCTCGAGCTGACCCAAGACCGATTGTTCCTCTTGCGGGGAAACCAATTCAGCTCCCTAATTCCTTGCTCCAGCTCTGCCATCTTGGTTTATCAGAGGCTCTTTCTCAGGGTTGGCTGGCCTGAAGCCAGTGACTGTGGCCAAGGAGAGCCAAGCCACTAGCAATTCCCATTTCTGGAGCCCTTGCGGTCTGGGAAACTCATTTCCTGTAAATCTCATGGGGGCCAAATACACAGCAATGTGCACTAATATATTTAGCTAACTATTTAATTGGACCATTGGCAACAGTTTCAGAAGAGTCAGGTTGAATAACAACAGAGTATGTCTAACCATCAAGAAAAAATTACAGTGTATCAGCATGAAGGCACTGCAAGAGTGCTACACAAATCTACACAAATCACTTTCTTTAGGTGGGGACCTTGTTTAGCTTTTCTGAAAGAAATGCTGCTTTTAATTATGTTCATTTTTAGAACACCACAAAATATCCACGAGAGACCCAAAATACACTAATATTTCTCCCCTTAAATGGTCTCCTTCAGAATTAACCACTCTGCCATTTGTAAGGCAGGCTTAGTCTTGTTTGGAAGAGCGAGGGAACCATTTATTGATTCTCTGGACCCTTTCTAGGCTTCCCAGGTTGTGCTAGTCGTAAAGAACCCACCTGCCAATGCAGGAGAGAAAAGAGTTGCAGGTTAGATTACTGGATCAGGAAGATCCCATGGAGGAGGGCAGGGCAACTCACTCTAGTATTCTTGCCTGGAGAATGCTATGGACAGGGGAGCCTGGCAGGCTATGGTCCATAGTGTCGCAAAGAGTCAGACATGACTGAAGTGACTTAGCTTGCACGCACACCCTGGACCCTTTCTAGCAGCAGACATAAGGGCTCAAAGTGTGCCCCACGGCACTGGTTAGCTCAACCCCTGGGAACATCACCTACACAACAGTTGGCTAATTGTAGCACACCCTAGTTNTAACACTTTCACTTTTTACTTTTCAAGGCCCTGTCTACAAGGCCTTGCACGCACACCCTGGACCCTTTCTAGCAGCAGACATAAGGGCTCAAAGTGTGCCCCACGGCACTGGTTAGCTCAACCCCTGGGAACATCACCTACACAACAGTTGGCTAATTGTAGCACACCCTAGTTGGAGCCACCAGCACAGCTCCCAGCTCCACATCCAACTAAATACCAGGTTCTGTTGATTCTCCCTTTCTTTGCCAGACACATTCAGCCTGCCTGGTTCAGAACTGCTGCAGTGGCCAGCTCCCTGCTCCTGCCGCATTTCTTCTGGTTTGTGTCTTCCAAAGCAAACTTTTCATGTATGACTATATAAATTTAANTTGGAAAAGAGTCTGATGCTGGGAGGGATTGGGGGCAAGAGGAGAAGGGGACGACAGAGGATGAGATGGCTGGATGGCATCACTGACTCGATGGACAAGAGTTTGAGTGAACTCTGGGAGTTGGTGATGGACAGGGAGGCCTGGCATGCTGCGATTCATGGGGTCGCAAAGAGTCGGACGTGACTGAGTGACTAAACTGAACTGAATGTCTAATAATATTGAAACATCGTTTCACATGATTATTTGCCATCTGTATATTCTCTTCGGTGGAATTTCTATTTCTGTCTTTTGCCCTTTTTCTAATTAGATTTTTTTACATTATTGAGTTTGATAATCCTTTACATATGTTAGATACTGGTCTTTTGTTGCATATGAGATTTGCAAATGTTTTCTCCCACTCAGTAGCTTGTTTTTTGATTGTTTCCTGTGTCCTTCAGAGAGAAAAAGTTTTTAAATTTTCATGAAGTTCAGTGTATCACTTCTTTCTTTTTATGGGTCGTGCTGTCTTTCCTCTAATATCACATTATCTTGATTTCTGTAGCTACAGAATGAGGTTTAAAATTAAGTAGACTTCTTCCTCCCACTNCCTTCAGAGAGAAAAAGTTTTTAAATTTTCATGAAGTTCAGTGTATCACTTCTTTCTTTTTATGGGTCGTGCTGTCTTTCCTCTAATATCACATTATCTTGATTTCTGTAGCTACAGAATGAGGTTTAAAATTAAGTAGACTTCTTCCTCCCACTTCATTCTTCCTTTGCAAAACTGTTCTAACTATTCTAGTTCCTTTGTCTTGCCATTTAAATTTTAGCACAATCTTGTCTATATCTACAAAAACTCTTTGATTTTGATAAAACTTTTGTTAAAACTGAATATCAAATTGGGATGACCTGTTATCATTTCTATGTTGAGTTTTTACAGTCTGTGAAAATGGTATTTCTTTCTGTTTATTTATATCCTCTTTTATTTCTTTCATCAGCCTTTTGTAGTTTCCAGTATAAAACTCCTATATGTATTTTATTAGATTTATGCTTATGTATTTCAGTTTGGAGGGAGAGGGCAATTGTCAATGGTGTAGCATTTTAAATTTCAGAGTCTATGTGTTCATTATTAATATACAGAAATGCAGTAGACTTTTGTATGCTTATCTTATGTTCCGCAAACTAGCTAACTTTCCACATTGGCTTAGGAGGTTTTTCTTTTTCTTCTTTTGTTTGAAGATTACTTGGTATTCTTTATGTAGACAATCATGTCATCTGCAAGTAAGGACTTTTATTTTTTTTTCCATCTATATGTATTTTATTTCCTTCTGTTGCTTAATTGCACTTGCTAGAAATTTTAGCACTATATTGAATAAGAGTGGTGAAAGTGGACATCTTTGATCTTTTTCCAGATCTTGGTGAGGAAGTTTTAGGTCCTGAATCGTTAAGTATAGTGTTAACTATAGTTATAGTTGGTGATGGACAGGGAAGCCTGGTGTATTGCAATCCACAAGGTTGCAAAGAGTTGGACACGACTGAGCGGCTGAACAGATAGTTTTCTTTTTTGTAGTGTTTTCTTTTTCTTGCCTCCCTATAGGTTACTTGAACAATTTTTAGAATTCTATTTTGATTAATCTATAGTGTTTTTGAGTGTGTACTTTTCTTTTAATGATTTCTCTGGATGTCCATTATATATATCATAGTTTATGGTCTACTGGTATCAATATTTTATCTGTTCAAGTGAGGTATAGAAAACATATTCGCATGTAACATATGTATGTGTGTTTATATATTGTGCGCTTTTCTCTACTTCAGACAAAGGTGACTGTGTTGTTGATGGGGTGGTTATGTAGTTGATTGCATATTTCTACATGTTATAGAAATAAGTTTTTTTTCTTTTTCTTTAATTGAGGCATTATGTAGTTATAGTAAAGGGCACAGCTCTTAAGTGTTTAGCCTGATGATATTTTTTTAATATAATCACCATCAAGAACGANGTGTGTTTATATATTGTGCGCTTTTCTCTACTTCAGACAAAGGTGACTGTGTTGTTGATGGGGTGGTTATGTAGTTGATTGTATATTTCTACATGTTATAGAAATAAGTTTTTTCTCTTTTTCTTTAATTGAGGCATTACGTAGTTATAGTAAAGGGCACAGCTCATAAGTGTTTAGCCTGATGATATTTTTTTAATATAATCACCATCAAGAACGAGATAGAGAACCTTTGTAATTCCCCAGGAGGTTTCCTTGTACTCTCTCCCAGTTGATACTCCCCAAAGATGACTCATACTATGGTCTCTATCACCACAGATAGGCTTTTCTTTTGTAAACAGAATCCTTTGGCATAGACTCTTTTGTGTATGGCTTCTTTTGCTATACATTATTCCTGTGAAGACTCATAGTCATTCTTTTCCACTGCTGCATATTATTCCATTGTGTGAATGTATCACAATTTGTCCATTATACTGTTGGTGGGTAATTTTTTCCCCCGTTTGAAGCTATGAACATTTTACAGCTGGAACTATGATCATTTTTGTACATTCCTTCTCGTGGAAGTAGCAGTCATGTTTCTCGGGTATGTACCCAGGAGTGGAATTGCGGGGTCAAAGGGTAGGGATATATTCAGCTTTGGCAGTACTATCAATTTCCCCAAGTGGATGCACTGTTTCACACTCCACGAGAGCTCCCATGGGGGCAGTCTTGTCACCATTTGATATTGCCAGGGCATTAATTTCAGCCATTCTGGTGTGGGCNCTCGGGTATGTACCCAGGAGTGGAATTGCGGGGTCAAAGGGTAGGGATATATTCAGCTTTGGCAGTACTATCAATTTCCCCAAGTGGATGCACTGTTTCACACTCCACGAGAGCTCCCATGGGGGCAGTCTTGTCACCATTTGATATTGCCAGGGCATTAATTTCAGCCATTCTAGTGTGGGTGTAGAGAATTCTTAGTTTGATTGCAAATTCACTGAGGACAGAGGCTCCAGATTCAATGTTCTAAGCCACACCCTTCCCTGCCGCCCACATCTGATTGGTCCGGAAGGTATAGCTGACAGCCGCAGGGCCAATCAGAATTTGGAACTGAGACTTAAGTGACGCTGATAGGGCTGCGGAACCCTTGGAAAAGGACTTAAAAACCAGGGAGCCGTGAGATGTCCATCTCCGTCCACACAAAGCCAAGAAAGTCAGTTTGCAGAGAGAGGAAAGGGAAGCAGTCGCAGGAAGGGATAGGAAGAGGAGACACTGGCGTTCTGAAGACAAGCAGGCACGAGGAAGCGGTGTTTCTGGCCCGCGAGGCTCTGCTGGACCCCGGTCTGNTGGAACTGAGACTTAAGTGACGCTGATAGGGCTGCGGAACCCTTGGAAAAGGACTTAAAAACCAGAGAGCCATGAGATGTCCATTTTCGTCCACACAAAGCCAAGAAAGTTAGTTTGCAGAGAGAGGAAAGGGAAGCAGACGCAGGAAGGGATAGGAAGAGGAGACACTGGAGTTCTGAAGAGAAGCAGGCACGAGGAAGCGGTGTTTCTGGCCCGCGAGGCTCTGCTGGACCCCGGTCTGTGTCCTGCATCCTTTGAGAGACCTTTCTGTCCTCGTAAGCTGCTCCTTTTCTACCTCACCTCCTCCTTTTCCCTCCGCCTCTTTTGAGTGGATTTTGTTCCCCTTGCAACTAAAGAGCCTTGTAAAAGAAGTACTTTCTGTCGTCCTCCCAACTTTTTTTTTTTTACCAAATCTTTTGGAAAATATTAACCTCTCATTCAGCGGAGGGGAAGGGAAGGGGAAGGGGGGCTATTTGTTGGTCTCTTCCTGTGTGCCAGGCTTGTCATGGGCGCATGACCTTGTAGGGGAGCAGCTGGTGTTACCCCANATTTTGTTCCCCTTGCAACTAAAGAGCCTTGTAAAAGAAGTACTTTCTGTTTCCTTTCTGTCCTCCTCCCAACTTTTTTTTTTTTTTTAAACCAAATCTTTTGGAAAATATTAACCTCTCATTCAGCGGAGGGGAAGGGAAGGGGAAGGGGGGTTATTTGTTGGTCTCTTCCTGTGTGCCAGGCTTGTCATGGGCGCATGACCTTGTAGGGGAGCAGCTGGTGTTACCCCATTGCACAGACTGGCAAAGCAAGGTGCAGAGAGGATAGGGGTGGGTCACCTGATGATGCCCTCCCAGGCTAGCCTGGCAATGCAGCCTCTGTCCTCTGTATGGCCAGCTCCACCACCACCATGCCCTTTGTCCATGACTGAGTCTGAGAGTTGAAGGTGGCACACAGAGGCCTTTGCCACTGCTTATAGAGTTTGCCTCCTGCCTCTCCTCCCACTTGCGGCCAACAAGACCTGGGTGGGATAGGCTGTATTATAGTAAAGGAGAGCCAGCCCTATGGGAGCTCCAGAGATTCCGCCCAGTTCCACTGCCCCACCTCTGGAGTTTCATCTCATCCACATGCCCTTTCCATCAGTGCCTTGTTCCAAGTGCTCTTTGAAAGTAACATAATTTGCTTCCAGAAGGTTCTTCCTTGGATGGAACTAAAATCCCATGGGACACCATTGTGTTAAGATGGAGAATGTGCTGGCCACAGAATCATATAGACTTGAGTCTTAATCCGTTCCCCTGAGGTCTCTCTGATCCTCAGTTTCTTCATCTGTAAAATGGGAATGAGAAATCTTACCCTGTGATGTTCATGTTAGACTTAAGTAAAAGGAAAGTGTCTAGCCTCACTCTTGGCACATAAGCGACCAATACATAGTAATTGTTTTTGAATTTATTGTAATCTCTTTTGTCCTGGGAGTTCCTGATAACAGGGACACCATTAAGTACCTGTTCTCTGCGTGGGCTTAATGGTCTCTGGCTGTTGCTGCAGTCAAACGCCCCCACCCCGACCCCTTTGAAATGCCTCATCAGCAAGTCCAACCTCTCTCTGTGAACCGCAGGGCGGCATCACTAGCTATGAGGCCTTGGCTTGTTGCTAGATGCAGAGAAAACAAATATTGTTTTAGAAGCATTAATAATTGAGAGGTTTTCAGCAGAGAATTGGCCGGTATTAGGGGAATTGAAAATTAAGACTAAGACACTACCTCAAGCAGATTTCCTGATGAATAATTCACAGAGCCGGTGCCCACGAAAACCTAGACGAGAAAATACCTCCCCACCACCGTCACCTTGACTTTTTCCTGACTCCTCAGTGGGGGAAGGGGCATCTGAGAAAGGAAATAAGATCCAAGAACACAGCCAGAGTTCTGATTTGAGAGTTCATCAGAGTTTTGCCCACATGTTGCTCTGTGACCATTGGTAAGTTGTATCCCTCTCTGAGTTGCAGTCCTGCCATCATTGAACTGATTATGATGCTTTGAAAACCAAGTGATGGAAGGGACTTTGAGCAGCCCCTGAGCCTCATTTCCAGGATATCTACACCCTAAAGCCTTTGGGGGATGGGGTTTATTCCTTTTTCAGACCTGCCTCCTTCCTTCCATTAGTGTGCATTCGCTGAGAGGCTGCTGTGTGCTAAGTGCTGGGGTATTGTCTTCCCAGAGGAGAAAACTGTCAAGGGAGTGGCCGATTACAATTCAGAAAAACTTAGAAAAAGATGGAGCAAAGCAGGAGGTCAAAAGAGTACAGAGAAGGGATATCTAAATGCAGTATGGGGGTGAGATCAGGTAGGGCTTTCAAATGGTGGAAGGGACACCTGAATTAGGTCCTGTGGAGAGAGCTGAGTAGGGAACAAAGGGAAGGAAGGTGTCACAGATTGAGAGATGATTTGCAAAAAGACCTAGAGCAGAGGCTTCCCTGGTAGCTCAATCAGGTAAAGAATCTGCCTGGAATGGAGGAAGCCAGGGTTCGATCCCTGAGTCAGGAAGATCCCCTGCAGAAGAAAATGGCAACCCGCTCCAGGATTCTTGCCTGAAAAATCCCATGGGCAGAGGACAGGTAGGCTACAGTCCATGGCGACTAAGCCACCACCAGAAGAGAGAGAAGGGAAAGGTGCTTTTGTGGGGACTGCATGGAGACATGGGCTTGTGTGGAGGGGCCGGAGAAGAAGCTGGATCCTGGAAGACATCAAGGTCAAGTTAAGATATTCCCATTTGGACTTTACCCTAAAGGGCAATGGGGAGCCATCGAGGGTTTGAGCAAGGTGCTGGAAACATGACTGGATTTGTTTTTGAAAGATCCTGGGGCTGCTGTGTGGAGGGCTTTGTTGTTCTTGTTTTCTGCAGTTAACCCTCACAAGGTATGTTGGTTTAAACCCTCTCACCCTGTTCAAACTGCCTCCTTGCCACCCTTGGCTAAAAAATCATTCTTTATGTTTCTGACGTTTATCCAGTCTCAGATGACCTTCTTATTTCTGTTCATTCATTGCATCTGTTCTTTGCGGGGCGGGAGAAGTTTATGTGGGGTTCTCAAGAAGGACATCCATTCAGCTCTTTTGCCAGCTTATCAGCTGAAACTGAAATCCTGCCGAGTTCAGGGTACTGCTCTGTGCTCAGTGGTGTCTGACTCTTTGCCATCCCATGAACTGTAGGCTGCCAGGCTCCTCTGTCCATGGGCTTCTCCAGAGTATTTACTCCAGAGTTGTTACATGTTGTTCAGTTGCTAAGTCGTGTCTGACTCTTTGTGACCCCATGGACTGCAGCACGCCAGACTGCCCTGCCCTTCACTATCTCCCAGAGTTTGCTCAAATTCATGTTCATTGCGTTGGTGATGCCATTCAACTATCTCATCCTCTGTCAGCCCCTTCTTTTGACTTCAGTCTTTCCCAGCATCAGGGTCTTTTCCAATGAGTCGGCTCTTCACATCAGATGGCCAAAGTATTGGAGCTTAAGCTTCAGCATCAGTCCTTCCAATGAATATTCAGGACTGATTTCCTTTAGGGTTGACTAGTTGGATATCTTTGCAGTCCAAGGGACTCTCAAGAGTCTTCTCCAACACCACAGTTTGAAAGCATCAATTCTTTGGCTCTCAGCCTTCTTTGTGGTCCAACTCTCACATTCATACATGACTACTAGAAAAATCATAGCTTTGACTATGCAGACCTTTGTTGGTAAAGTGATGTCTCAGCTTTTTAATATGCTGTCTAGGTTTGCTATAGCTATTCTTCCAAGGAGCAAGCATCACCATCTGCAGTGATTTTGGAGCCCAAGAAAATAAAATCTGCCACTGAGGTTGTTGATATATATTTTTTTTGAGTGGGGTGGGACCTGTTCTCCTCAGAGATTATGATTCCTCCACCCAGGGCATGAGGGCCTTCCCACTCTGACTGCAGGTGGGACCAACTCTGAGTTGCAATGAACACTGCAGAGCCCCTCACCCCACCTACCTCACACCCTCCGTTCTCCCGACCCCGCCCCGCTGTGAGATCAGCCTGAGGTCAGTCTCCAGCACCCTCCCTTCCCCAGCCTGTTTCCCTCTCCCCTTCTTCTTGGAACAAAACCCCCATCTCAGGCTCTGCTTCTAAGGGACCCAACCTTGGACACCCTACTCCCCTTCCCTGCCCATGATGAGCTGTGGACTGAGAATCACAGAACAAGCTCCAGGCTCAGAAAGCACCATAATCCACAGACTCCATCCATTTTACCCACTGGTTTTGGAGTGGGCAGAGGAGGAGAGGTTAGGAACTCGTATCCAACAGAATCGGCGCTTCATAGTGTGAAAGATGACCTCTGTGCAGGACCAGGGGACGGAGGCCAAAGGAGCACTGAGGATGAGGAGTCCCAGATTCGGTCAGCCTGTGAAGCCCACTCGCTCATCCAGCCTGCCCGCTCCAGGCCTTTGTGAAGTCTGAGGGCTGCCACGGTCTGCTGGACAGACAGCATTTGTAAGCAGCTCTCTCCCCAGCCCAGTTAATAATTCAGGAGCCAGCGCCTGCAGCTAACCCATCATTCCAACCCCGCTGTACCCCGAACGCCGAGCTAGTGGACAGGAAAGAAAAAATCACCGTGCCCACTTGAAAAATGGTCCTCACTTCAAGAGCTTGCTGCATGCCCAGTGCTGGGGTGGGAGAGAGCCAGGCAGAGACCCATCTGTTGGGCAGACAGTGAGAGAAGGATGGAGCTGTCCTGAGGGCTGGGGCGTGCACAGCAAGCGGTAGTTAACTTTTGGATCCTGAATTACATTTGTTTTTGGACAGTGGGCTGTAGTCGCTGGTGAATGGGCCTCAGAGGACCCAACTCTCTTCCTTTGCTTCAGCCAGGCATCCTTCACTCATGTGCCTGCCTACTGATTCATTTATTCAGTCGGCAGTCATTGGTGCTGCTAACAGTGATGGGGCCTTGAGGATACAGATGGAGCGGGGTTGGGAATTTCCTGGTGGTCCAGTGGCTAGGACTTGGTGCTTTCACTGCTATGGGCCTAGGTTTGATCCNAAAAAGACCTAGAGCAGAGGCTTCCCTGGTAGCTCAATCAGGTAAAGAATCTGCCTGGAATGGAGGAAGCCAGGGTTCGATCCCTGAGTCAGGAAGATCCCCTGCAGAAGAAAATGGCAACCCGCTCCAGGATTCTTGCCTGAAAAATCCCATGGGCAGAGGACAGGTAGGCTACAGTCCATGGCGACTAAGCCACCACCAGAAGAGAGAGAAGGGAAAGGTGCTTTTGTGGGGACTGCATGGAGACATGGGCTTGTGTGGAGGGGCCAGAGAAGAAGCTGGATCCTAGAAGACATCAAGGTCAAGTTAAGATATTCCCATTTGGACTTTACCCTAAAGGGCAATGGGGAGCCATCGAGGGTTTGAGCAAGGCGCTGGAAACATGACTGAATTTGTTTTTGAAAGATCCTGGGGCTGCTGCGTGGAGGGCTTTGTTGTTCTTGTTTTCTGCAGTTAACCCTCACGAGGTATGTTGGTTTAAACCCTCTCACCCTGTTCAAACTGCCTCCTTGCCACCCTTGGCTAAAAAATCATTCTTTATGTTTCTGACGTTTATCCAGTCTCAGATGACCTTCTTATTTCTGTTCATTCATTGCATCTGTTCTTTGCGGGGCGGGAGAAGTTTATGTGGGGTTCTCAAGAAGGACATCCATTCAGCTCTTTTGCCAGCTTATCAGCTGAAACTGAAATCCTGCCGAGTTCAGGGTACTGCTCTGTGCTCAGTGGTGTCTGACTCTTTGCCATCCCATGAACTGTAGGCTGCCAGGCTCCTCTGTCCATGGGCTTCTCCAGAGTATTTACTCCAGAGTTGTTACATGTTGTTCAGTTGCTAAGTTGTGTCTGACTGTTTGTGACCCCATGGACTGTAGCATGCCAGACTGCCCTGCCCTTCACTATCTCCCAGAGTTTGCTCAAATTCATGTTCATTGCGTTGATGATGCCATTCAACTATCTAATCCTCTGTCAGCCCCTTCTTTTGACTTCAGTCTTTCCCAGCATCAGGGTCTTTTCCAATGAGTTGGCTCTTCACATCAGATGGCCAAAGTATTGGAGCTTAAGCTTCAGCATCAGTCCTTCCAATGAATATTCAGGACTGATTTCCTTTAGGGTTGACTGGTTGGATATCTTTGCAGTCCAAGGGACTCTCAAGAGTCTTCTCCAACACCACAGTTTGAAAGCATCAGTTCTTTGGCTCTCAGCCTTCTTTGTGGTCCAACTCTCACATTCATACATGACTACTAGAAAAATCATAGCTTTGACTACGCGGACCTTTGTCGGTAAAGTGATGTCTCAGCTTTTTGATATGCTGTCTAGGTTTGCTATAGCTATTCTTCCAAGGAGTAAGCATCACCATCTGCAGTGATTTTGGAGCCCAAGAAAATAAAATCTGCCACTGAGGTTGTTGATATATATATATTTTTTGAGTGGGGTGGGACCTGTTCTCCTCAGAGATTATGATTCCTCCACCCAGGGCATGAGGGCCTTCCCACTCTGACTGCAGGTGGGACCAGCTCTGAGTTGTAATGAACACTGCAGAGCCCCTCACCCCACCTACCTCACACCCTCCGTTCTCCCGACCCTGCCCCGCTGTGAGATCAGCCTGAGGTCAGTCTCTAGCACCCTCCCTTCCCAGCCTGTTTCCCTCTCCCCTTCTTCTTGGAACAAAACCCCCATCTCAGGCTCTGCTTCTAAGGGACCCAACCTTGGACACCCTACTCCCCTTCCCTGCCCATGATGAGCTGTGGACTGAGAATCACAGAACAAGCTCCAGGCTCAGAAAGCACCATAATCCACAGACTCCATCCATTTTACCCACTGGTTTTGGAGTGGGCAGAGGAGGAGAGGTTAGGAGCTCGTATCCAACAGAATTGGCGCTTCATAGTGTGAAAGATGACCTCTGCAGGACCAGGGGACGGAGGCCAAGGGAGCACTGAGAATGAGGAGTCCCAGATTCGGTCAGCCTGTGAAGCCCACTCGCTCATCCAGTCTGCCCGCTCCAGGCCTTTGTGAAGTCTGAGGGCTGCCACAGTCTGCTGGACAGACAGCATTTGTAAGCAGCTCTCTCCCCAGCCCAGTTAATAATTCAGGAGCCAGCGCCTGCAGCTAACCCATCATTCCAACCCCGCTGTACCCCGAACGCCGAGCTAGTGGACAGGAAAGAAAAAATCACCGTGCCCACTTGAAAAATGGTCCTCACTTCAAGAGCTTGCTGCATGCCCAGTGCTGGGGTGGGAGAGAGCCAGGCAGAGACCCATCTGTTGGGCAGACAGTGAGAGAAGGATGGAGCTGTCCTGAGGGCTGGGGCGTGCACAGCAAGCGGTAGTTAACTTTTGGATCCTGAATTACATTTGTTTTTGGACAGTGGGCTGTAGTCGCTGGTGAATGGGCCTCAGAGGACCCAACTCTCTTCCTTTGCTTCAGCCAGGCATCCTTCACTCATGTGCCTGCCTACTGATTCATTTATTCAGTCGGCAGTCATTGGTGCTGCTAACAGTGATGGGGCCTTGAGGATACAGATGGAGCGGGGTTGGGAATTTCCTGGTGGTCCAGTGGCTAGGACTTGGTGCTTTCACTGCTATGGGCCTAGGTTTGATCC
>SJYW01045887.1:640170-655564 GCA_006410735.1 Raphicerus campestris | reverse complement strand
AGCAGAATGCCAGTGACTGTGGAGTCCGTGAATCAGGCAGAACGTGATGTGAGTGGTCTATGCAATGGCATGAGGCACAGATGGAAGCAGAGTCAAGACCGAGTCTCAGAAACAGTTTTTTGAGCATCTGGATCCAACTCAGCTTGGGGCTTGTAGCTCTTAGGGTTTTTGTTTACATGAGCTAACATGCTGGCATTTTGCCTCAGCCAGACCGTGTTGGAGGTCTAGCTTCTGCAACCAGGAGTCCACATGAGTGCAGAGAGAAGTCCCGCTCTAGTTGGCTCATGGATGGACACAGCAGGGTCGTGTGGAGTTTTGTGGATGGCTATTGGGGGATGGGCAGTTTTCAGGGTGGAGGTCTGTCACCTGGGCCAGGCTTGCTGGTTTGGGTGACCTTGGCAGCTACTTAGAGAGAAGCATGGCTGGGGGGATCAGGCCAAGGGTTTGGAGAGGCTGGGGCCCTGTGGGTAGAAGCCACCAAGGGACTTCCAGGCACAGGTGGCACTCAGCTCAGGGCAGCAAGACTTATTCTAGCTCTGTCCACTGGTGAGATGACACTGCCAACCAACGCAGCCAGTCATGGCTCAGAGCCTCAATCAGAAACGTGCCTGCAGCTTGAAGACCTGGGGCTTGGAGAGGTGCCACTGCCCTGGCACCTGGCACCTCCTGGGGGTGCAGCGAGAGGCCTGGAGGACACTGGGCAGGTGGGCTGTGGCAGCCTGCCCCTGCTGTACCACCTTGGCCAGAGCCGTGCATGGGAGGGGCCCTGGCGATTTCCTCAGCCTGGGGGGCGCGTGGGTGGGCCTGGGCCTCGTTGCCCATGGCGGTGACTGAAAAGCTTTGAGTCCTCCCTCAGAGCACCCTGTCACTGGCAAAGAAGCGCCGTTAACTGCCTTTTCATTCTGCCCCTTCTTCCCTCTGCCTGGGTGTCCGTATGGACAATTAGGAAAAGACAATTTAATGCTGAAGAAATTAATTGCATTTGCCAAATGGGCTTGAAACAGGCTGTTTCTCTGTCAACATAACAGATGACAGTACTCAGAAAATGAACACTGTTGACTGTTGACACAATCGTCTCTGGCTATGGATCAACCATGATTTTTTTTTTTTTTTTTTTTTTGAGAGGTGTGGGGTGGAGAGCAGAGTGTGGAGTTGACAAACGTGAGAGTCCTGGAGGAGGACCTTTGCCTCCTTGGCTGTGCTCCCCGTGGCTCGCTGTCTCCTAGATCTGTCTTTAGTGAGGCTGGCTACTTACTGTTGAGAGCTTACTGTGTGTTTGCTGTGCACCAAGCATCATCTTTACCCTTCATATCGTTTGTGTAAGGAATGTGTTAGCATCCCCATTTCACAGATGGGGAAACTGAGGTATGGGGCTGGAACTCATTCAGCTGAAACCTATATACACTGTTTTGTGGATTCTCACTTCAGAGTATGTAGACTCTCAGTCCTTAGAAGTAAATTCTGTCCCTAAGTTGTCCATTAGGTCTGCTGAGGCAAAAGAGCACAGCCAGTTCAGATCCTAGACCCTAGAGTTGGGTTCTCAAGGTTCAATCCCAGCTCTGATGCTCCCTGAATTATTCTAGATGAATTCCATCCTCTCCAAACTTAATAATAAATAACGTTATTTATTATTATAAATAGTATTCCTTATTTTAGAATAAAATCCAACTCCTTACCATGGTCTACAGGGCCCTACGTGATCTAGCCCTTGACTCCCTCCAAGACCTCATATTCTTTTGCTATTCTCCCATACTCCTGCTTAAAAATAATGGTTGACCTGAGGAGAAGGTAGACCCAGGATGGGGAAGGTCATGGTGGGATTTCTCAGAGTGAGATCAACTGGTCACTTAGTGAGGGTAAGGCTGTCAGTTTATGATCAATTCACCTTCCATTCCCAAACTAGTTTCTTCACATCTTGCTGTGGGAGGAATGTACTCAGGAATCCTCGACCGCCTTTGTTTCAGGACTCTGGCATCTCTTAAATCCTGCCCCTTCCTCCCTTGGCCTCGGTATTGTCCCGGAGGGGGAGCCCAGTGGGCCCTCTGTCCTGGTGCTGATGGGTAGCATAGGGATTCAGGACTGGATAATGGCGCTCCTCTGCACCCACTGGCACAGCAAAATAGCTGGGCCCAGGGTGCCAGCTCACCTGGGGGCTCAGCTACAGGGGGTGGGGGGCATTTTCTTACCCAGGAAGCAGAGTCCTAGATGGAGCCCAGAAGTTCTAAGACTCATTTGCTGAATAATCTTTGGCTAGCCACAGCTCTTTGGGGGCTCGGTTTCTTCTTCTGCAAAATGGGTACAAGGTGGAGCTAGCTATCCAGATCAGTGAGCAATAAACCCCCAAGAGAGTCTGCTTTGGGGTACAAACTGTTGCCCCAGACACAGGCATATGTGCATGCATGCCTCTGTGGGTCACTACAACTTTATATACATAATTTTAGGAGGTTGGGGGCCTCCTAGAAACTTTTTTATGGACTGTGGGTCCAGAACTTCTGGCTTACATGAAGAACAGCACTGTGACTCTAACTGAGCACAGTATTTGGAGCCAATCTGCACGATATTTAATTTCTCCCCACCACTTGCTAGCTGTTTGACCTTGACCAGGTTACTTAACATCTCTGTGTCTCCATCTCCTCAGCTGTGAGACGGCAGTGATGAGAATGCCACCCAACCTATAGGATTGCTGAGAGGAATAAAGGAAACTTACATGCACACGGCACATGGCACAATTCCTAGTACATACTCAGTTCAGTTCAGTTCAGTCGCTCAGGCGTGTCCGACTCTTTGTGACCCCATGAATCGCAGCATGCCAGGCCTCCCTGTCCATCACCAACTCCCGGAGTTCACTCAGACTCACGTCCATCGAGTCGGTGGCATTGGTGATGCCATCCAGCCCTCTCATCCTCTGTCGTCCCCTTCTCCTCTTGCCCCCAATCCCTCCCAGCATCAAAGTCTTTTCCAATGAGTCAACTTTTTGCATGAGGTGGCCAAAGTACTGGAGTTTCAGCTTTAGCATCATTCCCGCCAAAGAAATCCCAGGGCTGATCTTCAGAATGGACTGGTTGGATCTCCTTGCAGTCCAAGGGGCTCTCAAGAGTCTTCTCCAACACCACAGTACAAGAGCATCAATTCTTCGGCGCTCAGCTTTCTTCACAGTCCAACTCTCGCATCCATACATGACCACTGGAAAAACCATAGCTTTGACTAGACGGATCTTTGTTGGCAAAGTATTGTCTCTGCTTTTCAAAGTGATCACAAATCACATGATTGTTTATATATGACAATCTGGGACCCGGAAAGCCTCTCTCTTTTTGTTTTCTAGGACCCTTTCAGCATCTCCCTTCTTATCTCAACCCCTTCCTGGTTCTAGGATAGGGTCTTGCAGAAATGATTTCCCTTCCTGCCTCTTCCTCCAGGCAGGCATCCTTGTTGCTCCCACAGATAATGGAGATGAGTGGATCTGGGAGACCAAGGTGAGCTGTTCCTTGCCTTGTCCCTCGTGCTTCTCTTCCTGTTCTGCTCTTCCTGTCACTGCCCTGTGTGGTCCCTGCCACTGAGGTCAGCCAGGCTCTCGCTTGCTCCATCTCCATCTAATAATCACCAAAACTGACTGGTGGAGGGCCCACCCCACGCCGGCCGTGCGCTGTGTGCTCCATGTCATTTATTCTTTAAGTCCTCATAACAGCTTTATGAAGTAGGTGCCGTTTTTTATTCATTCAATAAATCTTTATTAGGCACCTGGTATGATTCCAGACTCTCGTAAAGGCTGGCGTTGGAGTCGTGAGTGTAACACACAAAATATATGGAGGCTGATCTTGCAGCTTCTGGATGAGGAAGCTGAGGTTTGGAAAAGTTGAGTGACATGTCCCTGGTAAGGGGCCGTATCAAGCCTGTGTGCAGATCTCTCTGAAACTAGACTCTGGGCAAGATCTAAACCACTAAGTTACGTGGCCTCTCGTGGAGCTCACAGCCTGGTCAGGAACAGAGACAATTCTATACGTAAAGTACAGTAGAATCAATGCTGACAGAGTGGCGTGGTGGCCAGAATAAGTCCCCACCCAAGTCCGCGTTATAACCCTGGAACCTGCGGAAGTGTCACCTTCCACGGCAAGATGGAGATGTGAGTCAACTAAGGATCTTGGGATGGGAGATGGCCCTGGATTACCCAGATGGGCCCGGTATCATCACAAGGGCCCTTTTTGGGGGAGGCAGGAGGGTCCAAGTCAGAGTTAGGGGAGAAGATGTGACAATCGAAGGAGGGGTGAGAGGCATCCCAGAGGATGCTACACAGCTGTCTTTGAAGATGGAAGACTGGGCCACGAGCCGGCGAATGCAGGTGAATTTTAGAAGCTGAAAAAGGCAAGGCATTGGAAAAAACATTCTCCCTGTGGAGCCTCCAGAAAAGCGCAGGGTTGCTGGTACCTCGGTATTAGTCCACAGAGACCCATGACAGATTCTGACCTCCAGAACGTCTGACTTCCAGAACCGAAGAGAATACATTTGCATTGTTTTTGTTTGTTTGTTTCTGCTTTTCCTATGCTGGGTATTTGTTTTATTTTATTTTATTTTTAAAATTTTATTTATACCTTATTCTACGTTACAATACTGTATTGGTTTTGCCATATATTGACATGAATCACATTTGCATTGTTTTAAGCCAGTCAGTTCATGGTAAATTGTCCCGGCAGCAGCAGGACACTAACGTGAGTGGCTGGTTTGTTGTGCCAGGCAGCACACAAAAAGGCACTCAAGGGTCCACTGGCATTTTCCTAGAAGGAGCAAGAGGAGGCCAGGAGACGGTTTCCAACACCATCACTGCCAGGTTCAGGGGCACACTTCCTACTTTCCATGTTACTGAAGGCAAGAATGTTGCCAAGCGTCCTGTCACAGTAAAACAAGATCTCCTTCTCAAAACATGCTCCTGTTTCCCTTTGATCCCCACCCTCTTGGTGTCTTCACAGTCCAGCCTTCAGTAACAGTCTGTCCAAAGCAGTTTAGTCTAAGCATTTCATTCAGCCTCTGTCTTTTGCTTCATTCCAAAGCCTCTCCTGGCTTCCCTGGTAGCTCAGCAGTAAAGCATCTGCCTGCCAATGCAGGAGACGCGGGTTCTATCCCCGGGTAGGAAAGATGCCCTGGAGAAGGAAAGGGCAACCCACTCCAGTATTCCTGCCTAGGAAATCTCCTCCATGGTCAGAGGAGCCTGGCAGGCTACAGTCCATGGGGTCTCAAAAAAGCGGGACATGACTTCCTGACAAACAACAGCAACAAAGCCTCTGCCACACTTTTCTCTTTCTTGTATTAAGGTGTAATTGACATATGACATTATATTAGTTTCAACTGTACCACATACTGATTCAGTATTTGTATATGTTGTAAAAAGATCACGTTAGTACGTCCGATTAATACCTGTCACCACACATAGTTATAAACCTTTTTTTTTCTTGTGATGAGAAATTTAAGATCTGTTCTCTTAGCAATTTTCAGATATGCAGTGCAATATTATTAACTGCCATCACAACTCTGTACATTACACCCTCAGGACTTATTTATTTCTTGGTACCTTTTGACTCCCTTCACCCATTTTGCCTCCCTCCCTGCCTGCCCCCATCCCCCGACCCGTCCCTTGCCTCTGGTAATGACCAACCTGTTCTCTGCATCTGTGAGCTTTATTTTTGTGTTGGTCTTGTCTTGTTTTAGATTCCATATATAAATGAGATCATATGGTATTTCTGTGTTTCTGACTTATCTTCCAGGCACCAAAATTTGTATCAGGTATTAATTCCTACATAATAACCACCGCCCCCCCCAACATGGAAGCTTAAAATAACCAACATAATCTCAGTTTGTGGGGCAGGAATCCGGGTCTGGCTTAGCTGGGTCCTCTAGCTGAGGGTCTCCTCCTGAGGTTGCACCTTAAGGAGCCCCTTCTGAGCCCACTCTTGTGGCTGTTGACAGCTCAGGTCTTCAGTGGCTGTTGGCTGGAGGTCTCAGCCCCTTACCATGTACCCTTTCCATGGGGCAACCCACCATGTGGCAACATCCTCTCCCCAGGGCTAGGGCTCCAGAGATAGAAGTCACAGGTGTTGGTGACCTGATCTCAGAAGTTACCGGCCCCCCCCCCCCACACCTTTGCTGTATCCTATTTGTTGAAACTGGTCATTAGATCCATGAGGGCATGAATGCCAGGTGGTAGGGGGCATTGGGAGCCATCCCAGAGACTTTTTATCACCAGAGGTGTGCCAAGATGCCTGGGACCACAAGTGAGGGGCTGAACGGGTGCTGTGTCTATCTGCCCCATGTTATATTTGGGGAAACGGGGGCACAGAAGGGCTAAGTGATGTTCCCTGTGTTCACGCAGCCCCTGGTGTGCACGTTGGCCAGGCCTGGGACCAGGCGCCTGGCTCCTGTGCCCGCCCTCTGAGCCCCAGGCCCTCCCCGCTCTGCCCCCCCGGGGAGCTCCCCTGCCTGTCGGCCTGGTTTGGCTTCACTCTGTTTCCTCTCTTCCTCTGCTGCCTCCTCTTAATCGTCTGCCTTTCAGCCTGTCTTCCTCTCTGTGTTCTCTTTTCCTGTGCTGCTGGCCTCTGGTCTGTTGTCCTGTCCTGTGTGTGCCTTCCTCTCCAAGTCACCCTTTTGGGCTTCTTCTACTCCTTCTCTTTCCATCTGTCTATCTGTCCTGGTCATGCCCTCATCTGTTCCTTGTTTCCATGATGGCCCATGTACCTGAGTCTGTGTGTCTGTCTCTGTGAGCCTTGGATTTTGTCCATGGGTCCCCCTGTCCCTATACCCTTATGCCCATTACTCTTTTGTCTGCCACATATCTTTGTCTTCTCGTCTCTTTCTGAACCCACTGTTTCATTTCCCCCTTCTGTCTAGATCCCCCCGCNCCTGGTCATGCCCTCATCTGTTCCTTGTTTCCATGATGGCCCATGTATCTGAGTCTGTGTGTCTGTCTCTGTGAGCCTTGGATTTTGTCCGTGGGTCCCCCTGTCCCTATCCCCTTATGCCCAGTACTCTTTTGTCTGCCACATATCTTTGTCTTCCCGTCTCTTTCTGAACCCACTGTTTCATTTCCCACTTCTGTCTAGATCCCCCCCACCCTCATCTGTCCCTCTGTATGCATCTGTGTGTTTCAATCCATAGTCTTCTGGACTCTGCCCATCTCCTTTCCTCTCAGGCCGCAGTGAACTGCCTCTGGTTTTATCCAGTTGAGGGGGGAGCAGTTTTGATTATCTACAGTGCTNCCATCTGTCCCTCTGTATGCATCTGTGTGTTTCAATCCATAGTCTTCTGGACTCTGCCCATCTCCTTTCCTCTCAGGCCGCAGTGAACTGCCTCTGGTTTTGTCCAGTTGAGGGGGGAGCAGTTTTGATTATCTACAGTGCTATCACTCATTAATAATTACCTTTATAATCACATAAAAACAATGGGCTTTGAGCTGCTACCCACTGGCAGATAGTGCCCACCAGCCCCGTCTTCCTGCCATGTAGACCAATGGGACCTCCTATTTCTATTCATCAGGTTTTGATACTCATCCCCTTTGGAGACTGTCGGCTTCAATGTTACAATCACTGCAATATTAGAATAACAACTCAAAACCAATCATTTTTATGGGGACACACACAGTATAAAAAGACCTGCCTATCTGAGGACACATATAACATCAGCAGCTATTGCCCCATAAAGCTGTCAGTTAGAGAAACATCTCGGGGAGTCCTTGAACACCAAGTTTAACTAGAGAGAGAGAGAGAGAAAGGGCGGGAGGGAAAGGAAGAGAGAGAAAGCACTTTGCAAATAATTTTTCATGGAAGTCTGGAAAAGAAATGTGAGAGATCAATTCCATAGAGAGCCAATAGATGAGTTAAGTGGCTGAGGTCTGGCCCCAAGCGGCTCTTGGTGTATGTCTCCTGAAGTACACAGAAGGCTTAGAAAGGGGCATGGGCAAGGGGAACCCAGTGGGCACGGCCTGGCTAACTTCCTTTGATTCCCATTCTAGGTTTGCTGTCTCTGAATCACTCTTTTAGATGAAGTTTCACCTGTAAGATTTTTATTAGGAAGCGTTCCCCAGGGGAAATCAGTAGGGGAGTGATGGAAGGGAAGAAGGAAGGCAGGGCTGACTTCTGACAAGGTCCCATGGAGTGAATCTTGGGCTCAGTTCCACAGGGCAGAACTGAAGGTAGTGTAGGTGACCTCCTCACTGGACCAGGTCTGGGGAAAGGCAGCCAGAAGTTAAGGGCTTTCAGAAAGCAGGGGGAAAATAAATCCCCGGCCATGTCTGGCTCCTGCCTGAAGACCATCCTCCAGCAAAGATGCATGGGTGCTGGTGGTCAGGACGGAGGCTCGCTGGGAGCAGTATATGTGAGGATGGCAGAGGGGAGCAAAGGGGTGCATGTGGAGGGTTGACAGCACTTGCTGCGGGTCCTAGGCAATCCTTATGTTCAGTATCAACACCAGGTGTCTGCTGCTTCAGCTCTACTTAGGGTTGGGGATGAGGTAGACAGAGCTAGGATTTCCTGGGTTGATGGACCTTAACTCTAAGGTCACTGGGAAGGAATGTCTTAACCTCCAGAGATTCCTGGTTCCCCCTAAGGCTCCTGGGTGAGCAGTGAACTTTGTGAGACACAAACCTTGAGGAAGAGTTCCCCAGCCAGCACCTGCAAGAAGATCAGCTCTTTGGAGATGAAATGCAGCANCAGAGATTCCTGGTTCCCCCTAAGGCTCCTGGGTGAGCAGTGAACTTTGTGAGACACAAACCTTGAGTAAGAGTTCCCCAGCCAGCACCTGCAAGAAGATCAGCTCTTTGGAGATGAAATGCAGCAGGCTTGAATCTTGAGATCAAGTTGGAAACATTCGACTGGACAGACAATGGACCCAAGAGGTATAGGTTACCAGCAGCTCGTCCAGAAACCAACCAACCAACCAAACCCAAACCTTGACTTGTAACATGTGAGTAGGAGTAGGAGCAGCTCTTATAGGGTCCAGCTGCACTGTGTGTGAATGTTCAGTTGTATCTGACTCTTGGTGATCCCATAAACAGTAGCCTGCTAGCCTTCTCTGTCCATGGGATTTTCCAGGCAAGAAAAATGGAGTGGGTTGCCATTTCCTCCTCCAGGGGATCTTCCTGGCCCAGGAATTGAACCCATGTCTCCAGTGTTTCCTGCGATTCTTTAGCACTGAGCCACCTAGGAAGCCCCATTCTATATGGTGTCTTTGTGTAAATTGGAGCAAGCAGCTCCTTCTTGGTGGAGGCAACACTGTAGCTCATGATGGTGCATCAGAGGCAACTTTCTTAAAAAGATGTCTTTTTGGACATATTCAGCTGTGACCCATGGCACAGGATTTGATGAGGGAAGTGAGAGGTGGAATTCAGCCTTCATTCTCCTCAATCTGCTGGGTGCCATCGTACAGTGTGCATACTGTACAACGGTCTGAGAAGCCCTGAGCTTTTAGATGACTCTGGACTGAGCACGGCTGGTGAGGAAATGCGGATTGTGCACTTTGTGGAGGCCCAGAGCCNGGACATATTCAGCTGTGACCCATGGCACAGGATTTGATGAGGGAAGTGAGAGGTGGAATTCAGCCTTCATTCTCCTCAATCCGTTGGGTGCCATCATACAGTGTGCATACTGTACAACGGTCTGAGAAGCCCTGAGCTTTTAGATGACTCTGGACTGAGCACGGCTGGCGAGGAAATGCGGATTGTGCACTTTGTGGAGGCCCAGAGCCAGGTCAAGGTTACTCACCACGGTGTCCCCCAGCACTAAATAAAGTGATTCCCAGAGAATAAGCATTCAAAAAAATCTTGTTGGAGAAATGAATGAATTTTAAATGCCGTATAGGTTGGCCTATCACAGCCAATAAACGTTTGCCAAGTGAATGAGTGACTCCTGTCAAAATTCTCGTGTGAACTTCTGCTCCACCATAGAAGGAAAGGCATTATAACATCTAAGCTTGAGCAACCCTGCTTGGATTCAAATCCCAGTCTTTTACTGACTGTGTGATCTTGGGCAAGTTAATTCTACCCCCTGTGCCTCTGATTCATCATCTGTAAAGCAGGGATAATAAGAGGACCTACTTTCATATAAGGATTTTTTTTTATCATTTCAGAAGGGTTAAGAGAATTATATTTATAGTTATATGCTCAGCCCAGTTCTCAGAAGATAGTGGCTTGTCCACAAATGTGAGCTATTTATTATTATCAACACTGGTAGTGACAGTCCTCTGGTGCTCAGTTTTGGTCAGAACTCCCTGGAGGACGGTGTCACCTCTGGGTGTCACACTGTCAAAGATATAATGACAACTATCTTGGCTGAGAAAGTCCCAAAGAAACTTCCCAATAAATAAATGTTGAAGCATATTCCACAAATATTATTCAGACAGTGAGTAATCTCGTACAGAGAAGATGATTTTTAGTGAGCTCTTCATCTATTTTCTGTCCAGTCTTTTCATTGTGGCATAAGCTTTATGCCTTGAAACCCTCACTAAAGAATATCCCTTACTCCAATAGCTACTCGGTTTGGAGGGGAGAGACCTGTAACCCCATGGGGGATGGATTTACCCAATCGGCACAACTCATTCCTGCAGTGGTTGGTTCAGAGGCGGGAACGTGGCCCATTTGGGGCCAATGAGGTGAGCGGTGATCTTGGTTGGGGCTTCCTGGGCGGAGCTATCTGAAGACAGGCACTCCCATCCGCCACCCACCCTTGTGTGAGGAAGCCCCGGAAGCACCTGGCAGCCATCTTGTCTCTACCAGGGGATCCAGCCTTGGTTGGGAGGAGCTTCCACTGAAGGCGGGGAGGACAGTTGGGCTAACTTGAGTGACGTTGTTGAGTTCCTGGTCAACTACCAGTAGAGTTGCCCTCCCTCTGGCCCTGTCAGTCCTCTTATTGACTTATTTCTTAGCCAGTTTGAGTTGGGTGGTCTGTTACCTGCAGGACGATGGCTCCGAGCTCATGTGCTGGCTCTCCGTCTATTCCTTCTCCAGAATATTCCTTATGATGGAAACCGTGAAATCTTGAATTCATCCAGGCTCAGTGTTTTGAAGCTTTAAAGCCTCTTTTCTTGCATCCTATATCATCCTCTAAATCACTTGTACCCTGAGATGATAAGTATATGACCAAATATGGGGGGCAGTGGGGAATGGGGGGAGAAAGCTTTCCAGGAAATCAAGGAAGGGAGAACAGAAATATGGGCTACCACATTATGTGTGTGCCAGGCACAGGGCTGAAAGCTTTCCCTTCATCATTCCATTTGATTTTCCAAACCTTGTGGCAAGTTTCTGGGATTGTCCCCATTGACAGGTGAGGAAAATGAGGCCCTGGGTGGCCTATCAGTTGCTCAAGTCACACATCTGACTGGTAGCCTTGTTTTGTGTTGAACCAGCTGTACCCCAGCCTGGGAGATAGGTCCAGCCAAGCAGCATGCGGGGCACTGAAGGTCCATATGGGAATTGCACACAGAGTAATTTTATAGACAATTAAATCTGTAAAGATTGGCCAGTGTGTGTACTTAAAGCTCTGTGCAGAGGTTACTGCCAAGTTGCCTTCCATCTACTGAAGAGCTTTTAAATAAAGGGGGATGGTCTTACGGGGCTGAACACTGAGTTGGCTAATTAGGGGCAGGAGGAGTGGGGCTGGGTGCCAGGAGGTGGTGGGGAGAGGTCACAGGGCTTGGGTTGGCAGACTCTCAGAAGGGGGTGTCTGTGTGATGGAAGCAGCCTGGACTTTGCCATCAGACTGACCTGGACTGACCAATGCCTGCCTTCCTAGTTAGCAGCTGTGTGACTCCAAGCAAAGACTGCAGTCTATGAGCCTCAGTCTGTCCATCTGCACAATGGGGACAAAACTTCTGCCACTTGGGGTTGCTGCCAGGATTAGATGGGATAATGTCCAAACTCTGCTCATGAGTCATGTACCCCAGAGCCCTTATTATCTGGTCTCCCTACCAGCCAACCACCTGGTGGTTTGGAGATAAAGATTGGAAGAAGTGGCCAGAAGTAAACTCAATATTTTTAGGGCTTTCCACCAGCCTAGAACACCTGGGGCTAACCTTTCTTAATTTTTGTGGGGACCCTGGGCTACCCTGGTGGCTCAGATGGTAAAGAATCTGCCTGCAATGCATGAGACCTGGGTTCAGNTAGATGGGATAATGTCCAAACTCTGCTCATGAGTCATGTACCCCAGAGCCCTTATTATCTGGTCTCCCTACCAGCCAACCATCTGGTGGTTTGGAGATAAAGATTGGAAGAAGCGGCCAGAACTAAACTCAATATTTTTAGGGCTTTCCACCAGCCTAGAACACCTGGGGCTAACCTTTCTTAACTTTTGTGGGGACCCTGGGCTACCCTGGTGGCTCAGATGGTAAAGAATCTGCCTGCAATGCGTGAGACCTGGGTTCAATCCCTGGGTTGGGAAGATCCCCTGGAGAAGGGAATGGTAACCCACTCCAGTATTCTTGCCTGGAGAACCCCATGAATAGAGGAGCCTGGTAGGCTACAGTCCATGAGGTCACAGAGAGTCAGACAAGACTGAGGGACTAACACTTTCTGAGTGATATGGTAGAAGAGATTATGGGCATCCATCCACTCACTTGCCAACAGCCTCAGTTACTTCACGTCCTTGGCCTTATGTTCCTAGATCAGATATCTCTTGTCATTATAATGCTGTCCCAACATCCAACCCCAAATCCGGTGACTTATAAACACAACCCTTTATGGTTTCTCATCGATCTGCAGGTCAGTTGGGTGGTTTGANTCAGTTACTTCACATCCTTGGCCTTATGTGCCTAGATCAGCTATCTCTTGTCATTATAATGCTGTCCCAACATCCAACCCCAAATCCGGTGACTTATAAACACAACCCTTTATAGTTTCTCATTGATCTGCAGGTCAGTTGGGTGGTTTGGCTGTTCTGGGCTGGCTCTGCTGCTCAAGCATCAGCAGTCAGCTGGCGGATCAGCAGGGAGCTGGCTGATCTAGGATGGCCTCAGCTGGTAACCTGGTCGCGCTCTCATGACAGAAGCAGAACAGCAGGAAAGGGACTAGAAATGTACATGCGCTCTTAACAGCCTCAGCTTGCTTGTTTGCTGCAATCCTATTGGCCGAAGCAAGTATAATGATCATGGACACGTGCACTTCTGATGTTGCTGGATGTGAGCCCCATCGGTCTTCACAGAGGTTGTCCAGTATACTCTGGGACACGTTCAAGTCTCTCCATCTTAAAAATATCCATAAAGAATCAAGCGATAAGAACGATAGTCCTCAGACTGCCCCATCACCCCTTCTTCCTTCACCTTTGCCCTGTCATGTGGGTGCTGCAGCCACAGACCCCACCAGCTGTGTGTCCTGGGACAAGTCACTCAGCCTTGTCCCACCTTGCTTTTCTCATCTGTATGTTAGCACAACAGTGGTACACGGCTCCCAGGCTTGCTGTGAGTGAATTAACCAAATAAATGCATAAATAGAGAACGGCACCTTCTCGTATTAGCAAATGCATACATAATAATAATGACGATGATGACAATTCAAACTCCCTCCATCCATTTTCACTACATACATGTCCCCTTATGTATGTAGCCAGTCCCCAGACCCCACCATGTTAACCCATTGAATTTTTTAAAATTTATTTATTTTTAATTGAAGGATAATTGCTTTACAATATTGTGTTGGTTTCTGCCATACATTAATGGGAACCAGCCATAGGTGTACATATGTCCCCTCCCTTGTGGCCCTCCCTCTCCCCTCCCACCCCATCCCACCATTCTAGGTTGTCACAGAGCACCAGTTTGAGCTCCCTGAGTCATGTAGCAAATTCCCACCGGCTGTCTGTTTCACATATGGTAGGGTCTATGTTTCCATGCAACTCTCTCCTTTCGTCCCACCCTCTGCTTCCCTCCCTGTGCCCACGTCTACCTAGTGAATTTTAATAACTCATCACACATGTTTCCAATCCTTCAAACACCACACTCATTCAGATCACTGGGAAATGCTCTTTTGGCTCTGTATTTTGTTCTCTGAGCCCCAAATAGAGCCTTGCACATAGTAGGTGCTCAGTGAGGACTAGAAGAAAGAAAGCACTAATGAGTAAACAAAGATCTCGCTCCAATCCTGCACCTGCTTCCTGCTAGCTGTGTGACCTCTGGCAAGTGAACAAACCTCTCTGATCCTTCACAAGAGAATGGTGAAGATTAAATGAGAGAACAGGCATAGAAGCCCCTGCCTTGCCACGGTGGACATTTTCTTCATGCTGACAACAAGGTGCGTCTGTCCACAGGCTTCTTCCTTGTTGAATCTGGTTTCTCAAAACACAAATATTTATTGAGCACCTTTGGTGTTCTCAGGTGGTCTGCAAGGCACTGGGCACAGGGCAAATAAGATCCTGCCTCACTGGTGCCTACTATTTAGGGCGTGAGCTCTAATTAATCCCAGGGTTGCAGCCTCTGGATAACTGTGCACAAGAACTCTTCCTGAGGGCGGGAGAGGGAAGGTTCCAGCTCTCTAGACCACGGATTTCAGGAGAATCTTTCTCTAACCACTTCCAGTTTTATCTGCTTTCCCTTCCTTCCTTGCTTCCTTTGTTTTCATTTTCTGAGATGACAAAGCAGTCTGCCTTTTATCTGTTTATCCTGCCAAAAGCCTATATAGATAGGAGGAGGCTGGACTTTGTAGGCAAAGTGGGCAAGCCAGAGGCGGCATGATTCATTTTTCCAGCTAAGCTGGAAGTTTGGGGAGCAAGTCCTCAGAAGGGAAGGATGGGGCTTTCAGAAGAAACCTGGAAGGAGCCTGAGTTGGAAAAGAATGCTTAAAAGGGGGAAGGAAAGGATAAAAAAAGAAATGAAGTTGCTTTTGGAGGCTGGGAGACATCTGTGATGGGGTGGGGGCAGGAGCAGGCTGATGCCCCTGGGGAATGTCCTTCAGATGGGGTGGGGTGTGAGGCTGGAGTTAGCTGACAGTAATAGAAGCTGGTGCCCGGTGGGGTGCAGAGCTCTGAGTGTGTGTACATCTGGGCGTATCTCATGTGTATTTCATGTCTTTCGTATATATTGTGGGCGTGGCTCCGTGATGCATTTTCTGAGTGCGGTTCCGTGTGATAGGCATGATATGAACCTGCGTGGTTGGCTCACTTGTGTGAGTGTATGTGGCTCTGATGACTGGATTTCTCACGATGTCTTCCCTCATCCATGCAATCGGCAGTCTAGGCAATCTGCAGAACACCAGAAGCTGCATCAGGGGTCAGGGTTTGGTGAGGGGCGGGAGGAGGGTAGGGAGAAGGGAGAAACAGGGAGAATGTATCTACTGCTCTCCTACCTAGAACCAGAGTACAGTGCAAAGACAGACAGAGACCCAGAAGTGGCAGGACTAAATGTGAGATTTCACTTGGGATGGCATGATGAAGTGGAG
>SJYW01045887.1:586374-606123 GCA_006410735.1 Raphicerus campestris | reverse complement strand
TATTATTATTACATCAGCTCCACCTCAGAGAATCAGGCATTAGATCCCAGAGGTTGGGGAGGCCTGCGTTAAAGGATACAGCTTTGGGGAGCACTGGGAGACTCGCTTTAGAGGTCCTGGAGTGAGAAAGGACAAGCAGCAGAGGGGGCTGCCCGAACCCTGTTCCAAGGAGTCCAAGCACCTGGCCTTGGGGACTGGCAGTCCTGATTGCAATGGAGTCAGAAGCAGTCTTTGTCAGAGGAGGGCAGAGACAATGCCCTTTAGCACCCCAAACTAAATACTGAGCCAGTAGGCCACACAGAAGAAGAATCAAGGGTAAATTACACAGTTGCCCCAGACTCTTCTGAACACACACACCACACACACACATACACACACGCTGCAAGCACCGCTATAGCAGTTCCACTTCTGGGAATTTTTCCACAGGAAACCACTGGATTGGCACACAAATACATATGAACAGGGATATTTACAGAACTGAACACAGCCTAGACATTCAACAACAGGGGATCCATTCAACAATAATGGATGGCTTATCGCATCATGCAGCCATTAAAAACGATGGTACAGATCTCTGTTTCTTGATACAGAGAAACATTTCTGACCCAGCATTCAGAGGGAAACCAGACTTTACAAGCTTCATGATTACAAAAGCATTTAGATAAGCATTTAGCACATACCAAGAACTATACCAAGGATTTTACATATATTAATACAATGCTCACACCCACCCTGTGACTCAGAACCAGCATGATGAAAAAGCTGACAAGTGAAAAGCAAACTCTAGGTCCCTGATGGCATCTGTGAGCCATGCACTCTCCTGGGCACACCTGTACCGAAGCATGGTCGATTTATAATGTTGTGTTGATTTCTGCTGTACATTCTTTTTCATTTTCTTTTCCATTATGGTTTATCGCAGGATGCGGAATATAGTTCCCCGTGTTATCAGTAGGACTTTGTTGTTTATTCATTCTAATATAATAGTTCATATCAGCTAACCCCAATTTCTCAGTCCTTTCCTTACCTCCCCCCAAGACTGTTTTCTGTGTCTGTGAGTCTGTTTCGTAAATAAGTTCATTTGTGTCATAGATTCTACATATAAGTGAAATCATGTGATATTTGTCTTTCTCCTCACTTGGTGTGATAACCTCTGGGTCCATCCACGTTGCTGCAAATGCTATTATTTTATTCCTTTTTCTGGCTGAGTAGCATTCCACTGTATATATGTACCACTTTCTTTATCCATTCATCTTTCAGTGGACATTTAAGTGGTTTCCATGCCTTGATTATTGTGAATAGGGCTGCTATGGACATAGGATTACATGTGTCTTTTTGAGTTAAAAGAGCTTTATCTGCATATATTCCCAGGATAGGAATTGCTGCTGTGTGTGTGCACGCTCAGTCAGGTCAGTTGTATCCGACTCTTGAGACCCCATGGACTGTGGCCCACCAGCCTTCTCTGTCCACGGGATTACCGAGGCAGGAGCGCTGGAGTGGGTTCCTCTTCCAGGGGACTCTTCCAGACCTAGGAACTGAACCCACGTCCCCTGCACTGCAGGTGGATTCTTTGCCGCTGAGCCACTGGGGAAGCCCTGGGATTGCTGGATCTCATGGTAACTCTTTTTGGTTTTCTGGGGAAGCTCCACACTGTTTTCTATTGTGGCTGTTCCAGTTTCCATCCCCACCAGCATCGTAGGAGGGTTCCTCTTTCTCCACACCCTCTCCAGCATTTGTTATTTGTAGATTTCTTTTTAATGATGGCTCTTCTGACCAGTGTGATTCTATACATATTTTTTGTTACAAATAAACAAACCTCATGGCTGGCTCTGGAGCTACACTGGAAAAGACTCTGATGCTGGGAATGACTGAAAGCAAAAGGAGAAGCGGGCAGCAGGGGATGAGTTGGTTAGAAAGCATCACCAACTCAATGGACATGAATTTGAGCAAACTCAGGGAAACGGTGAAAGACAGGGAAGTCAGGCAATGCTGCAGTCCATGGGGTCCCAAAGAGTCAGACATGATTTAGCAACTGAACAACAACAAATTTCTTTAAGCCAGTGTTAGTTTCTTGTTCACTGAAGCCAGATGCGCTCCTAATTCATATATCTGTAAATAGCAAAGATGAGATGTAACCACTCCTGCAAAAGTGGCAGTGCTGAGCCAAAACACAGAAGGAGATGTGAGAAAATCAGACTTGCTCTGGATTGCACTGGTCCAGGACAGTCTTCCGCGAGGATGCAAACCTGGTCCTCCTCCCAGCCCAGCACAAGCACCTGTCACTGCCGGCCTCTTGTTTCAGCTGTGCCAGCTGGCCTGCCCCCAGGAGTAGACCCAGGAGTCTGGGGAAGTCAGGGCCCTCCCTGGGGTCGTTCCTCCCTGAGCTCATGGCTCTGTCAGGTTCATCGCCAGAAAGACACTTTGCATCACTTCAGCTCATTGCAATTCAGTCACGTCAGAGCAGCCCACAGGATCCGAATGCAATTTTCTCATTGAATTATGCTAAATCCTTCAGGGAAGGAGGCAAAATTATTTAAAACCTATAAAAACTAAAGCAACATTCTGGCTCTATATTTTAACTTTCTGAACATTATTTAGAGGTAACCTTTTCTGCTGCTAAGTTACAGTCCCATTTTGCTGTATATCAGGCGGCACGGGCCATAAGGCATGGGGAAAGAGAAAACCAGCCAGGCACGGTGCAGACCTGGGGATTGCTCCTCGGGCTCAGACAGATAATAGAAAGTGAGATGGCATTTTGCTCTTAGAAATCAAAAGTATCAGGAGGTGATTCACTGAAGCAGTAGAAAAATGAATTGTAGCTGTGTTGTTATAAATATTAGAGCAATAGATTAGGGGTGAGGTGTGTTTCTCTGGAATAATGCACAGAGTGGGGCTGAGAATTCATGCATCAGGCAGACGAGGGATTGAATCTTGTGCCTGGGATCTCAGGAAATTATTTGTTCCTTCCATATATCAAATGAAAATAATACTAATAACTCANAAATTGGTCCCTGATGCCAAAAATATTGGGGCTCACTGCTTTGACAGATCCTGAATGAACATGTTCTGAATCAGATGATCTAAATTGGTAGACATATGAATTTTTCATAAAGTGAATTGTTAATAATAATAACAGCCAATATTTATGGAATGCCTGCTCTGTGCCAGGTACTGTGCTAAGCACTTTACAGGCATTGGCTAAACATAGCAGTCTTAGGAAGTAGATAGTACAGGGGCTCAGTGGTAGAGAACCTGCTTGTCAGTGTAGGAGGTGCAAGAGATGTGAGTTTGATCCCTGGGTCAGGAAGATAACCTGGAGGAGAAAATGGCAAGCAACACCAGAATTCTTGCTTGGAAAATCCCATGGACAGAAGAGCCTGGCAGGCTACAGTCCATGGGACTGCAAAGAACAGGACACGACTGAGCACGTCACACTATACTGTTGTTCCCATTTTCCAGTCTGGTTGAGTGATGTAGTTGAGGTCACAGATTGAATAAGAGGTAATCTAGGAACTCAGAGTTTGGCTTGGCTTCTGAACCCCATGTCCTCCTGCTGCTGTCCTGGGTGATCATCCAATGCCTGGCCAGACCAGAAAGATCTCTATCTCCCTTGTGTGACATATTTCTAAAAAGCCTGTGACACAGTTGGCTCTGTGAGATAATTCATATGGATAAGCTCTTGTTCCATCCCTGTGAGTCCATATAAATGATACACTCAAAATTCTACCTTTTTACTAGACTTTCTAGAGGAAAGATGGGCTTGGGAGTTTGAATCTCTATCTGAAAGGCATGTATTTGGGATATTCACTTATGTCAAACGAAGCCTTAATGTGCTGTGGAAAATAGAAACCCCTTGAGACCCAGCTTCACAGCAAGAGTCCTTTCCTGTGGATGCGCTTCTGAATTCAACTACTCAGAACCCCAGGGGATTCAACCAATTGGAACTTGGCAATGGCTTGATTTGCTGCAGGCTACACGATGTTGGTTAACACAGTGATCATAACTGGGGAACTGAAAGGTGGATGTTAATACATGGAGGCTCTGCACAACATAAATCCATTTAAAAAGCAATTCACCTATGGTTAGTGAATAATGACAAAATGATAAGATGATGCTGTGGCACGGATAGCCTGTTACAACGGAGAAATATGTGCTCTGTTCCCCTTTGCATCGTGTGGGATTGTCACTGGGAAGCAGCTTCTTCATTTTTCCTGACTCTCTTGCTTCTAGGCATGGTTGCGTGATTGGATTCACCAATGGAATTTAAGCAGACCCAGTAATGGTCCCTTTTGGGCTGGGACCTTAAGATGTAGGTTGAGTCTTTTATTTTACCTTTCTCCAAGTCTGGTGGAATGTGGAAGACTTCCAGGACTTAGGAGACTGTGGAGTTATAAAATCAAAGAGCCTGGGTTGCTGATTCCCTGAATGCAGTGTTACCAATGTCTTGGAACACACTCATCAGGCTGTTACATGTGGAAGGGAAAAAAGATTCTGTTAGCCTATGCTGCTGAAGTGTGGGGGGTTAATTGTTACATCAGCTAGTATTACTCTAACAAATACATAAAATAAGCTTCTTGGAAAAATTTCTGAAATTGAGCCATGATGTTTCAAGTGGCAAATTGTTCAGTTGCTAAGTTGTGTCCGATTCTTTGCAACTGCATGAACAGCAGCAGCACGCCAGGCTTCCTTGTACTTCCTTTCTCCCAGAGTTTGCTCAGATTCGTGATCATTGAGTCCGTGATGCTATCTAACCACCTCATCCTCACCCCCTTCTCCTACCCTCAGTCTTTCCCTGCATCAGGGTCTTTTCCAATGAGTCAGCTCTTCGCATCAGATGGCTTCAGCTTCAGCATCAATCCTTCCAGTAAATATTCAGGGCTGATTTCCTTTAGGCTTGAGTGGCTTGACCTCCTTGATGTCCAAGGGACTCTCAAGAGTTTTCTGCAGCATCACAATTCTAAAGCATCAATTCTTTGGGGCTCAGTGTTCTTTGGGATCCTACTCTCACATCTCATGTTTTCCATGATTACTGGAAAAACCATAGCTTTGACTAGACAGACCTTTGTTGGCAAAGTGACGTCTCTGCTTTTAATATGCTGTCTGCTGCTGCTGCTGCTGCGTCGCTTCAGTCGTGTCCGACTCTGTGCAACCTCACAAATGGCAGCCCATTGGGCTCCGCCATCCCTGTGATTCTCCAGGCAAGAACACTGGAGTGGGTTGCCATTTCCTTCTCCAATGCATGAAAGTGAAAAGTGAAAGTGAAGTCGCTCAGTCGTGTCTGACTCAGCTGTCTAGGTTTATCATAACTTTCCTAAATGGCAGATGTTAAAAAATAATGATTTGATGCTGGCTTTATGAAAGGCTGTTTGCTGGGACCTCAGAACTAATTCTGGTCCTCAGGGGCTAAATAGGTTCTGAGCATTCAGTTTCAATGCAGGGAAGGAGGTTTCACCACACCTCTAACAAACAATCTTGGGACACCAACTGGGTGTTGTACAATTCAACCCAGTCCTAATATTGTCTACCTGGAGGTAGCATCAGAGTCCACAGGTTAAGAGTTCCATCCTACAACACTCCCACTTGCCTTCACTTCCACTGACACGGCCATTTCAGATGCTACTGCAAGCCCAGGTTGCTATCATTCATCTCACAGATTGGACATTCCAATACCTGATGTGAAGAACTGACTCACTGGAAAAGACCTTGATACTGGGAAAGACTGAGGGCAGGAGGAGAAGGGGGTAACAGAGAATGAGACAGTTGGATGGCCTCCTTGACTCAAAGGACATGAGTTTGAGCAAACTTTGGGAGACAGTGAAGGACAGGGAAGCCTGGATGTTGCATTCTATGGGGTTGCAAAGAGTTGGATATGAATGAACAACAACATAACCTCCTTGGACTTCAGAGGCCAATCACAAGTCCATGTTGTCACTTGTACTTCTGACCCACTGGCTATAAACTGGAAGCTCTCCCTCTGAGTGTCCAAGGCTGGTTCAATTAGTTTGCTATAGTGGCTCATAGAATTTAGAGAAGCATTTTACATATTAGAAAGATGATGAGTTTACTATAAAAGGATATAACTCGGGAACAGCCAGATGGAATAGATGCTCAGGGCAAGGCAGGGGGCAAGGGGGTGGTGCTTCCATGCTCTCTTATCCTACTCCCACTCAAGCTCCATGTCCATAAACCTGGAAATTCCCCAAACCTCAACATTTTGAGTTTTTATGGAGGCTTCATTACACAGTCATGATTAATTAAATCATTGCTTATTAGTGATTGATTCAACTTGCAGGCTTTTTCCCCTCCCTGGAGGTCTGGGGGTAGGGCGGAAAATTCCAGCCCTTTAGTAGCATAATTCATTCTCCTGGCAATCAGCCACCACCCTTAGGAAAAGTCTAGAAGTCATCTCATTTACATAACAAAAGACACTTCTCAAGCTCTTCTCACTTAGGAAATTCCAAGGGTGTTAGGAGCTCAGTGTCAGGAACTGGGGGACAGAGACCAATATATATATATATATATTTCCAGGTGGTGCTAGAGGCAAAGAACCTGCCTGCCAACGCAGGAGACAGAGAGACTGGGGTTCAATCCCTGGGTTAGGAGGATCCCCTGGAGGAGAGCATGGCAACCCACTGCAGTATTCTTGCCTGGAGAATCCCATGGACAGAGGAGCCTGGCGGTCTACAGTCCATGGGGTCACAAAGAGTCGGACACAACTGAACACCACTATATATATATATATATATATATATATACATATACATATATATATACATGTTTTTTTTTTTTCTATTATCTCACAGGTCATTCCTCCTTTGGGGTGGGTAGGGGAGTGTCATGTCACATCTGGTAGATGTGGGATTTTGTTACTGAGTCCAAGCTTGGTCTGCCAATGAATCTGAGAGACGAGGTGTTTAGGCAAAGAAAATGACTTTATGTGGAAAGCCAGCTGACAGAGATGTCAGGCGAGGGCCTCAAAATAACCATCTTATCGGGATCTAGATGCCAGGTTCTTTTATAGATCAGAAATGGGGGGAGGTGAGGAAGCAAAGTAAAAAGGCCATTAATCTTGCAAACATCTCCTAGAATGGCAAGCCTCAGGCAGGGGATACGTTAATTTCTTCTTCTCTGCCATCTACTGGTGGACAGGGTTCTGAACAAAGGCACTTAAACAGTCAGACAGAGGGGCAGGGTCCTCTGAGACAGGCCATTATGTATGATTGTAATAACAAAAGCAACAGAAAGCAAGTCAAAGGAACAGTTCCAAAATGGAGTCAGAATCGGCTTTTTCTCTGCAAGGGTCTCAGCGCATGTTTGGGAGAAATGATTTCAGGAAGTGCCAGAGAGGCGAGAGTCCAGGTCAAGGTTTACAGAACTCAGAAGTCAGCGACAATTATCAAGTCCAAGGAACCAGCCTCAGTCTAAAGAAGAGGACAAAGGCAAAAAGAGTTCCAGAGAAGTACAACCTCAGAGCCAAGAAGGATGAAACGAGTGTCCAAGGCAATTAACAAGTACTGAATGATAACTGAATTAATTTATTTTGGCCACCACCCGTCTGGTGGGTGATGAGGGCCTTGTCTTTAAGGCATGGCATGGGAGAGCTAAGAGCACCTCTTCCACATGGATGGGAAAGGGGCTTGGGGCTCAGATGCTCCCAGTCAGGATATGGTGTTACACACATGGGGGTGGAGAACGAAAGGAAAGCAGATAGCGTTGCCTGAGTCAGGGCCCAGCAAGCCCCCCACAGTGCAGCCTGGGGCTGCAAAGCCTGAGGTGTGTGTATCTCTGCCTTGGTAGCTTGCCTAGCAGCCTTTTCTCCATCTTCTGAAACGGTATCTTGATTTTCCTTGTTAAATCGCCTTTCTCATTTTAAATCCTATTGGTTCAGGTGGGACTGATGCTGCCTTCTTGTCCCAGGAGTTGGTGAATGACCCATACTTGAGCAGTTGGTGCATGCTACCCATGCTGGCTGATGTGATCGGTTCAGGGGTGGGCAAGTGACCTGAGGCAGGCCTGGGGAAGCCAGTGCTGGGACTGGTGTAGGACCTATTGGAAAGGAGGTTCTCTTTCCATCAGGTTGCTGAGCCAAGAGAATGGAAGTATTGAGATGCTGCCAGACACATTTAGAGGGAAGAAGCTGCCTGAGGGCGACAGCCACACGGAGAGAGATTCAGGTTCCTGACACTGTCCTTTGGTATCTTGATACAGCCATGCCTGAAACCAGACATCAAAGTTACCTGAGTCAATGCATTTCTCTTGGTCAATTAAACCTTTTTAAGTTGATTTTTTTTTCCCCAAGTATAAATGAAAGAACCCTGGCTGACTTCTGCGTTTCTCCTTCTATGCTCTGCCCTCTCAGGGATTACTTTTTAAATCCTGGCCTCCAAAAAAATAAAACTGACAGATAACCCTTTATGGGAAATGTGTCCTTTCATCCATTCTCAAGTTGAGCAAGTGCTCGCAATTCTGTTCCTTTAGTTATTCCTTCTTCCTCTCTCCTTGGTGAAGATAGTGGTCGTGGTACCTTTGAGAACCAGCTCGCCTTTGCTGACATCATATATCAGCATCCCTGGTGGCTCAGATGGTAATGAATCTGCCTGCAATTTGGGAAGACATGGGTTTGATCCCTGGGTCAGGAAAATTCCCTGGAGAAAGGAATGGCTATCCAGTCTGATATTCTTGCCTGGAGAATTCCATGGATAGACATCATACATTAATGTCCGTATCTGTTATGAGGTGGGCTCTGTACTTCCTGCTCCACACACCGTGTCTCATCCAATTCTCACAGCAGTCCTATGAGGGAGGTTTCCTTGTGCCCATTTTACAGATGAGAGGAAGACACTTGCCCAAGATACCAGAGTGAGTAGGAGGCAGTGGGGACCAGGTCTGGAGCCGATCATGCAGACAGAAGGGCCGTGAACTCACCCGAGGTCCCGCCTTCAGGACAGTTATTTGCAAGCAGTAAGCTGAGAGAGACAGAAGTAGAGAGAAAGAGACAGGGTAGAGAAGGTCCCTCTGCATGCAGTTTTCCTCCCCTGGGACCCTGGGAGTGGGGAGGTCATTCCCACCCTTGCTGAGCTCTAAGCCCTCCTGGCTGCAAACAGAGTTCCTGCTGTGAAGAAGGCGGCCAAGGACAGTCACGCATGACTCACCACTGGTCTCCTAGGCTTTCAGGACTGTCTTCTTTAAAAGAAGCCAATTTATTTTTTATTCAAAATCCATATGAAACAATTGAATAGTAAAACTGTCAGCTTCACTGTCTCTTTCCGTGGGGAAACATGATCAGCTCTGAAATTAAGTCTCCTCCCTTCTTCCCTCCCTGCCATCCTTCTACTCATCTTTCTGTAAATATTTTTTTTTAGCAGCTACTATGTGCCAGGATCTGTGCTAACTTTGGATACAATTCCCTCCTTAGGTTTATGTTTCAGGTATTTTCTGATGTCCAACCTTGGCTTTCATCCACTACAGGGATTTCAAGTCAGTCATTTCAAGAGATGAAGGGTTTAGAGGGCAAAACTTGGTTTTGAGGCCAGCTCTGTGATTTATAAGCTGTGTGACCTTGGATGGGAACATCCCCAGCTGTGCTCTTAAGTATCTGCTCTTGAAATTGGGAAGGGTTACTTTTGACTCCATGCTGAATCTCTTCTTCTCATTTAAACCTTGTTTTGCCGCTTTTGTTCTTATAAGCATACATAATAACCTGCCTCAGGGAACCCTGCCCCCTTCTGCCTGTCAAGTAAAGCGCCTTTGTTCATAACCCTGTTCACTTCTAGATGGCAGGAAGAAAGAAATGAACACATCCCTCTGCCTGAGGCTTGCCATTCTAGGAGACAGTTGCAAGAATTAAATGGTCTTTTTACTTCATCTTCTCACCTCCTCCCTCTTCCCACCCCCATCTCTGATCCATAAAAGAACCCGGCATCCAGGTCTGGACAAGATGGTTATTTTGAGACATTAGTCTGCCATTTCCTCAGCCGGCCAGCTCTTGGAATAAAGTCATATTCCTTGCCTCAACACCTCATTTCCCGGACTTACTGGCCTATCATGTGGCGAGCACAGCGTGCTTGGACTGGGTAACCCTCTCAGAAATTATCATGAAGACCCTTGTTCTGGGCACCACCTCACCTCTGGAAATGATCTCTAGGAGAAGGTCTTTGCCTTGCTTACCATTCATTGCCAGTGCCTAGGGCAGGGTGGAGTTGCTAAGTCGTGTCCAACTCTTATGACCCCTTGGACTATAGTCTTCCAGGCTCTTCTGTCCATGGGATTCTAAATAAATGAATGAATAAAGATAAGTCTGAGTTAGGATACTCATTCTTAAAGTCCAGAGACCCTAATCCTAACCCTGCAAGGATCCCCAGAACCAGAGCCACAGAAGCTTTATCCCAAGGGCTGAAATCTACCAACAGTTTAAAATCAGTGGGAGGTGTAGGACACAGAAAGGGAAACCGACATGAGACTGAGCCGGGGCTTGACTGAGCTCGCGTGGAAGAGGGGTATAGTGGGGATGCTGCTTACATATCACCGTGGCCATCTCAGCTCTGTCAGCTGGGGTTGGGGGCTCTCTGTGGAAAGAACTGTAACCTTTGCAGGTCACATCTTTATGGTGGCCCAAGGCAAGGCAGGAACTATCTGCATCTGAGCTGGGAAACATAAAGCCCCCATGAACCACTGATGAGCTTCTGCCAGCAGCCTTTACAGATGCGCTTTATCTCTTCTCTCTCTCGGATGTCATACATTATTGACGCTGCCTCCCCCGCCTGCCCCTGGACCCACTGCTGAAGGGCAAAGCGGGCTCTGGGGTGGGGAGGGGAGGCTCATGTCTCCACAGAACTGCCAGGCTGGGGGGCTTGTTTTAATGTTCAGCAATCCATCTGGTCTCAGGGGCTCTAGCCGTAACAGTCTGGATTTTAAAGCCCCAGGGTTCGATTTTGGCTTTATTGCTGCTTATTCCACCCCTCTGGTCCTCAATTATCTCATCACTACAAAGGGAGGGAATGCCAGTATCCAGGATGGAGGGGAGAATTTGATGAAACAACGCACAGCCCCATAGCCCAGCACACACCATGTGCCCCCAGCCAGCCAGTGGAAGCTGCCTTATCACAGGAAGGGACGTGTGGCAAGTAGATACTGTGTGCAGCTGAGAGTTGATACCACGTGAGGGGGCAACTCCAAGGCAGAGTGGTTAAGACTCTGGGCCTGGGTTCAAAGCCCATTTCTACCACTTACCAGTTGGCGTGAGCAAGTTTCTTGGTTGCTTTGTGCCTCAGTTTCCTCATCTGCAAGATGGGATAACAATAGTGCTACCTGATTGAGTTGTTTGACAGTTCAGTGAGTTTACTACAGACAGAACTCAGAAAAGTGCCTTGCATGCACAAAGCAGGTGTTACTGAGTTCAAGCTTGCTCTGCTCACTGCACAACAGGCCAGTGAATCTCAGAGATGAGGTCTTGGGTAAGGAATATGACTTTATCTGGAAAGCCAGGCTACCAAGAAGATGGCAGATTAATGTCTCAAAATAACCATATTATGGGGTCTGGATGCCAGCCTCCTTTATAAAACAGAGATGGGGGAGGTGAAGAAATAAGATAAACCGGCCATTAATCTTGTAGACATCTCCTAGAATGGCAAGCCTCAGGGAGGGGATGTGTTAATTTCTTCCTTTCTTCCTTCCATCCACAGGTGGACAGGGTCCCGAACAAGGCATTTGGTTTAATATTTAGAGGGGCAGAGTTTCGAGGCAGGCCATTAGGTATAAACTGTATCCTTTTAGTGAACAAAAAGCATGGGAAGCAAAGCATAAAGTAACAGATCAACAGTGAGACAGAACTGGCTCTCCTTGCAACATAAGGGCCCCTCCTGTTTTTAAGTTTCTCCCTCCAGTCTCCCCATCAGTACTTTATCTCTTTGGCATGGAGACCTTTTAAAATATATATATATATATTATAGAACAAATATCTAATCATGTCTTATCTCCCCTCTGTGATGGGGGTTGGAGTGAACTATCTTCAAAGTCATTGACAGACGATGGTTCTCCAGAAATGTGCACATCCTAGCCCTGGGGACCATGAATATGTGATCTTACATGACAAGAGGGACTTTGTGGGTGAGATTAAGTGAAGGATCTTGAGAATGGAGGTGATCCTGGGTTATCTGGTGGGCCTGATGTAATCACCAGGGTCCTTATAAGAGACAGACAGAAAAGAAGCAGTCAGAGAAGGTGATGTGAATGCTTTTTTTGTTTTGTAGATAGGTTCATTTGCACACACATGTATTTTTGTTAAAGAAACACAATTTAAATTTCTGACACCACTTCCAAAGAGGATTTACATACCATTACATTCAGAGATCCACCAACAGGTTTGAACGAAGTCATTTATTCTCCAACTTTAAATTTATGTTCCATACCTGGACCTCACTGCCCATAGGGAACACAGAATTGATAATATTTTAGAACTCCCATAATTACCCTATGAAAAGTATAATTATATCGCTTTGCTTCTTTTTTTTTGTCCCCCGAGGGTGTTAAAATGTTAATATGTTCACTGGAGATGTGCGGTGACTATTGTGAGATTTTGGGGGGCATCGTTGTATTTTTTTTGATATGTCAGGAGCCTCACAGGATGACAAGGCCCCTCCCAGCTTGAGGAGGGGTTGGGAGCTGGGGAGAAGGCAGAGAGGGGTGGCAGCTGAGGCCTCAGCCTGTCCCAGCTTCAGCACGTGAGCCTGCCTTCTCTTATGACTCCCCCGCGGCGGGGGCGGTGCCTGGGGCGGGGGGCATGGCTCGGGGAGGGGGAAGTAACTACTTCAGAACATCTCGGCTTCCTCTGCATGCTTTTCAATCTCCAGCAATTTCCTCACTTGTTAAGCCACCTGCAGCCCTGTTAGTCGTGTCGCAGCCCAGAACAGTGTGGCAGAAACAATTCCTGCCCACGTTGTCCCAGCCTCCAGGTTCCAGGACAGACACCAAGGACACCAGCCCACCTTGCCTGGCCCCACCTAGCAGCCTGTCCACCACCCACACCCTGAACCAGAGTAGCCCAGCCTGGGGGAATATGGGGATTTTATGGGGCAGCTTGGGTTTGGGACTCAGAGAGACTTGGGTTCCCATCTTGGCTCCTCCACTCAGCCTTGAACAACTAACTCTTTATCTTGTAACCTCAGTTTTCTGGGTTTGTAAAATGGGCTTTGATTTGTCATGCTTTGGCAGGAATGGGCTGAGATGCGATGAGTTCGGTGCGAATGCAGAACAGCTCCAGGGCACCTGGCCCTTAGCAGGTGCTCGGTAAATTATCCTCATGGGGAGGGCTTGCCCAGATGTGTAGCCTCGACTTTGAATCTCCAGGGTCTGAGGAGTTCTGGCTGCCTTCACCTAAATATTGCTGTGTTTGCATTCTCTTTGTCGGTGTCTCCATCCTTGGACCGATTTTCTGGCTGTATTCCCAATTGTGATTTGACCTCAGCCTCCCAAGTCCAGCCCTGTGACTCTCGGGGCTGGCCCCATCTGGGAGCCTCACTGGAGGCTGATGTCTCTTTGGGGGGCACTGAGGGGGTCCAGGCACGTGGCAGGGCTGGCCCACTAACCCAAGGGACCCCTCCTTTACCCCAGCTCCTCCTGGTGATAGCAAGTGCGAGCCTTCACACCACAGCAACCAGGAGATGTGGATTAGTTATCCCTCTGTAACCATTCCCTGGTAACCATGACTGTAAGCAATCACCACAATATTGTCTTGGTCATATGCAGAGGTTGGGGCTTCAGCGTATACATTTATGGAGTGGGGAGGGACACAACTCAGCTCATAACAAGGGTCTCTCCTGGGCTAGCTCCCCTCCAGACCCCTGCAACCCCAGTCCCCAGCTTATCTTCCAAACGTTGTTTAGGAGTAGCTATTCTTAGGAGTAGCTGCAGTGAAATTCACAGGTGAGGGAATGCTGGACTCGCCAGTTAAATCTTCCAAAAGAAAGAGCTTTCAGGCTTTCCTAATATCTTCCTGGCATGAACTAACAGGCTACTCACACGAGCACCCTGGTGGGAGCTTGCATGCACAGCTCACCTCTCTCTTCCCCATGCGTCATGGTCGTGGGAGAGCATCGTGGCTGGAAGGTCCTGAGATCTAGCTTTGCACAGGGCTGCTGCTCTGCACAGTTCCCAGGGATGTCATACCAAGGAGTCTGGACACTTCTGGAATGCCAACCTTTTATTTGTTTATTAAGATGTGACAAGAGAGTCTCAAAGGCTGATCCAGCGTTTCTGAATACCCTTTATGCAGCTTACCTGTTAATATCTTACCTAACTGTTAATATTGTATCTAACTATGGCACATTCATCAAAACTAAGGAATTAACATGGATACAAACCATCAGCTAAAATGCAGACTTTATGCGTCACCAGTTTTCCTACTAACATTTTTTTGTTGTTCTAGGATCTAATCCAGAGTCGTACTTTGTGTTTATCCTTTCACTTGCTAGATTTCATAACTGAAGTGTGGAGGGGAAGGGCAAGTCTAGAACCTTGACTCTCTGTTCTCCTCCGGGGGCTGCAGTTAGAATCCCCTGGGGGCTTTTGCAATGCCAAGTTCCTCCGCCGTAGCCACTCCATCAGTGGAAGGCCACCCAGACGATGGCCGTGGTGTGATTTCAGGCATAAATACGGTAATCAGGTCCCACCGTTTTGGGGGGCAGGGACTGTTCACATTGGCATCGGTTTTCTCATTTCTGAAACAGAGATAATGATAAGTACCTCTGCCATTTATGTCCCTTCATTGCTCTCTGTGCCTCAGTTTCTTCCAAGATTAAACGGGAGGAAATTTACATCAACCTCTAAAATGGGTTGGAGGGTTTGATGAGTTGCATATGCTAATCAGTTGGCCTGAAATAATGCTAACAAAGCAATTCTCAGCTGCACACTGGAACACCTCAGGGACTTCAACTCTGATACTTGGGTCCCACTTCCAGAGATTCTGGTTTTATTGGTTGGGGCTACAGCCTAGGTCTGTGAATTTTAAAAGCCGCACCCCCCCCCCCCACCGCCCCACCTTGCTGGGTGGTTTTAATATGCAATCAAGGTTGAGAATCACTGGTTGAAATATTTTCTCCCAATCCCACCTTTCAAGCTTCAGTGAAAAAGCCAAGATCAGGATTATAATGATCTGGTTGGAGGGAGTCTGGGTAAGGGATAAAACTTCAATTTCCTTCTAAAGATAATACCAACAACAGCGAGGCAACATGGCTAATGGCTGATTATTTGCCACTGTTAGAGCTCCCAGGCACAACAGGCACAGTGCTAGCGCTTTCTATGCATTTTTCTCACAAGGATCTTATGACCCTCGTGCTACTATCATCACCGTTAAACCGATGAGGAAACTGAGGCTCAGAGGATTTGCGTCACTTGCCTAAGGTGGCACAGCTACTCTTTGCCAGAACTGGGCTGCCACCCAGGTTGTTTTGACGGTGGATCCTGTGTTCTTTGCCACAGTGCTGCCTTACTCAGAGCAATGAGGTGGCCTCAGGATGGAAATTTATGGCTCAGTGGCTTTAAGGATGACAAATACTAGCAGAAACCATTCATTATCTTCCTATCATGTGCCAGAGTTGCCTTCTTTCCCCCAACAGCCATGACAAGTAGGTGCCATTTGCTCCAGTCTCCCAGTTGAGAAACAGGTCCCCCAGGGAATGAAATGATTCCCTTAAGGCTGAGCTGGGACTTGAACTCTCGGCCGTGTGACTCCAGGACCTTGAGGGGATGCTGACTGAAGGGGAAGGATGTGCCAACCTCAGCAAGAAGAACAAGAACCCACAGCAAGAATCAGCAAGAGGCTTGAATTTTGAACAGATATAACTGTCTTTCCAATTTCTTCCATGCGAAGAAAGTGATTGTCAAATTGGTTTCATTTTTAAGCACACTGTTGAACAATGCCTGTTTATCATAATTGTTCTGCAGCTCAGGAGGCATTGCTGGGGAAGCTGAAAAAAAAAATACAGCATCTGGTGTTGGCTTCCTGCTGAGAGTGTGCTGAGCTCATCAGTGTGGGGTCGGTGGAGGTCTCATCCTTGGTGTTCTCCTTTCTGCTCCTCATCAGAGTGTCCCTGCGACAGGAGAATGGATAGTCTGGGTCAGCCATCATATTCTCTGTCACTCTCAGCTGAGGCTTTTAATTCTCCCCAGCCTCTGACCTCTGCCCATTTCCAAGCTGAACCAATATTGCTGGGGCAGGGGAGAGAAAAGAGAAAACAATAACAATGATGGCAGAAGCAGACGGCTGACCACCAAAGAATTATGTTCCTCACCTCCAACTGTGTAGAAATGTTGCTGAAAAGAGGCTGCCAAGCCAAGGGCTCAATTTCCCAGCCTCCTTTGCATCTAAGGAGGCCCACGTGACCAGTGCTGGCCAATGGAATGTGAGCAGAAGTGATGCAAGTCACTTTTGGATTAAAGTGTGTGCCTTTCCCCGTTGTCCACGGTCTGGAGAAGATTCTAGATGCAGGTGGACTCCCCTCTCTTTGAAGCCTGGCTCTCATCGTGACCATGTGGAAGCTGCCTGACCAGGAACATCACAGTGGATGGTTCACGAGTGAGTTTTCTTGTGTGAGATCACTGAAAGTTTTCTTATGTTAGGTCACTGAGATATCTGTTATAGCAGCTAGCTTTATCTTAACCAACCCGTGTCTTCCCTCTGCCTAGAACTCTTTTTTTTGCCTGTTTTCCCCAGCCAACTCCAGTTCATCCTGCAGATCTTAACTAGCAATCTTCTCCCCCCAGGAAGTCTTTTTTGATTCCCCAGAATTGCTTCCTTCTTCTACATCCCCTGGTTCCTTGGCTACTTATCCATCACCCTTAGTGACAAGGAGCTTATGTGTTTGTTTTATTTACAGTTCTATCCCAGCAGCCAGCACAGGGCCAGGTACATTGCATGGCATGGTAATGTTTGTGGGAAGCACGTCTTATTCCAAGTTTGCTTATCCTGTACTGTGCAGAGGATTCACAGGTGATAAAGTTACAGGGTTATTCAGAGTTCTGGCAGGAAGCACAAAGCACACTGTAAAAGGCAACTGAGGACAGTTTATTGAAGGGGCTTTGTACAGAAGCCTTGGCTAAATTGAGGACAGTCAGCAAGAGATGGTGGTGTTCTCTGGGACTAGCCACAGCAGGGACCCATAAGCTATCAGAAGTTAAAGGGAGCTGTGGGCAAGGGAGAGACTAACTCAAGGGGACTTGTTTCGTTAGAGGAAGAGGAGAATAAATACTCTGCCTTCTGATGTCCTCTGAGCACCTCCCGTCAGCCAAATCCAGTCTAAACCAGAGAGCAAGGGAGGTGATCGATGCAAAGCATAGAAGTTAGGCTCTTGGCAAAACTCTAATTCAAAAAGATACATGCACCCCTATGTTCAGAGCAGCAACGTTCACAATAGCCAAGACATGGAAACAACCTCAATGTCTACCAACAGATGATTGGATTAAGAATATGTGGTACATATATGCATTGGAATACCACTCAGCAGTAAAAAGAGCAGCTTCATGCCATTTGTAGCAGCATGGATATGACCAGAGATTATCAGGACTTCCCTGGTGGCTCAGACAGTAAAGCGTCTGTCTACAGTATGGGAGACCTGGGTTCAATCCCTGGGTTGGGAAGATCCCTTGGAGAAGGAAATGGCAATCCACTCTAGTACTCTTGCCTGGAAAATCCCATGGACAGAGGAGCCTGGTAGGCTATAGTCCATGGGGTCGCAAAAAGTTGGACACGACTGAGCGACTTCACTTTCACTTTAGAGAGTACCATACTAAGTGAAATAAGTCAGTAAGAGAAAGGCAAATACCATATGCTATTACCTACACATGGAACCTAAAACATGGCACAAATGAGCCTATTAATATCTATGAAACAGAAACAGACTCACAGACACAGAGAACGAACTTGTGGCTGCAGGGGTCGGGGGAAGGAGAGGGATGAACTAAGAATTTGGGGTTATAGATGCAGACTCTTACACTCAGAATGGATGAACCGCAAGGTCCTACAGGGAACTATATCCAGTCTCCTTGAGATAAACCATCAAGAAAAAGAATATAAAAAAGAATGTAGATAGGTGTATAACTGAGTCGTTCTCCTGTATAGCAGGAATTAGCCCAACACTGTAAATCAACTACACATCAATAAAAAACATTTTTTTCTGGGACTGTATCTCAGAAATTTTAAGAACTGCAGTGGAATGCTGATTTTACAAAAGGAAAAAAAAAAAGGCCTCTGTGTAGAGGGTAGAGAAGGGTGGGGTGAACTGGAGGGACAGAGAGCATAGAGTATAAACCTGTGATGCTGACTTGCTCCCCTCTACCTGCGCTTATGCTCCAGATGCTGACTTGAGCACAGTCCTTGNGGATCCAAACTCCTCATTCCGGAGGTCAGAGTGTCTAACAGTCTAGATGCAACCTACTTCCAGATAGCCAGCCGGCCAGGAGGGTGCCATTTGTGTGGAATCCTTCTTTCCCCAATTGGGGCTCCAACTTTCTGCTTGATCCCACTCCTTGCTTGCTGCTGGCACAAAGTTCTGTCTCTTTGAAGTTTCTCCTGACCCCTCACAGAAGCCAAGGTGATCAGCAGGAAGGCGAGTCCCTTTGGTGTTTTGCTATTTGAGTTACCTCACCAGTCCTGGCTCTCTGCAAAGGTGGTCTTCAAATAAGATCCAGGTGAGAAATCTCTACAGTCTTGTTAATTAGACAGAGTCATCTCTTTGTACGATGTGGGGATACCAAAATCGGCAGATGCTCAAGTCTGCCTGCAACGTGGGAGACCTGGATTTGATCCCTGGGTCAGGATGATCCCCTGGAGAAGGAGATGGCTACCCACTCCAGTATTCTTGCATGGAAAATTCCATGGACAGAGAAGCCTGGCAGGCTACTATCCATGGGGTTGCAAGAGTCGGACACAATTTAGTGACTAAACCCCAATGAGAGGAGCCTGATGGGCTACAGTCCATAGAGTCACAGACTCAGACAGACTGAGTGACTAACACTAACATATAAGCTAGACTCATGCTCCCATACACTTTAAATAACCTCTAGATTACTTATCTAATATAATGTGAATGCAATGTAAATAGTTGCTGGCATGTGAAAAATTCAAGTTTTACTTTGTGGAACTTTCTGGAATTTTTTCCCCTGATGTTGTTGATCTGTGGTTGGTTGAACCGGCAGATGCAGGACCTGTGGATATGAAGGGACTCCTGTACACTAAAAGGAAAGTCTGTTTCTTCTGAGGCCTGATTTCTAAGGGGACTCTGGACTCTGAGGTCCCAGGGATCACCCGGGCAGAGGGGTGAGTCTTCACCCATTGTGGAGGGGGCTTTCCCTCTGCTGGCTCCAGGGCGCTGTTCTGTGCTGTACTGCGAGGTGCCAGGGCTGGGGCAGATGGGATGGGTTGTTCTCCAGAGTGGATAAAAGCAGGTAAAGGGGGCAATGAAGCCCTGGGGAAGAGGACCAGAAGTCAGGTGTGAGGGGTAAGGTGATGCCACAGCTGGCCGTTTTCCCCTGAGGATGGAATCTGGTTAGGGACCAAGGAGTGTTATTTTGGAGTCACTCAGAGGTTAAAGTGTCTGCCTGCAATGCAGGAGACCTGGGTTCAATCCCTGGGTTGGTAAGATCCCCTGGAGAAGGAAATGGCAACCCACTCCAGTATTCTTGCCTGGAGAATCCCATGGACGGAGGAGCCCGGTGGGCTACAGTCCACGGGGTTGCAAAGAGTCGGACACGACTGAGTGA
>SJYW01045887.1:541826-574707 GCA_006410735.1 Raphicerus campestris | reverse complement strand
AGAGTGACAGTGAGAATTTACAGCCCTTCTGCAGAAAAATAAACCCTGCCTTCTGCATGGGCTTCTCATTCTGCTGGCCTCCTCCCCCTCATTCCTCCAGAGATGGGACTTTGAGTGATGAGGGAGGGCTGAAGGGTGGGTGGGGAGGGGCAGGGATCTAGAGAGTGATATTCAAAGAGACTGGGAGAGAGGGACAAAGGGAGACAGATTTGGGAGCACTGAGAGCTGCAGAGACAGAGAAAGAGAGAGACAGAAAGTGTAACAGAGAGACAGAGAAAGATGGATGGAGGGAGAGGGGGCAGGGAGAGACAAAGAGACAGAGAAAGGAGGACAGACGGATTGACAGAGATCACTTTCTAGCGACCAGGACAAAACTAGAGAGAAGGGAAACTGTGGAGTTGGGAGAGGCAAACAGAGAGGACAAGGGGGTGAGGTAGAAATAAAAGAAGGATCCAGAGAGACAAAGAAGAATGTGGTTCAGGTCAGCGAGCTGGCAACAGAGAGGCAGAGAGATGGAGGAGGTGAGACAGGAAGAGAGAGCTCTAGCTAGGATGCAGGGATCTGGGGAGAACACCTATACAGAGGGCTAGAGAGGGGAGCTGACGTTGATCGAGGGCTCCCGACGTCAAGGTATAATCCATACACTTGCTGATTACAAATACTTATTTTCTTTCTTGTTGATCCGGTGATAGCCTTCTGGGCTATAGACATCATTGTCTTTGCTTGAAATGTGGGGAAACTGAGGTGTCACTTGGTTAGAAAGTCAGGGAGCTGGGGCATCTAATGCAGTTAGCTGACCTGCATCCGAAGCCTCTTTCTTCACTCAGACACAGAACCCAACACAGGAGAGGCCAGGCTTTGCCATAGGTCCTTAGGTATCTGAGCCATCTTAGCCCCTTCTGATTTGGTTGCAAATCAGGGCTGCAGATGGTTCTGGTAGGGCTTTGTGGGGGAGGGTGGGGGGAGGGTCACAGTCTTCGGGGAGGGAAGGTCGGAAAGGATCTTTCAGATCAGGGAAAGAGGGTGGTCTGACACCACAAGAGACTCCTGAGCAACGTCAGAAAAAGGATCCAAACTCCTCATTCCGGAGGTTAGAGTGTCTAACAGTCAAGATGCAACCTACTTCCAGATAGCCAGCCGGCCAGGAGGGTGCCATTTGTGTGGAATCCTTCTTTCCCCAATTGGGGCTCCAACTTTCTGCTTGATCCCACTCCTTGCTTGCTGCTGGCACAAAGTTCTGTCTCTGAAGTTTCTCCTGACCCCTCACAGAAGCCAAGGTGATCAGCAGGAAGGTGAGTCCCTTTGGTGTTTTGCTATTTGAGTTACCTCACCAGTCCTGGCTCTCTGCAAAGGTGGTCTTCAAATAAGATGGTCTTCAAATAAGATCCAGGTGAGAAATCTCTACAGTCTTGTTAATTAGACAGAGTCATCTCTTTGTATGATGTGGGGATACCAAAATCGGCAGATGCTCAAGTCTGCCTGCAACGTGGGAGACCTGGGTTTGATCCCTGGGTCAGGATGATCCCCTGGAGAAGGAGATGGCTACCCACTCCAGTATTCTTGCATGGAAAATTCCATGGACAGAGAAGCCTGGCAGGCTACTATCCATGGGGTTGCAAGAGTCGGACACAATTTAGTGACTAAACCACAATGAGAGGAGCCTGATGGGCTACAGTCCATAGAGTCACAAAGACTCAGACACAACTGAGTGACTAACACTAACATATAAGCTAGACTCATGCTCCCATACACTTTAAATAACCTCTAGATTACTTATCTAATATAATGTGAATGCAATGTAAATAGTTGCTGGCATGTGAAAAATTCAAGTTTTACTTTGTGGAACTTTCTGGAATTTTTCCCCCTGATGTTGTTGATCTGTGGTTGGTTGAACCGGCAGATGCAGGACCTGTGGATATGAAGGGACTCCTGTACACTAAAAGGAAAGTCTGTTTCTTCTGAGGCCTGATTTCTAAGGGGACTCTGGACTCTGAGGTCCCAGGGATCACCCGGGCAGAGGGGTGAGTCTTCACCCATTGTGGAGGGGGCTTTCCCTCTGCTGGCTCCAGGGCGCTGTTCTGTGCTGTACTGCGAGGTGCCAGGGCTGGGGCAGATGGGATGGGTTGTTCTCCAGAGTGGATAAAAGCAGGTAAAGGGGGCAATGAAGCCCTGGGGAAGAGGACCAGAAGTCAGGTGTGAGGGGTAAGGTGATGCCACAGCTGGCCGTTTTCCCCTGAGGATGGAATCTGGTTAGGGACCAAGGAGTGTTATTTTGGAGTCACTCAGAGGTTAAAGTGTCTGCCTGCAATGCAGGAGACCTGGGTTCAATCCCTGGGTTGGTAAGATCCCCTGGAGAAGGAAATGGCAACCCACTCCAGTATTCTTGCCTGGAGAATCCCATGGACGGAGGAGCCCGGTGGGCTACAGTCCACGGGGTTGCAAAGAGTCGGACACGACTGAGTGACTTCACTTCACTTCCAAGGTCCCAGGGAGGTCGAGAGTGGAGTTCGAGATGGGCGGAGCTTCTTGAATGAAACATGGCTTAATGCCAACAATGTCAGATTCGTGATCTCTGAAGAAGATTGAACTTTGGGACCAGACACCAGGCTTGCCCACTCAGGGCGCTTGTGTGGCAGAGGTTTTATTACAGTGAAACGGGGCACAGAAAGTTTCTGACGGACAGCAGAAGGGGGTAGAGAGTGAACCCCTTGCCAGTCTTAGCGAGAGAGCTATACACTTTTTAATTAGTTATTACAATAAATCAAAAGAATGTCTCAAGGTTGTGAAGATCTTACCAGACCCACTCCCACAATTTACATTTTAAGATAACAGGATTCAGTCAGTTCAGTTGCTCCGTGTCCGACTCTATGCAACCCTGTGAACTGCAGCACCCCAGGCTTCCCTGTCCATCACCAAATCCCAGAGCTTACTCAAACTCATGTCCATCATGTGGATAACAGGATTAGTCAGAAGGTTTTAAGGAAGGAGAAACTGTCCTCAAGCAGGATACATTGTTGTTACATAATCCTTAGTACAGAGTTTAAACTGAGTTGTTTTGTTGTGTAGTCCTCAGTTCTGGGCTTAAAGAAAATAAAAAAACTTTTTATGTGACTAAGGCTAAGGAATGTAGAGGAAAAAAAAGTTTCTCCTTTTCTCTTCCTTGAGAATTCCAGACCAGATCTCCTCTTCGAGAGCCCCAGACCCCTCTCTCCACCTCCTTCTCCTCCTCCTTCTCTGGGGACCCCAGACTTCTTATCAGTCTTTTTAGAAACTGACTCTCTCAAAACTCCATGGAATGGGACAGGTTGATGGATTGAAGGTACAACACCATCTTCCAATGCACGGGATTTTTCATTCTGGGACATTTCCTGGACAGCACTCCCCTCATCCCTGGAATGACAGCTTGGACTTAATACTCAGTCTTTCTTGCTCTCTGGGCCACTATTAACAACCAGAGTCCTTCTAGCTTCCCTGTCCTTCTGCTTTCCCTGCAGCATTGCCCAGAGGGCTGACCTGCCTGGAAAGGGGAGGTGTGGTCCATTGGTGTTGGGATGATGACAGGGGTACTGGAGAGGATGGCCAGGCATTTCCAGCTCTTTGGAAAACTTCTCTTTGGCCACCTTTCTGAGCCCCTCTGGATGGGACTTGGTGGGGAGGCCCACTGACTGTCTTCCCAGAACAGAGCTTGCCCAAGGGATTTCCAGAAGAGACGAAGTGACGCACTCAAGTTAGAAGCATCCACCTTTGGTCAATACTGATGCTTGTGGGAAGTGCCTCTGAGCATATTTATTTCCCTGGGAGTGATGAGTTTGAGAAGAGCCAGCTGTGAGCGCAGGGAGCCCCCCTCACTCCCCAGATTGTCCGCTGGACCCCGCTTGCTCGTGGAGTCAACAGTAGCACAGCTGACCTTGACTCTTCTTTGTGAGATGTGACGGAGATTCCCTCCTTGGCTGGAAGAGGAAGTGGCTCAAGGAGCAGGGCCTGATGGAGGGAGGAGTCAGCAGGCTTTGGGTAAGAAGTGAGCTCAGGACTCTGCAGTTCGAGGCTGAGAGAAGCAGGGTCAGTGTTTCTGCTTCACTCTCAGGGTCTTGCCACGAGTGAGCCAGGACTGTGACTGACCCCAGGGGAGTGCTTCTGGCTCAGAAAGGCAGCTTCAGCTCTCCGTTTGGTGAGCCCTTGGGTGAGCCTGGTTCCAGGGGCAGATGGTGGATGGCTTCCCCACCCTGGGAGCCTGCACCTATGGGGACCAGTGTTAGGGCCAAGGAGAAGGTCTTGAAAACACTGTCTCCCCTCCTCACTTTTGGTAAGAGGGATAAATGGGTATTTTCGACAGGATAGGCTGCTTGTGGTCATACTGCTACTGCTGCTAAGTCGCTTCAGTCGTGTCCGACTCTGTGCGACCCCAGAGACGGCAGCCCACCAGGCTCCCCCCGTCCCTGGGATTCTCCAGGCAAGAACATTGGAGTGGGTTGCCATTTCCTTTTCCAATGCATGAAAGTGAAAAGTGAAAGTGAAGTCGCTCAGTTGTGTCCAACTCTCAGCGACCCCATGAACTGCAGCCCGCCAGGCTTCTCTGTCCATGGGATTTTCCAGGCAAGAGGACTGGAGTGGGGTGCCATTGCCTTCTCCGCTTGTGGTCATAAGCAATCCCCAAATGTCAGTGGCTTTAAAACAGCACAAAGATTTCTTAATCTCATCACATTCCAGTATGGGCTGCTCAGGGGTTTTGCTCCGTGCAGTCTGTGGGACCCCTGTTACATCCAGCCTGGACTCCTCTAGGCTCTCAGCTCAGGTGGACAAAATGAGTGAGAGGATTGCATGGGAGTTTCTGGATCAGGCTGGGAAGTGGCACATAGCACTGTGTCCACATCCCTCGGGCCCAGGATTTTGTCCCAGGAAGACTTTGCCCTGCTATGGGGGAAGGAAGGCTGTCTCCAGGGATTCCCNGAGTGGGTTGCCATTTCCTTTTCCAATGCATGAAAGTGAAAAGTGAAAGTGAAGTCGCTCAGTTGTGTCCAACTCTCAGCGACCCCATGAACTGCAGCCCGCCAGGCTTCTCTGTCCATGGGATTTTCCAGGCAAGAGGACTGGAGTGGGGTGCCATTGCCTTCTCCGCTTGTGGTCATAAGCAATCCCCAAATGTCAGTGGCTTTAAAACAGCACAAAGATTTCTTAATCTCATCACATTCCAGTATGGGCTGCTCAGGGGTTTTGCTCCGTGCAGTCTGTGGGACCCCTGTTACATCCAGCCTGGACTCCTCTAGGCTCTCAGCTCAGGTGGACAAAATGAGTGAGAGGATTGCATGGGAGTTTCTGGATCAGGCTGGGAAGTGGCACATAGCACCGTGTCCACATCCCTCGGGCCCAGGATTTTGTCCCAGGAAGACTTTGCCCTGCTATGGGGGAAGGAAGGCTGTCTCCAGGGATTCCCGCTAGAATTGGTCCATGTTGTTACCTTTATGAGTAAAGGAGGTGGTGACGTTAATGTTTTAGCTGAGCACCTTGCTATCCTGGACAAAACCTGTACTTGGGATAGTGTGTGCATATGTGTGTGTGTGTGTGTGTGTGTGTGTGATATGCGTTTGTAAGTGTGTACATGTACATGCACACATATACATGCACACATATACACATGCATACGTGTTGGTATATGTCTGCATGTGTGGTCATGTACATGTATACATGTGTGTGTATGTGTTCATGGGTATGCATGTATATATGCTTGTGTGTTTGTGTGCATGTGGTTTGGCATGTGGTTTGTGTACATGTATATATATGTGTGAAAGTGAAGTCACTCAGTCGTGTCTGACTCTTTGCAACCCGTGGACTGTAGCCCACCAAACTCCTCCATCCATGGGATTCTCCAGGCAAGAATACTGGAGTGGATTGCCATTTCCNAGACCCCATCAATTTGCAACCCAGTAATACTGTTATGGGTGGTGTGTGTGTGGGGTGAAATCTACCTGCAGGGCCACCCTGATCAGGAAAGATCCTTGATGGATTTCCATCCAAGTCACCTCTTTTTCTTGTTAGTTTCTGTCTCAATCAACTCTCACCACTACCATGATATTAACCAACAGCCCTCAAAATCAACAGCATATAGAAATATTTGTTTCTTGCCCATGTACCTGCAGGTTGTTGGGGGGCAGCCCTATTTTCAGACTGGAAGGGCAATAGCTGGCTGAGACATGCATTTCTCGAGAAAGAAGTTGGACGCTCCCAGAGGGCCAGCAGAAATGTGCAATATTTCTGAAGACCTTGACTTTGAATTCACAAACTGTCACTTCCACTCACATCGTATTGAACAAAAATAAGTCCCACGTCCAAGCCATTGATATCAGTGTGCAAAGAAGCGTGACCTTCTCAGGAGGATGTGCGGGTGTGTCTGTAAACAAATGTTTGCTGAACTTTAATCTAACAAACCACAGGTCCCACAGCACATGATCTATGCATCTCTTGTAAAGTTCGCAACATTCTCCCCTCTACGCTGCGCATGTCAATTGTGTGCATATTATGACTCCCATCCACGCTGTGAATTTCTTCCGGGCAGTATTCATTTGCAGCCACTCTCAGTACCTCCCCACCCGTCAACCTAGAAGGGGGATACTCACACAGTAATATGTGATCAGATTCCAGGTATATTTGAAGGCAGAGCAAACAGCCTTTGCTGACAGACTGGTACTATGTAAGAGAATGAGCGAGATGATGATATTGTTTTTGACCTGAGCAATTGAGAAAATTGAGTTGCCCTAGAAAAATGGGGGGAAATTGTGGGAGGAATTGATGCTCAGAAAATGGAAGGTCATTAATATCTATTTCATTGCTTCCAGAAGTGTGGGATGTTCAATATTTATGGGTGGTAGGGAGATGAAACACAGACCCAAGAACAGTTAACATTGAATCAAAGAGTTAGAAAGCTATTTATCTTTCAATTCTTTATTGACTCTTTTGATTAGTTAAAAAAAAAGTCTCAGTTTGGTGCTAGTGTGCTTTAAACACTTGCTGATCTCCCTTTTTGGAAAAGAAAGAATGCTACAGGCTTAGAAACTTGGGCTGGTAACAATATCTAGCNAATTCTTTATTGACTCTTTTGATTAGTTAAAAAAAAAGTCTCAGTTTGGTGCTAGTGTGCTTTAAACACTTGCTGATCTCCCTTTTTGGAAAAGAAAGAATGCTACAGGCTTAGAAACTTGGGCTGGTAACAATATCTAGGTAGATTTAATAACCATGTTTTCTTTTCATTGTATTCTTTTCTGGATAACTTCTCTGTATGACTATTGATTCTAGTTCATTTATAGTCTAGATATACGTTTCCTTAAAAATGCATTTACTTACATTAAAATGGAAATCAATTTACCAAAAAACAAAGGTTAAGTGAATTCATCCATTTATTTTTGAAACATTTCTTGTATGTCAGCTATCTACCAGATGCTGTTTTGGGTGTTGAGGACATAGCAGTGAGTAAAAATAGACAAAACTCTGGGACTTCATGAAACTTTCAATCTAGTAGGGAAGGCAGAAAAGAAAGTAAACCAGTAGTGGGTAAGTTGTGAGGATGACTAAAGCAGAAAAGCTGAATTGGAAGTGATGTCCTGGTGGTGGTGCAATTTAAATAGAGCGGGCAGGGAATGCTTCATAGGGAAGGTGGCATTTGGGGAAAGATCCAAGGAGTCTAGCCACATTGGTCTTTGAGAAAGAATGTTCCTGGCAGAGGCTCTGAAGCCAGAGCCTGCTTGCCGTAGTCAAAGAGGAACATGGAATCAGTTCTGTTTGGAGTAGAGGGAGAGAGGGGGTGAGTAATAGATAAAATCAGTGATGGGATGGGATTGCACAGGGTCCTGGGGGCTGTTGCTGAGAATGCAGCTTTTGCTCTGAGTGAGATGGGAAGAACTTTGGGCAGAAGAGTGACCTGATCTGACTTGCAGGATGAAAGTGACCTGATCTGACTTCTAGGTCACTGTGTTGGGAACAGACCCAAGGCAGGGACAGTCTCAGGCGATGCAGAAATCCCGCTGTCGGGGGACCATGGCTTGGACATGGGTGACAGTGAGATGTAGTCAGGTTCTGGGAATATTTTGATGGTAGAGCCAGCAGAATTTGCTGACAGATTGGATATGTGCTATGCAAGAGACTGAGGGAGATGGTGTTTTTCATCGAAGCAATTGAGAAAATTGTGTTGTGCTATATACAGATGGGGAATCTGTGGGAGGAGCACATGAAGGGGGCATTGGGAGTTCCCCTGGGTTGTGTTGACTTGGAGATGCTTGTCTGACAAACCAGTGAAGCTGTTAAGTAGCCTCCTAGATATTGCAGTTGGGTTTCATGGGAAGGGGTCCCAACCAGGGCTTAAATACAGGAATCATCAGCATAGACATGGTGTTCCATTAACAGACACAGGATAGAAGGGAGGGTACAAAGCTGGGGGCTCTCTTCTTGCCTGCCTGCGGCTAGCCCTGCATTTGTAGCTCTTTGCTCTTCTAAAGTCTGGGCCTCAGATGTGACAGGTGCAGATGACACAAGGCGATTTTCCTAGTAATTTGGGAAACTGCCCTGCGTTTCCTGTGGCCCCGGAAAGGGCAAAGCAAATCTGCTTTGAGAAACTGTCGTTTCAGCATAATCACTCTGCATACCAAGCTCTGCACTTTAAGCTCTTCAGATTGATCTGTCCTGTCATTTGGACTCCCTAAACCTTGCCCCCCCCCTTTTTTTTACACAGTTCTCATTTCCACTGGGAGGCAGTTGTCTGCAGCTTGAACTATATGTGTCAAAACATCCTGTTAAGGTTTTCCAAGGTTTCTGATGTTGGACAATTCAGGGCATTTGGTTTCCAGATCAGAGAAGGGAAATTTTCTTCCTATCATTANCAATCTAGTAGGGAAGGCAGAAAAGAAAGTAAACCAGTAGTGGGTAAGTTGTGAGGATGACTAAAGCAGAAAAGCTGAATTGGAAGTGATGTCCTGGTGGTGGTGCAATTTAAATAGAGCGGGCAGGGAATGCTTCATAGGGAAGGTGGCATTTGGGGAAAGATCCAAGGAGTCTAGCCACATTGGTCTTTGAGAAAGAATGTTCCTGGCAGAGGCTCTGAAGCCAGAGCCTGCTTGCCGTAGTCAAAGAGGAACATGGAATCAGTTCTGTTTGGAGTAGAGGGAGGGAGGGGGTGAGTAATAGATAAAATCAGTGATGGGATGGGATTGCACAGGGTCCTGGGGGCTGTTGCTGAGAATGCAGCTTTTGCTCTGAGTGAGATGGGAAGAACTTTGGGCAGAAGAGTGACCTGATCTGACTTGCAGGATGAAAGTGACCTGATCTGACTTCTAGGTCACTGTGTTGGGAACAGACCCAAGGCAGGGACAGTCTCAGGCGATGCAGAAATCCCGCTGTCGGGGGACCATGGCTTGGACATGGGTGACAGTGAGATATAGTCAGGTTCTGGGAATATTTTGATGGTAGAGCCAGCAGAATTTGCTGACAGATTGGATATGTGCTATGCAAGAGACTGAGGGAGATGGTGTTTTTCATCGAAGCAATTGAGAAAATTGTGTTGTGCTATATACAGATGGGGAATCTGTGGGAGGAGCACATGAAGGGGGCATTGGGAGTTCCCCTGGGTTGTGTTGACTTGGAGATGCTTGTCTGACAAACCAGTGAAGCTGTTAAGTAGCCTCCTAGATATTGCAGTTGGGTTTCATGGGAAGGGGTCCCAACCAGGGCTTAAATACAGGAATCATCAGCATAGACATGGTGTTCCATTAACAGACACAGGATAGAAGGGAGGGTACAAAGCTGGGGGCTCTCTTCTTGCCTGCCTGCGGCTAGCCCTGCATTTGTAGCTCTTTGCTCTTCTAAAGTCTGGGCCTCAGATGTGACAGGTGCAGATGACACAAGGCGATTTTCCTAGTAATTTGGGAAACTGCCCTGCGTTTCCTGTGGCCCCGGAAAGGGCAAAGCAAATCTAATTTGAGAAACTGTCGTTTCAGCATAATCACTCTGCATACCAAGCTCTGCACTTTAAGCTCTTCAGATTGATCTGTCCTGTCATTTGGACTCCCTAAACCTTGCCCCCCCCCTTTTTTTTACACAGTTCTCATTTCCACTGGGAGGCAGTTGTCTGCAGCTTGAACTATATGTGTCAAAACATCCTGTTAAGGTTTTCCAAGGTTTCTGATGTTGGACAATTCAGGGCATTTGGTTTCCAGATCAGAGAAGGGAAATTTTCTTCCTATCATTAGGTTATCGTCGCAGATGGGGTCTTGACTGCTTCAGGTCTTGGGGCCAAAACCAGATGCCAGGGTGTGTAATGATTTCTGCGGTAGGATACAAAGCTGGCTTAGCCTGAAACTTGTGAGGACGATTTAAAATAATAGCCATAACTACCATCAAATGAACACTGATTCCACCAGGCTCTGTTTTGTAGTAGATGCTGTTGGTGCCTTGCAGAAAGTCGACACTGGCTGCACACCCACCATCCAGGTGCTGCCAGCTTATTGCTAGTCCCTTGGCTGGACAGCAGCCCCCTCACCTGCCTCTGCCTGCAGCTGATGACCCAGCTGACCCAGCTGATGACTGCAGCTGACCCAGGCTGACCACCTTGCGTTGAGGTGGGACATGCTTTGTGACTCAGATGATAAAGAATCTACCTACAATGCAGAATGCTGTGGCTGCTGCTGCTGCTGCTAAGTCGCTTCAGTCGTGTCTGACTCTGTGCAGCCCCATAGATGGCAGCCCACCAGGCTCCCCCATCCCTAAAATTCTCCAGGCAAAAACATTGGAGTGGGTTGCCATTTCCTTCTCCAATGCATGAAAGTGAAAAGTGAAAGTGAAGTCACTCAGTCGTGTCCAACTCCCAGCGACCCCATTGACGGCAGCCTACTAGGCTCCTCCGCCCATGAGATTTTCCAGGCAAGAGTACTGGAGTAGGGTGCCATTGCCTTCTCTGACAATGCAGGATTCCTGGGTTCAATTCCTGGGTCAGGAATATCCCCTGGAGAAGGGAATGGGAACCCCACTCTACTCTTCTGGCCTGGAGAATCTCATGGACAGAGGAACTTGGAGGGCTACAGTCCATGGGGTCACAAAGAGTGGGACATGTCTGAGCAACTAAACACCTCTTTAGTTCACTTCACTTCAGTGCTCTGGAGCTCCCTGTGGGGTCAGGCTGGAGGCAGCCTTGGTATACGGCCCCATCCTTGCTTTTCTTTCTTCCCTCATCTTACTCTACTTCCCTCCCTTTCCTTCTCTGGAGAGAGGTCCCCATCTTGGAAGCCCATCTCAGGTTCTGTTTCTGGGGAAGTCAGCCTCACACGAGGCTTAATATGTTTCATATCATTTAATCCTCTCAACAACACTCTGACATAGTATTATTTCTTATTTACAGACGTGGCTGGGAAGGCTCAGCAAAGTTAAGAACCAGCCCAGAGATCACATTGCTGAACAGGTACAAGAGTCAGGAGTCAAATCCAGCATGAATTCTAAACCTCACTCTCCTAACAGCTATGGCACACTGTCAGCTTTCCAATGGCTGATCTCAGACATTTTGAACATCAAGTCTTTTCTTCCTTCCTCTTCTTTAGCGGTCAAAAGTGTTAGGCAGTGTTGACTGGAGAGCCAGGGACTGGTTGTCTGTGGTGACAACGGGCAAAGGGATAATGGGTAGCTGGGCCCTTGGGGAGGCAAAGAAAGGTCCTTGATTAACCTGTAGGGGACTAACCTGATTAAGCTGTAGGGGACTTCCCTGCTGGTCTAAGTGGTTAAGAGTCTGCCTTCTAATTCAGGGGACTGAGATTAGATCGCTGGTGGGGGAACTAAGATCCCACGTAGCACGAGGCATCTAAGCCTGCGTGCTACAACTACCGAGCCTGTGTGCTCTAGGGCCCGTGTGCCACAATGAAAGATCCTGCATGCCCCCAACTAAAACCAGATTCAGCCAGATTAAAAAAAAAAGGCAGCTGTGCTGTATGTATTCTGGCCAGAATAAATTCATGGCCTTGGACAACCCCACAACTACTCCCAATTGGTGTTGGAATACAGTCAGAAATTTCCGACTGTTTGTGTCATTCACCTACTCACTACTGCCCCTTCTGGACTTGGCCTCAGGATTAAGTATTCATCTGGCTTCTGCCGCTGATTAGCAGTTTCTTTCTGCAAGTGCTCTAACCGTGCAACATGAAACACTTTTTATCATCTGTAAAATGGGAGAAATGACTTCTCCGTCTTTTATAAAATCACGGTCAGTGCTTCATAAACTACAAGTTAATTGCTCCCTGGAACACAGGAATTGTGATTGGTGAGTTTTCTATAGGAGGAAAGGGTCCAAATTCTCAAAGTGTACACCTAGGGTTTACGCTACCTGGTGAACCAGCCAGTGTCTCAAAATGGAATGACATTCTAAAACCACCGAGAATAGACATGACTAGTATAAACATAAGGGCATATGTTTAGGTTCAAAATGCCCTGCAACTCTCCTGCTGAATGGGAATGGCCTAGAGAAAGAACAATGCAGGCTAAAAAAGGATTTAAGAGTTTTTGGTTGAGGGTGAGGTCAATATCAGCCAATAATGATAATGTCATTGTGCTTGTAAGGACATAAATACAGTCTTCACTTGCTTTCAGAACAGTAGGGAATGCATGGTCTCATTCTGCTGTAGATGGATGAGATTACAGTTGGAGAATGTAGCGATGAGGATTGATGGTTATGGACACAGTAACATGCCAGCATAGTGTGTGCTAAACTCTTCATATGTCTTATCTCCTTTAATTCTTGTAACAGCACACTGACCTCTCCTCCCCAACTATATTTTTAAAACTCTATATAGGAGGACATTAGGACGTCTCTGGTGGCTCCATGGTAAAGAATCTGCCTGCTAATGCAGCAGTCATGGGTTTGATCCCTGGGTCAGGAAGATTGCCTGGAGAAGGAAATGGCAACCCACTCCAGTATTCTCGCGTGGGAAATGCCACGGACAGAGGAACCTGAGGTGTGTAAGACACCATATAGTTCTTCCTGGGACTATTTCAGAAGCGAGAAATGGGAACCCCTCTCTCAGCTTGGGAGAAGCACATCCCTAGGAGTTGGTGCGTGTCTTCATTGTTGTTTACTCTCTAAGTCAGGTCCAGCTCTTTGCAACCCCATGGACTGCAGCATGCCAGGCTTCCCCATCCTCCACTATCTCCCGGAGTTTGCTCAAATGCATGTCCATTGAGTCGGTGATGCTATCTAATCATCTCATCCTCTGACGTTCTCTTCTCCTTTTGCCTTCAATGTTTCCCAGCATCAGGATCTTTTCCAATGAGTCAGTTCTTTGCATCTGGTCACCAAAGTATTGGAGCTTCAGCTTTAGCATCAGTCCTTCCAGTGAATATTCAGGGTTGATTTCCTTTAAGATCGATTGGTTTGATCTCCTTGCAGTCCAAGGGATTCTCAAGAGTCTTCTCCAGCACTGTAATTCAAAAGCATCAATTCTTGAGTACTCAGCCTTCTTTATGGTCCAACTTTCACATCCATATATGCCTACTGGAAAAACCATAGCCCACCAGGCTCCCCTGTCCATGAAATTCTCCAGGCAAGAATGGTGGAGTGGGTAGCCACTCCCTTTTCCAGGGGATCTTTCTGACCCAGGGATCAAACCCAGGTCTCCTGCATTGCAGGCACATTCTTTATCATCTGAGTGACCAGGGAAGCCCACCTTCATCTTTATGCCATATCAACTCTGACTAGGTGTTGCTGCGGGAATACATTTCAACCCTGGTGGTAACCAGAATGTGAATGCTCTGCCATCAGGGACCTTGTCTTTTAGTTATTCTTGTATACTCTGTGCCTGACATACTTAAAAACCTAAACAAATATTTGTTGAGTGAAATGGTTTCAATATCTACTTTCTTTCATCCTAGCTGAATGCCCTTCAGCAAATTGCTTAACCTTTCTGAACCTCAATTTCCTCATCTGTAAAATGGATATGTTAATATCTATACTCTGGGGCTGTTGGAGAGATCTGACGTGATGGTGTATTTAAGAGAACTAGGGACAAATCAGACTCTTGATAAGTCATTGCTTTTGTCCTCCTGAGGTCCCCTCCTCCAAGGTCCTGAAGCCCACCACTGATGGGAGTTCCTTCCTCACCTGAAGCTAGCATTGCTTTTGAAGCTGGAGCTCTACTTTTGGGGACTACATCCTCTGACAGGGGATAGGAGAAAGGGCAGATGTAGGCTCATGACTTCTCAGGACGGTGAGGAGAGATGTGGGAGGCAATGTCTTGCCTTTTCCATTTGGCCCAGAGCAGACTGAAAGGCTCAGGCTCTGGCAGATATACCTGGACTAACATGCAGACTGGGGGCGGCCCTTTCAGAGCACACACCCTGGAGGCTTCTGGAATCTTCCAACAAAGTTGGCACCACCAGGTTTCCAACTTTGGGGCACTTTCTTTTATTTTTTTTTAATTTTAATTTTTTGTTATTTTTTGCATTTTACTGGTTTAAATTTTTTTTTTTTTTGGCTGCACCATGCAGCATGTGGGATCTTAATTCTTACCCAGGGATCAAACCTATCCTTGCTGCATTGGGAGCATGCAGTCTTAACTGCCAGACAGCCAGGGAAGTCCCTGGGTCACTTTCTTTTAAAGATATATCTTTATTTTAAAAGCCCAAAATACATATTCTTAACACAAAGTAAAATAATCTACAATTCATTAAAATAACCAATCTTCATTCAGGCATGCTGAGGGTAAACAATGCTTAATATTATGGTACATAGAATGTCAAGCCTTTTTTTATGAGTACATATTGGGCTTCTCTGGTGGTTCAGCTGGTGAAGAATCTGCCTGCAATGCGGGAGACCTGGGTTTGATCCCTGGGTTGGGAAGATCCCCTGGAGAAGGGAAAGGCTACCCACTCCAGTATTCTGGGCTGGAGAATTCCAAGGTCTGTATAGTCCATGAGGTGGCAAAGAGTTGGACATGACTGAGAAACTTTCATGTTCATTATAAATATATTAAATATATATAGTATGTATTTTGTCTATAGATGTAAATACCATCATTATCTTCAAACTTTCATGTTCATTATAAATATATTAAATATATATAGTATGTATTTTGTCTATAGATGTAAATACCATCATTATCTTCTGTTATGTAATATGTTATCTTCATTTACATTTTTCATGTCAGAATAAATGTACTTTTTTTTTTTTTTTAATATCTGCATGGTAACAGTGTTGGTTTAGTCACTAAGTGATGTCTGACTGTTTGTGACCCCATAGACTGTAGCTCGCCAGGCTCCTCTGTCCATGGGATTTCCCAGGCAAGAATACTGGAGTGGGTTGCCATTTTCTCTTTCAGGGATCTTCCCGTCCCAGGGATTGAACCTGCATCTCCTGAATTACAGGCAAATTCTTCGTTGCTGAGCCACCCCATACCCTGTGCCCGTAATTTGATTAACCAGCTGCCCTCTAGGTGGTCATTAGGGTTATTTCCAATCAATTTGCTAATGATGAACCTCTTTTTCTACTTAGGATATACACATTTTGAATTTCCCATACAAGATAGATTTTTATCTCTTGAAGATTATTTGTGTTTGGGAAACACCTAACAACGATTTGTGAATAGGTTTGTCATGATGGCTGTCAGAGACATTTATTTGACATTGAATATTCCAGACTCAGTGCTGGGTTCTGAGGTTATAGAGAGATTCAGGTCTATCCGCACACCACTGTGATGTGAGTTTTATGTGATGATGACCTTTAGTGGGGGCAAAAGCCCTGCTTTGTACATTCAATCTAAGCTTTAAGTAATTAGAAGTTGTGACTGCTGTTCAATTGCTAAGTTGTGTTTGACTATTTGCAACTCATGGACTGCAGCGTGCCAGGCCTCCCTGTCCCTTACTATGTCCCGGAGTTTGCCCAAGTTCATGTCCACTGAGTTGGGGATGCTATCCAACCATTAGAAGTTATCCAGGTGAAGAAGAAAGAGGACATTTTAAGTATATGAGACAGAGCTACAAAGCCACAGAGAAGTGAGAGAGCATGCTGGGGTTCAAAACCGACAAACCAGAGCTTTGATCTGAGACAGAAGATGAGGTTCTGTGCCTGGAGAAGGGAGGATCCAGCAAGAAGCTGCCAAGGGCAGCCAGGACCAGACGGCAGACTCCATGCTGTGATGTCTGAACCTGGGGAAGAAAGTGATAATTGAGGTCATGGGCTTTGGAGTCCAGCTGTGCTCTGATCCACAGCAGTGCCTTTGGTCCTGGCAGGGAGGACTGCAGAAGGCTGACTCAGGTCCTTTTCTGGCCCTGCCCTCTGCGGGGTGAGGAGGCAGGGGGTTGAGGGGGTATGCCTGCCCAGAATCTGCATTCCCTTGTTCTTGACCATGAAACTTTAAGATTCCTGTTTGCTGCTGCTGTTGTTGCTAAGTCTCTTCAGTCGTGTCTGACTCTGTGCAACCCCATAGACGGCAGCCCACAGGCTCCCCCATCCCTGGGATTCTCCAGGCAAGAACTCTGGAGTGGGTTGCCATTTCCTTCTCCAATGCATGAAAGTGGAAAGTGAAAGTGAAGTCGCTCAGTCGTGTCCGACTCTTTGTGACCCCATGGACTGCAGCCCACCAGGCTCCTCCGTCCACGGGACTTTCCAGGCAGGAGTACTGGAGTGAGGTGCCATGCCCTCTTCAAAGATTCTTGTTTAAACATCTCCTAGCCTACTTCCAGTGTCTGCAGTCTTTCTGCTGAGTCCATCTCCCTGAGGGTGCCCCCTGTCACTGGTGTGAACTTCTTCTCCCCTCTCTGAGCTGTGCCCAAGGGGCGACAGTTTTCAGGGGATGTGGATGAAGTTTTGATGCGCAGACTGTGGTGTCCACACAGGTTCATGATGAAGCCCCTTGATGTATGAGGGGGAGCCAGGAAGGAGAGAGAAAGACCATGGGTTGTGGGCTCAAGACCTCCCCTCGTCTGGGGGCCCATAAATGTCAATGGAGGGCTCATTACTTTAGCTGCCTTCTTCTTAGTTACCTCTTCTGTAAGGCAGGACTAACAGTAGACCTCAAGTCATAGGGCTTTTGTGATGATGAAATAGATTATCAGAGCTCAGCTTCCCTGGTGGTTCAGATTGTAAAGAATCTGCCTGCAATGCAGGAGAGCCAGGTTTGATCCCTGGGTTGGGAAGATCCCTTGCAGAAGGAAATGGCAACCCACTCCAGTATTCTGGCCTAAAGAACCTCATGGACAAAAGAGCCTGGTGGGCTATATAGTCCATGGGGTTGCAAAGAATGGGACACGACTGAGCCGCCAACGCACATCCACACAGATGTACGTACAGTGCTTCCACGTAGAGCCTGCCTGGTGTTCAGCAAGTGCTCTGGGGTTGGTGAGTGCATGTTCATTTCTCAGGAGTGGGTTGTCATTTTCTCCTCCAGGGGATCTTCTTGAACCAGGAATTGAACCCCAGTCTCCTGCATCTACTGCATTGAAGAGATGCAAGCCTACTTGAGCCAGTAGGGAAGACCCAGCAGGTATTTAGTAAGGCTTATTGTAGGTGAAGGGTTCTTGGGGAGGCTTTGCAGCTGGGTTGGTATGTTGGATGTGGGATGCTGTGTGGAGAGGGATGGGGTAGGGAACTAAGAACATGGAGACTCCTTAGAAGCCTAAATGATGTGATTTGGAGAGTTGATAGGGGAGGCGGACAGTTTTCGCAGTGGGGCTGGGGAAAGTTGAGAGATGATGTCAGGCTATCAGCAGTTACTGGAGCTGGGGATGTACAGTGCCTTTCCAGTGGAGCACTAACATCAACATTTTTTCCATCTGACTCACCAACCTCCAGCAGCAGGGTGACCTGGGTGGTTTTGCTGAAATGCAGAGCCCCAGGCTCCAGTTCAAGCCTAATGCATCAGGATCATTGAGGCCAGGACTCAAGAGTGCTTAAACACACATCAAATTAGTGAATCACTGACACAGAGTAAAATAAAGATAAACTGGTGGCTAAAGTTTGTGGGTTAAAAGTCTGGAATGACATTGCAAAAAGGAGATATTATCTGCCTGGAAGAAAGAAACTGTTACCTAACATAGACCAATTGTTTTGGAGAAAATGTCTTTCCAAACTTGTCTGAAGGAGAAAAAGAGTAAGAAGGTGTTGGTGACAAAGAGGGTGGAAGCCACGGCTTTGAAGGCGGCCATGTGTGTGTGCATGCGTGTGTGTATCTAAGAGATTGCCAAATCGATATCCCATTTCCCTTGGAGTTTACACAGCTGCCCACAGGGCGATTCCTGACTCAAGGATAAATAGGGCCATATCACTCGGCTGGAGAATAATGAATTTTCTAGATGGGCCACACATCCTGGCGATGGGCCTTTCAGGAAACAATGTCTGGAGGAGAGCTTGTTCTTTGCTGCAGAGAAGTGCATTCAGATACTCCTGTCCCCTCCGGCCAGCTCTAGGGCACGTGTGTCAAATGAATGAGTGTTTTTGTGCAGAAGAGCATAATGTTTGCAAGAGAAACCCTGAAGTCAGGTCGGGATTAGTAGTATTTGTGGACTGATTTTCCTATCCACTGGACTGTGATTACCCCGAGGGCAGAGCCATCCTGCATTTGTCTCACCACATCCCCTGTACCCATCAGGACAGGCGAGGTGGTCCTGCACTCACAAGTCCCGGGACCTGCAGCAGCTTTTATGACAACGGCTGACTTCTTGCTCACACTCTGTGTGTGTACATCACGAGTGAAGCTGCGGCTGGGCTCCCTGTCCTTTGTGCTCTGGCCTCCAGGCTGACTGATGGAGTTTCTGTACCTGGTCTGCTGCCGGTTGCCAGGGGAGGGGAATGGAAACATGGTGGGTTTCACACTGGACCTTAAGGCTTCTGGCTGGAAGTTGCGAGTCACTTCTGCTCGCGTTTCACTAGACAAAGGATGTCCCATGGCTCCATTTAAGTTGAAGGGGTGGGGGATGTTCACTGCACTTTGTTCTCTGAAGGAGGAAATCCAGAAATACTGATTAATGGTGTGAATGGTTGCCACATCACCATGACAAGGTAACTAGTAATCGTGTGGGCAAATGAGTGAAATGGTTTCCTTGAATCCAGAGCTATTAAGAGCAAAAAGCACAAGGAGGGGCCTGGCAAGGTTGGCGGGGTTGTCCAAGCAAATCTTATCCTTGCCTGGATGTCAGTTTCCATGTCTGAACTACAGGACACATTGGCCCTTTACATTTTGTCTTCGTCAGTAAGCTAGACAGGCATCTGCTGAACGATCTGGCATCTCCAGCTCCATGATTTGAATTCTGGATGCTCTTCAGGGTCTTCTGGCGAAGTGCCTAGAACCTTAAGCCAGCCACTCGGGGCAAAACCATGCCAGTGAAGTTGACCATGGACGTCCCAGGTACACACAGGTGGAAACTCTGAGAAGGGAACTGGATGAGCCCTGGGGCCCTGACTGTTTTCACCACAATGAGAAAGCCCAAAGTGGGGAGCAGGGATCTGGGGTCTGATGGCTTAGGTTCACATCTTATTTCCAGCACCTGCTGTGTGGTCTCAGGTAAGTGACATTTCCTCTTTGTCTTTGGTTTCCTTCTCTGATGCTTTTGGTGAGGATTAGATGAGTTTACCGGAGAAGGCAATGGCACCCCACTCCAGTACTCTTGCCTGGAAAATCCTATGGATGGAGGAGCCTGGTAGGCTGCAGTCCATGAGGTTGCTAGGAGTTGGACACGACTGAGCGACTTCACTTTCACTTTTCACTTTCATGCATTGGAGAAGGAAATGGCAACCCACTCCAGTGTTCTTGCCTGGAGAATCCCAGGAAAGGGGAGCCTGGCAGGCTACCGTCTATGGGGGTCGCACAGAGTCGGACATGACTGAAGCGACTTAGCAGCAGCAGCAGCAGATGAGTTTACATGTGTAAAGCCTGTGGCATTCTGCCTGACACACACTGAATTTGGGATGATGGATGCTAAGCTGTGATCCTGAATATTATTATTTGTTCTTTCCCACTGGAATTCCCCACGCTCGCAGCCAAGTTTTCTGTCTATGATATAGAAATACAATTAAGACCAAATAGGATAGTTGTGAGACTTCACTGAGACTTGAACTCAGTGGAAATGCCTTATATGAAACTGACTCTTGATCAGTAACTGACAACCAGTCATTTTTTCTCCTGACCCCTCAGCTCACCCACTGGGTACCCCCAGGCAAGTCACTTTATTGGCTTGTGCCTCTGTTTCCCCAGACGTGAAGCAGGCATCAATATACCTGTGGTCACATGAGAAGATTCTGAACCTTTGCTTTTAACTGTGCCCTAGCCCCTTCCCAGTATTTCTGACCAAGGAAGGGGAATAGGGGAACATTTCCTCAAAATTCAAAGCTGCCAGGACCCTAGAAATACTGCTAAGACCTGAACACTGGTCAGCAGCTACAGCTCTGCACTAACTGAGCAAAAGCTCTCACCTTTGCCTGAAAGTCAATCCACCAGGATGCATGTCTTCCCCATCTCCAGCTTCCTTCTTTTCAATTTCTCAGCATTACAGACGGAGTGGTCTTCCCAAGACATCTGCCTTGGGCTACACCATTCTCTTGGATTCCAGCTAGTGTTATGATGAGTTGTATGAAAGGCTTTATCTAGAAGAGGCAGAAGAGGTTTGTGTCACTTGAGGTGACACTTTGGGGTCTAGTGACATGTCCCCTCTTTGCCCTATTAGCATTAACCTGCTCAGAGGAGAGGATTTGGTTGGTTCAGGGAGCCATCATGCATCATGAAATGCCCCTCCTGGACAGAATTATTTTCAAGCCATCTGCCAAGCCCATGTATGATGACCATTCATGCTTTATGCATGAGTGCAACCAGGGAGAGACCTGATGGCTGGTCTTACTTGAGAGCAGATTGTCCAGAGAGGCTGAAGAGTCAAAGGATTTGTGGTAGTTTTTGTTTAGTCGCCAAGTCATGTGTGACTGCTTGACCCCATGGACTGCAGCATGCCAGGCTTCCCTGTCCTTCACCATCCCCTGGAGTTTGCCCAAGTTCATGTCCATTGAATCGATGATGCCATCCAACCATCTCATCCTCTGTCATTCCCTTCTCCTCCTGCCTTCAATCTTTCAAGCATCAGGGTCTTNCTTGTCCTTCACTACCTCCCAGAGTTTGCTCAAGCTCATCTCCCTTGAGTCGGTGATGCCATCCAACCACTTCACACTCTGTCGTCCCCTTCTCCTCAGGCCTTCAGTCTTTCCCAGTATCACAGTCTTTTCCAAGGAGTAAGCACTTTGCATCAGGTGACCCAAGTATTGGAGCTTCAGTTTCAGCATCAGTCCTTCCAATGACTATTCAGTGTTCATTTCCTTTAGGACTGATGGATTTGATCTCCTTGCTGTCCAAAGGACTTTCAAAAGTCTTCTCCAGCACCACAATTCGAAAGCATCAGTTCTCTGGCACTCAGCCTTCTTTATAACCAGCATCTTCTTTTTTTTTTGAATAGTTTATTTTAATTGGAGACTAATTACTTTACAATATTGCCATTGTTTTTGCCATACCAACATCTTTTATGACTCCTGCATAGGCAGGCCGGTTCTTTACCACTAAAGCCNCGATATTTTGTTGTTGTTGAGTCTCTAAGTCGTGTGTGACTCTTTGCAACCCTGTGGACTGCAGCACGTCAGAATTCCTTGTCCTTCACTACCTCCCAGAGTTTGCTCAAGCTCATCTCCCTTGAGTCGGTGATGCCATCCAACCACTTCACACTCTGTCGTCCCCTTCTCCTCAGGCCTTCAGTCTTTCCCAGTATCACAGTCTTTTCCAAGGAGTAAGCACTTTGCATCAGGTGACCCAAGTATTGGAGCTTCAGTTTCAGCATCAGTCCTTCCAATGACTATTCAGTGTTCATTTCCTTTAGGACTGATGGATTTGATCTCCTTGCTGTCCAAAGGACTTTCAAAAGTCTTCTCCAGCACCACAATTCAAAAGCATCAGTTCTCTGGCACTCAGCCTTCTTTATAACCAGCATCTTCTTTTTTTTTTTGAATGGTTTATTTTAATTGGAGACTAATTACTTTACAATATTGCCATTGTTTTTGCCATACCAACATCTTTTATGACTCCTGCATAGGCAGGCCGGTTCTTTACCACTAAAGCCACCTGGGAAGCCCCATTGATATTTATATTTACATAAGTAATAATTGATGTTTATATATATCAATTATATAAATATATCCAAATATTGATATTTATATCAATATAAATTAAATTCTGATATAGGATTCCAAAACAACACAATTTAAAGATCCTATTTTTTTTAAGCTCCAGACTAGAAAATACTGAAGATCCTCTTGGATAAAGAAATTACATTCATTGAAAATCATTTATGTTTTGTTGAAGGTGAAACTTTGTCTTGAGGTTTTGTTGGTGGTACTAAATCATATTTATAAAAGGCTTAAGCTCTCAATAAGAACAGCCATTGTTATTGTTACTGAGTGCTTTTGTAGTTGGAAGTCCTCACAACATTTTACAAGAGAACGGCAAGAAACATTTGTTGGCTACTGTGGTTTGATGATGCGAGGAGGCATTCAAGCCCTTAGGAATTCAAGGTCCTTCACTAGAGAAGTCATTTCCATTTTAAAGCTGAGAGTGTAGAGATCCCTTATGAAGTAAACCTCTGATGTATGCTATCTGGGGACAGAGCCCTAGAGTGATTCGCCTGAGACTGGATTCTTGTTTTGTTTTGTTTTTTAATGGAAGGATTGATTCTCAGACTGCTTGAGATTTTCTAGGGCTCTTTGTTTCAAGTAATGAAATTGTGGTTCTTCAAAGATAGACTCAGCCCTCCTTTCTAATGATGTCTCTGGCCCAAAGGGCTACCTCAGTACAAACTCTTTTCTTATTCTGTCATATCTTTACTAGAAATCCCTGTTTCCTAATAATGTCCACTGTGCATTCCCTGCAAATGAAGCAAAATTCATTTGCAGCTATGGAACTTATCCAATTCCTAGTCTCTAAGAACCAAACTTTTAATAAAGTCTCCAGTGAGGACATTCAGGTTTACTAAATATTTCACTAGATATTATCCATTCATGCAATTTCCCCCCATCTAACTAAAGTTAAAATTAACCAAATCATACAGAGCCCTAAATAATTTTAGTAGCATACTCAAAAAAAAGAAAAGACACAAAAGCATTAAACAAGATAGTAGTAATTACAAAAAATTACTACTCTAGTATGATAAAGTTTCCTAATGTTTGCATAAAATGCAGAAGCTTTTCTTGCTTGCCCTTTATACAGTGTGTCTAGTTTTTTAATTTATTTTTTATTGAAGGATAATTGCTTTACAGAACTTCGTTGTTTTCTGTCAAACCTCAACATGATCAGCCATAGTATACATATATTCCCTCCCTTTTGAACCTCCCTCCCATCTCCCTCCCCATCCCACCCTTCTAGTTTGATACAGAGCACCTGTTTGAGTTTCCTGAGCCATACAGCAAATTCCTGTTGGCTATCTATTTTACATATGGTAATATAAGTTTCCATGTTATTCTTTTGATACACCTCACACTCTCCTCCCCTCACCCCATGTCCATAAGTCTATAATCTGTCTTTTTCTCCATTGTTGCCCTGTAGATAAATTCTTCAGAACCATTTTCCTAGATTCTGTATATGTGCATTAGAATATGATATTTTTCTTTCTCTTTCTGACTCACTCCACTCTGTGTAATATATTCTAGGTTCATCCACCTCATCAAAACTGATGCACATGCATTCCTTTTATGGTTGAGTAATATTTGCTGGGAAAAATATCAATAACCTCAGATATGCAGTNACTCATTGCGACCTGTGGACTGTAGCTCACCAAGCTCCTCTGTCCATGGGATTCTCCAGGCAAGAATACTGGAGTGGGTTGCCATTTCCTTCTCCATTCAATGCAGGATACCGGGGTTCAATTCCTGAGTCAAGAATATCCCCTGGAGAAGGGAATGGCAGTTGTTCACTGCCAAATGATTGCAATGTGTTAAAAAAGAGTGCCTAGATAGTGTCTACTCCATGTTAATCAATTTAAATTTTGCACATGAATCCTATACATGGTTTCAAGGGGGTAGATATAGTTCTGAAATGTGAATGGACCTGATCTTATCATGCTCTCACTCCTGAAACTGATGACTGGCATAGCATAAAGGCAACAATTAAACCATGTAGCCTTGTGCAATGTGGTAGTTAGTTTAATCTGGTAATGACACACACAGGGAAAGATGTCCAAGATACTGCCCAGCACAAAGGGTCAAATTCCACAAGAAGGTGGTATGGTTTCTGCATGTGAATGGTGAGGGTGATGTCTCTGAATCAAGGGATTGGGGGAAGATTGTGACAGCTTGATCCTTCCACCTCCCAGATAATGTACAGCAGGCACATCTGTGTCCAAAGTCTCATTCACACAGTTCTGTGACCTTCTTCTCCTGGTCTCTCTACCCTAGCAGTTTCAAAACCAGCCCATAAAATGGGGGCCATGAGGGTGAAATGAGAGGCTGAAATCCGGGTGGGATTATGAAATGTTTCAATGGAAACAGAAAATAAGGATATATTTTATTTTACTACATGTTACTTTGTGTGCTTTAAGTTAGACTCGAGGCATTCTCTGTCAGGCTCCTGCTACTGAACCAAACTTGGGTCCGCTTGTCTGCACTTGGTAAAGCCAATGTACTGACCGCACGTTGCGATGAAGAAAAGTACGGTGTTTATTGCAGGACACCAAGTAAGGAGCCCAGGGCAGCTAGGGCTCAAAATCCCTGAACTCCCTGACGGAGTTCAGCAAGTCATTTTTAAAGGCCAGATGAGGGAGGGGCATCTTGGGCTAGGCAATCAGCTTGTACATAATTCTCTGAATGGCTGATGGTGAAGTCACACGGTAGAGTCACAGTTGTTAACATCTTGAGTCCTTAGGGCTCCAGGAAGCCTGGGGGCTCCATGCTCAAGGTCCTCAAGTAGTTAATGTCTTCCGTCTAGAGGGATTTTGGCACCTGTAAAACAGTTCAGAAATGTGCATCAGATACTCTTTTCTAGATACTTGGGAAAGAAGCTAAAATATAGGATATGGGGCAGGAGATTTGCCCCTGGAAGACCCCACAGGGTTCTGCTTGGTTATAATCCCATACACCCAGAAGTCATGGAGTCTCCACATTCCAGGTCAGGTTCACTTCCTGTTTTTCTGTCTTGTGTTGGGACATTATGTGGTCACAGCTACTGAGGGGAGAATTTGGTAGTGGTGACAAGTTGGTGACGTGGGAAGCATCAGAGCCTTCACATTAAAATGCTTGCCAGGGGGCTTCCCTGGCGGTCCAGTAGTTAAGAATCCGCCTTGCAATACCGGGCATGTGGGCTCAATCCCTAGTCAGGGAACTAAGACCCCAGGTACTGCAGGGAAACTAAGCCTGGGAGCTGCAGAAAGACTTCATGTGAGGCAAAGAGTACCTGAGGCAGCCAAATGAATTAAAAATAAATAAATAAATAAAATGCTTGCAGAGTCCAGACAGTTACATGAATGAACTAAGGTATGTGAAGTGGCTATCCATTTCAGTATTCTTATCTGGAAAATTCCATGGACAGAGGAGCCTGGTGGGTTATGGTCTNAAAAATAAAATGCTTGCAGAGTCCAGACAGTTACATGAATGAACTAAGGTATGTGAAGTGGCTATCCATTTCAGTATTCTTATCTGGAAAATTCCATGGACAGAGAAGCCTGGTGGGTTATGGTCCGTGGGATCTCAAAGACTGGGTCACAACTGAGCGACTAACACTTCAAGGCATAGGAAAAGGTACTTACTTGCCCCTTGCTGCTTGAGGGAGGCAGCGCCCCTGAGAGGCCATTGAGGCCACGCCGATGCGCAGGAGTGATGCAGCCAAACATGCTATTTCAAGGAAATCCAGATTTGTATGTGAAATTCACCAATTCTTATTTTCCTAAAACATTGGGTGTGCAAGCAGAATGCATCTGTGGGGCAAATGTGGCCCCTGATCCTTGGTCTTTGGTATTGGATGTTGTGAATGTACCCAGCTCAACACTCGGGATAAAGTTAGCCTTCAACATCCTTGAGCCCTGTGCCTCTCTTCCCTCTCCAGGAAGGCTTTGTATGATGAGGAAGGAAAAGAAGATTAAGCCCAAGATGGGTGAAGGTTGTCTATTTGTTGTCTTAATGGGTTAAGTCTCATCATTAAATTTTCCTGAGCTGATGGCTTTCTAGGGAAGAAATACCAGCCAAGCCCGAACACCCTGAAAGCTCTATTAATCTTTCTGTAACCCCATTAACACTCACTGCATATTTCCTGTGAAAAAGGATTGAAAATGACCGGAGCCCGCGGCATGGAAATATCTGTCATGTACCCAGCAGCAGGGGAGAGGCTGCGGGGCCGCACAATGGGAGGACTGTGGGAATAGGCTTCCGTAGGAATTGTTGATGGGGGGTGGGGGAGGATGGAGAGAGAGAGGAAGAATCACTTGACCCCAGGAATCTTACAACTTGACAGTCATTACAATAGAGTCACCTGTACTTTGCATTACCTTGAATCTGGGGTTAGATGCCTGCTCCCCAGGGGAACTCTGGAAACGGAGATTTATTTGTGCAGCAATAATTGAAAAGTTCATTTGATTCCAGTGTGGATCTTTCAACCACAATCAATTTCATGCCCCATCATAAATAATGGAGGTCGCTGAGGCAGTCAGGCTGGGTGGGGGATAGCATCAACGGAAAGGGACAGAGCCCCTGTGACTGTATTTGCAGAGGATCTGAGTGACAGGGTGTTTTTTTTTTTTTTTTTTTTAACAGAACCTTTTTTTTCCTCCCCCTGTAAATGGGAGAGACGTTCAGACATTACATTATTAACTGCCTGGGGAGTAGCAAGATCGCCCCAGTGGGCTCCATGCTCCGCTGGCACCTGGGAGAGGGTGCTGGAACAAGGCAACGTCTCCTCCAGGCCCCTGAGGCACCAGGCTGGCTTCTTAGGGAAGCCCTATTGGTGGAGGAATTAGTAAGCGGACTGCTGTAATTGGCAGAGTTTCAGGATGCTCCAGGTTAGATGCCCCGAGGCAGTGTGACGAATTACTGTTTGAAGTGTGAATTGGATGAGAATAAGGAAGAAAGGGTAAAAGAAAACAAAAAATCAGTCCTGGCTGCTTTATAGAGATGTTTCGTTTCTAATAAAATGAGATGTAGAAATTTTAAAACTTCACAACTCTGGAAGACACGGACTTAAATATACCTCCCAGCCTGGTTCTCTGTCCCTGGCTGTGGATTCCCCACCAACTCTCGTCAGCCTCAGGGCCATAGCACATGCTCCTTTTGCCTCAATCTTTTTCCCTTTGTTCACCTGGCTAAGTCTCACTCAACCTTATACCTCTAGTTTAAATATAATTTCCTCAAGGAGATCTTCCAGACCCAGTTATATGTTCTCATAGTAACCTGTTCCACTCTTTTAGAGTACTGGTCAGGGTTGAAGTTAAACGATCATTTGCATAATTGTTTGGAATTCACTTCCCTCTCTAATCTCAAGACTTCTTGGGAAGCAGGGCTGGTGTCTGTCTGGTTCGATGTTGTATGCCCAGCCCTTAGCGCAGCATCAGCACACAGGAGATGCTCAAGACAGGTTGCTGTTGATTGGATGCTTCCCAAGACAAACAGGAGCACAGCCCCTTGGATCTGCAGCTATCATATGTGCCTGAGTATTCTAGTAACTGGGTGGCTCAGGTGGTCAGGAGAAAGAAACAATAAGAGTCAGTAGGGCTTATTTAGGACAAATAGATCTGTTTTTTACCTGACTTCCAAGGTGATGGCCGCCACTTAACAATCAAAGTCCAAAAATGGTCTGGGCATCGGGGTAGATTCAGAAAGTGGTACCCAGGTCAGCTGCTGGCCATACCATCATTCTAGGTGATGGATCCATTCTGGAAAGACAGATATTTAGACTGAGGGGATCAGATTAAGCCACTGGGAGATGGGGAGGAGCAGTGAGGTGGACCTGAAACTTTTGGCTTGATTCCAGAGCAGGATTTAAACATCACAGATGTGTAGCAGAGGGTGTAGGGCTCAATCAGAAAAGCTTAAGATTTTGGGAGCTTGGAGTATATGGGGGGTTATCCCCATCCTGGGGGTCTTGGATTCGGAACAGCAAGGTTAATTCCAGAACTGCTGGTGGAGATGGGATTTCTAGTTTCCATGTCCTTGGCTGGGTGGAGTTCAGGGATTGAGTGAGGGAGTAAAGACTTGGAGGTGTATGTACTTTCCTCCTCCTGTACCAACAGATTCTGAATTTTGTTTGAGGAGCCATACCTTAGTCTCTTCCCATCATAGCATGATGGCTCTACAGCCCAACTCTCGGGGGACTCACCAAGCCTAAGCCAATGACCCAAGCCTGAGCCGGTCATGGGCACCAGAGCCAAGTTAGGCCAGTCGGAGCCAACAAGAGCGACTGGGGAGGTGGATTATGCTCTCCCACTGATTTAAACAAGGGAGGGCATGAAACTAGAGCTTGGGCTGCCATCTTGCTCCAACAAAGAGAAATGTGACTAAGAATTAAAGGGGCATCTGAAGTGAGATGGGAGATTGGGAGACTAGGATTCTAGCCATATCATTTGAGCCCCTGCATTTAGCTTTGCCCCAAATCAGCCCAGAAGCCTTGGACTTTCAAGTTCCATGAGTTGTTAACTCCCCTCTTTGCGAAGGGTCTGGTTTGAAAGAGATAAGCATGGATATTATACTGGTCCCGGTGGGGCTAATGGTAAAGAACCCGCCTGCCAGTGCAGGAGACATAAGAGATGCAAGTTTGATCCCTGGGTCAGAACGATCCCTGGAGGAGGGCATGGCAACCCACTCCAGTATTCTTGCCTGGAGAATCCCCATGGACACAGGAACCGGGAAGGCTACAGTCAATAGGGTTGCAGAGTCTGATATGACTGAGGCGACTCAGCACAGCACACAGCACAAGCATGGGTATTTCCCCGAATTTTCCCCCTTCCCCTCCCACCTGACTTACAAAAGCTTATGCAATTCTCTTTTGAACCCTTGCCAATGGCTCTATCAAGCATATGAAAGTTCTTGGAGTCACAGGATGTCAAAGCACATATCATCGGCCTTCTCAGCTTAACAAATGGGGACACACAGAGATGTCCTTATCTTTATTCAATTAGATATCTACTTCACCAAGCGTTTACCAAGAGTGCATTTGGTGCTGGACCCTGTGTAGGACACTGGTGATGCAAGAGTAAAGAGAATATTATTCCTGCACTCAAGAAATGTATAATAGATGGTGGAAATGGGCTAAATCAACAACTGCAATAAGCTTTGGTATGTGATATGACAATGTTGTTAATGTGGAAACATGAAGTGCCTGCATGCCTGCATGCCAAGTGGCTTCAGTCGTATCTGACTCTTTGCAACCCCATGGACTGTAGCCCACCAGCCTCCTCTGTCCATGGGATTCTCCAGGCAAGAATACTGGAGTGGGTAGCCATGCCCTTCTCCATCCCCTGACTCGGGGATCAAACCTGTGTCTCCTGTAGCTCTTGCATTGCAGGCAGATTCTTTATGCCTGAGCCACCGGGGAAGTCTTTATTTATTTACTACAATGGAGTGCAAACTGTGTTAGAAGTGGGGGGACCCTAATTCATCCCGGGTCATCAGTTGGTCTCATGTTTGAGCTGATTTTCAGAAGATGGTAGAATTCTCAAGGTGGCCTCATTGTGTAAGGGCATTCCAGGCAAAGGAAAGAAAATTTAAAGACACAGAAGTGAGAGACCATGGCAGGAACCTCTGGGACATACAGGGAGTTTAGTATGGCTGGCAGATATGCTGACTGTTGGAGATGGTGAGACCTGAGGCTGGTAGGAAATAGAAACCAGACCACTGAGGGACTTTTAAGATGGCTGAGAGGTTTGATGTTCAAGGGCAGTGGGGAGCCATAAGAGGGATCTGATCACGTAGCAAGTATGAACCTCAACCCACAAATTCAAGCATGCAAAAAATCTAACTTCTTTTGTACAGCTCAACTTCATTTCTGATTTTGAGCCCTCCCATTTTAACATTAATCACAGTCATTTTTGGGGGGTTCTCTAAAGAGGGTTCCTAATATGATCTCATTTCTGAGGGTTTACATTGTATCAGGGAATTTGGGGAAGTCCATTGGTCTTCAAGCAGCCTGTCCACTGCTTGGGCAATCACGTGGATGTTGAAGTGTCTAGCCATCTTGTGTGAGTGTGCAGCTGTGATTATGGCTTCCTCCAAACATATCATGCAGACCTTTCTTACTGGCTTTTGCTATCAGTCTGTTAGTATTGCCAGGAAGTAGGCTTCAGGGTCCACCAATCTCTCTGTTTTCATTTCTTTTTTAAACCGAGAGAAATGCTTTTCCTTCAGAGTTCTTATTTTGTCATTGCCAGTAAATCCCATTTTCCTAATGGCTTGGGCTTCTTGGAACATAAAAGACAGAGGCAAGTTTTGATTTTGGTCCTGCTACTTCCTGCTTGAGATGATTGAATAGTGTTACTGACTCATGGACATGAGTTTGAGCAAACTCTGGGAGATAGTGATGGTCAAAGAAGCCTGGTGCACTGCAGTCCGTGGGGCTGCAAAGAGTTGGACACAACTTAGCGACTGAACAGCAAGGTGTTCCTGCTTGCATAAGGTGGGGAAGAGAAAGAAGGGAATACAAACAACCAAAGCAATATTTCAAAATATTTCTTTTTCAGAGACAACCATACTCAGATACTAAGTAGTTAGTGTGGAGAGTGTGTTGGTGGGGCAGAGTTGTATAGTTGGGAGGTCACTGCAATCTACCAGGGGATTTGAACAAGGTCGTGCTTACTGTGGCCATGAGTAATTGCTAGAGACCAGGTATTGCCTCCTGAACCTTCACTTAATCATCTCATTAAATCCCCAGAGCAATCTTCCAAAGCTGGTATTTCAAGCCTCCATTTTACAGATGAGTAAACAGATTTAGCACAAAGTCTGGGTAACATGGTCAACATCATCACTTAATGGGTGGCAGAGTCAGGATTCAAACACAGACTTAGCTGATGACCTGCTTCCCACTGCCCACTGGGCTAACCCAAGACTTGTACCACTTTCTCCCTAGAAGGGATGAGGGATTGGCCAGGCTGGTGGAGAGGAGGGATGGAGACCAGGTTTGTGCTTGTGCACACAGGTGAGTTCATCTGCTCATGAAGGCACCTTTTCTCTATTGATTGAAGTTACAATTACTGAAGTTATACACTGAAGTTCTTAAGGCCAGAAGTCTACGCTGTGTTCCCTGCCTGAACTAGTTCAACAAATGAATTCAAATTTATTTGTATCTTCGACGAGTTGCTTTGGGTCAGCATGTATCACCATCAGAGACAGATAGGTGGTCTCTGAAATGAAATACCTGTGTGTTCTCTCTCCAAGGGGAAAGAGGGAAGATGCAGCTAACATCTGTTTTTCGTCACCAAGGGCCACAGTGGGAAATCTGCTGGGAAGGACTTGGCACCCAGCCTGGAAGGGCATGGATGCCCAGAGCAGGGTGACTTCTGGCTTATCTCCTTGTGGTTTGCCTGGGCTGGCTGCTTCTAACATCCTGTGTGATTTTGAACAAGTCATGCCCCTATTTGGGTTTTGTGTTTCCTAATCAGTATGGAGATCCAGTCTCAACAGAGAAGCGAGAGGAATTTCGTGTAAACCTGAATCGGCTCACACCCTTCGTTTTCTCAGAACCCTCAAGGGCTCCCTATTTTGCTCAGGGTTAAAATCAACTCTTTATGCTGGCCAGCATGGCCCTACACAATCCAGCTCCACCTCCTACTGCCTTTCTTTCACTCGCTGCATTCCAGTCACATCTTACTCCCTGCTGTCCTTTAAACCTGCTGCAAACTCTACCCGCCCCCCACCAGGCATGGTCTTGGCTGGTCCCTCTATCAGCGGTTTTCCCCTTTCATGACTTGCTTCTGCTGTACTTTCAGATCTTCATCAAATATCATCTTTGCAGGGGGATCTTCCCTGACTAGCCTGTCTAAGACTGGAACATTTTCCTCAGGGTGACCTTGAACAGGTCATTTCTCCACTTTGTTCCTGTGTTTGTGAAGCATGGTCTGGTGGCAACCTGTGCTTGGGGAGAGGGAGGGCTCTTAAACGGCAGCTAGCATCAGCAGCATCCTCACTTAGCAAAGACGAAGGGAGAGGCCTTTTTCTCCATTAGCAGGTGAGACTGAGCCAAAGCCAGAATGGGCCCCAGATCTCCTCCTTCCTGGCTGGAATCTTCCTAATGAATTTCCCTCCTGGAAATTGAGGGAGACCTTGGTGAAGGGAAGCTGGGCTCCAAAGAGAACAAACTCATGTTGAGCCAGCTGTAAGCAACATCATTGCTTCAGATAAGGCCAGCATCCTCACTCTGTCTCTTCTGTAGCTCTCTCCTCTGGACTCAGCCACTACATGCCCTGCATCCCCTCCCCCCACATTCTCTGGAGGCCCCCCCACTTTGGGCAGGAGCATCTTCAGGAGTGGGCCTGGTGGAATCCATCACAACATCAACTTGTCTAGTGATCAGTGACCACAATGACTAGCTGACCTAGAATAGAAGAGCCTCTGGAAGATCTGCATCTGCCCATGTTTCCTTTTCTTTCATCATTTTTTAGCATGTAAAGGATGTTTTAAACCTGTATATCTGAGGGCTTCTTTTATCTACTGAATCAAGATTGCCGGGAGAGATATCAATAACCTCAGATATGCAGATGACACCACCCTTGTGGCAGAAAGTGAAAAGGAGCTAAAAAGCCTCTTGATGAAAGTGAAAGAGGAGAGTGAAAAAGTTGGCTTAAAGCTCAACATTCAGAAAACGAAGATCATGGCATCTGGTCCCATCACTTCATGGGAAATAGGTGGAGAAACAGTGGAAACAGTGTCAGACTTTATTTT
>SJYW01045887.1:520076-535766 GCA_006410735.1 Raphicerus campestris | reverse complement strand
ACGTGAGTCTGAGTGAACTCCGGGAGATGGTGATGGACAGGGAGGCCTGGCGTGCTGTGATTCATGGGGTCGCAAAGAGTCAGACATGAGTGAGTGACTGAACTGAACTGATCAATTTTCCCACGTTTTTATGAAAGGTATGATTATTTTAAATCCTTGTGGGTGTCTTTCCTCCTTCTTATTTTATCTGCTTTTGAATACCTTCAGTTTTTTTTAGAATGGGTAAATGGATGCAAAAGTAATCTATGAGGGCTAGATTTTTAAAATTGTGGCCCAATATCAATAATATAAAATCTGCCATTCTAATAATTTTTTAAATTTTTATTTTATGTTGGAGTAGCCAATTAATGAAGTTGTGTAGTTTCAGGTGGACAGCAAAGTAACTCAGCCATACACATCCATGTATCCATGCACGCATGCTCAATTGCTTCAGTCGTGTCTGACTCTTTGCGACCCTCTGGACTGCAGTCTGCCAGGCTCCTCTGTTCATAAGATTCTTCAGGCAAGAATACTGGAGTACGTTGCCATGCTCTCCTTCAGGGAATCTTCTAGACCCAGGGATTGAACCCAGGTCTCCTGTATTGCAGGTGGATTCTTTATTCACTGAGCTACCTGGGAAGCATACATGTATCCATTCTCCCCCAAACTCCCCTCCTGTCCAGGCTGCCACATAATATTGAGAAGGGTTCCCTGTGCTATTACAGTAGGTCCTTGTTGGTTATCCATTTTAAACATAGCAGTTTAATTTAGGAGTCTGTACATGTTAATCTCAGTCTCCTTAACAATCCTTTCTAATCATTTTAAGTGTGCAATTCTGTGGCATTCGTTGCTTTCATACTGCTGGGAACTATCACCAGCATCCACCTCCAGAACTTCTTCATTTTCCCCAACTAAAGCTCTGTAACCATTAAACATTAGTATCCCCTTCTTGTCTTTCTCTAGTCTCCGGAAACCACCATTCTACTTTCTATATCTATGACTTCCATTATTCTAGGAACCTCATTAAAAAGGAAATATTTGTCCTTTTGTGACTATTTTATTTCACTCAGCATAATGTCTTCAATATCGAAGAATTGATGCTTTTGAACTGTGGTGTCGGAGAAGACTCTTGAGAGTCCCTTGGACTGTAAGGAGATCCAACCAGTCCATCTTAAAGGAAATCAGTCCTGAATATTCATTGGAAGGACTGATGCTAAAGCTGAAACTCCAATACTTTGGCTACCTGATGTGAAGAACTGACTTCTTGGTAAAGACCCTGATGGTGGGAAAGATAGAAGGCATGAGGAGAAGGGGATGACAGAGGATGAGATGGTTGGATGGCATCACTGACTTGATGGGCGTGAGTTTAAGTAAGCTCTGGGAGTTAGTGATGGGCAGGAAAGCCCTAACCCTAACCCTGGCATGCTGCAGTCCGTGGGGTTGCAGAGTCGGACACGACTGAGCGACTGAACTGAACTGAATGTCTTCAAAATTCATTCATGTTGCAGCACGTGTCCGTATTTGATTCTTTACCATCTGAGCCACAAGGAAGCACCTCCTTCCTTTTTAAGGCTGACTAATAATGCATTGTAGGTATACATTACATGTTGTTTATCCATTAATCTGTACATGTGTTACAAACATAGGTGTACAAACATCTGCTCAAATTCTTGTTTTCAATTCTTTAAGGTCCATGCCCAGAAGTAGGATTACAGAATCTGATAATTCTATGTTTAACTTTTTGAGGAATTGCCATATCATTTTCCCCAAGTGAGTACATCATTTCACATGCCCACCAGCAATGTACAAGGGTTTAATTTCTCCACATTCTTATCAATATTTGTTAGTTTCTGTTTCTTTGATAGAATCCATGCTCATGGATGTGTGGTGGTATCTTGTTGTAGTTTTAATTTTCATTTTCCTAATGATTAATGATATTGCATACTTTTTCATGTGCTTATTGATCATTTGTATATCTTTGGAGAATGTCTAAGTTATTTGTCCGGTTTTTAATTGGGTTGTTTTTCTGTTGTTGAGTTGTAAGAGTTCTTTATATATTCTGAAAGGAATATTCTCCCATTTCACGGGCTGACTTTTCATTCTCTTGATAGTGTCTTTTGATGCACAAAAGTTTTTAATTTTGATAGGGTTCAACTTACCTCTTTTTTTTTTTTTTTTTCATTTCTTGTGTTTTGATGTCCTATCCAGCAAATAATTGCTAAATTTATTGTCATAAAATCCCACCCCCCATGTGTTCTTCTAAACATTTTATAATTTCGACTCTTACATTTAGGTGTTTGACCCATTTGAGTTAATTTTTATGCATGGCGTAAATAATGGTTCAACTTTTCCTATCATAGAGCTGTCCAGTTTTCTGTATGCCATTTGTTGCAAAGACTTTCCTTTACCCCCTTACATGGTCTCTGCACCCTTGTTGAATCATTTCATTGTATATGCAAGAGTTTATTTCTGGGCTCTAGAGTCACTAATCTATATGTCTGATGCCAGTATTGCATTGTATGCATTACCATGGATTTGTAGTAGGTTTGAAATTAGGAAGTGTGAGACTTCCAACTTCATTCTTATTGTTCAAGATTGTTTTGGCTTTTTGGGATCTCTTGAACTTTAAGATGGACTTTATCTGCAAAAATGTTGTTGGGATTTTGATAAGAATTGCATTGAATCTGTAGTTTACTTTGAATATTATCGACATCTTATCAGTATTAGGTCTTCCAATCCATAAACAAGGAAAGTCTTTCCTCTTGTGTCTTCTTTAATTTCCTTTAGCAGTGTTTTGCAGTTTTCAGTATACCAATCTTTGGCCTGCTTGTTAAATTTATTCCTATTATATTCTTTTTGATGATAAAATTGTTTTTATTAGTTTCCTTTTCAGATTGTTCCTTGCTAGGCTATAAATGTCCATTTGACTTTCGTGTGTTGATTTTGTACCCTGCAAATTTTCTGAATTCATTTATCAGTTCTAACAGTTTGTGTGTGTGTGTGTGTGTGTGTGTGTGTATAAAGCCTTTAGCATTTTCTATACATAAAGTCATGATGTCAGTGAACAGAGATAGTTTTATTTCTTCCTTTCTAGTTTGGGTGTGTTTCATTTCTATTTCTTGCCTAATTGTTCTGGCTGGGACTTCCAATAAGAATTTNGGGTTGGAGGAATTTTGCCTTCTGGTTTCTAAACCCAAGACAGTGTGAGTGACTGGAACATCACTAAGTGAATTCCAGCACCATCATGAATGTTTGCAGCATTTTAAAGGGCAGAGCAATGGGTGTGATCAGGCTGGAGCAAGGGTGCTCACTAGCCCAGACCAGCAACACCTGTGAGCAACAGCCCCAGACAAGTGATAATTTCAGTCTGGATCCCGGAGTAACTCTGGCTCTCAAATAAAACTGGGAAAGAAACCCAGCGCCTGCTCAGATCCTATACTTTCCTAAATCAACTGTCTTTCAGCTCTATCCATATTCCTAAAGCCCCCATGAACCAATGATGGCTTTCATTGTTGTTCACTCGCTCGTGTCTGACTCTGTGAGCCCATGAACTGCAGAATGCCAGGCTTCCAATTGTCCTTCACTATCTCCCAGAATTTGCTCAAACTCAGGTCCATTGACTTGATGATTCCATCCAACCATCTCATCCTCTGTCACCTCCTTCTCCTCCTGCCCTCAATCTTTCCCAGCAAGATGGCTTTTCTGTCCTTCTTACTGAGAAAAAGCAAAACCCCAGATGCCATCCTTCTTCCCAACTCATCTTTCCTCTGAGAATGTGGTACGAAGTGTCTGGAGGACAACAACTTTGATGGTATCACCATCATCAACACTATTGCCATTAATATCATCTCCAGAGCATCATCAACAGCAAGTAGAATATCAAGAACCTATGTGCTAGGTTTTGCCTATATGTCCAGTGAGCTGCTAGGCGGTTTGCACACTCTAACTCATTTGACTTCTCACAACAGCCCCATGAAATAGGCTCTGCTGTTGTCCTCAACTGACAGAAAAGGAAGCTGAGTACAGAACATTAAACAGCTTGTGTGGAGTCACACAGGACTCCTGCCTAGAGTCCTTGCAGAAGCCAAGAATGTGAGCACGGTCCCCTGATCCATTAGACAGTCAATCAGTAGAATCGAAACCCAACCCCTGTGTCACTACATCCTATGTCCCTGATGCGCATGATCAGGAATGTGGGTGTAAAAGAAAAACAAACTGTACCCCAGGCCAGCACTGAAAACAGAGACTGGTCAACACCAACCTGAAAGCACTGTTTTGATGATCAAATGAAATATAACAGAACCCAAGGAAAATTGTCTAAAGGGAATGCTGGATACTCGTTAATCAAGACCAGGGCTCTCCTTGCCCAGAGGGAGCAGTTGGGTTCAAGCCTCCTTTCTCGTGGAATGTGTGGCTTCCTCCTCCCAGATGGAGGCACTGTGCACAAACCCAACTTTCCACGGGTCTTTCTGACCATGGAGAAGGAAATGGAAATCCACTCCATTATTCTCTCCTGGAGAATCCCATGGACAGGGGAGCCTGCTGGGCTACATAGAGGTGCAAAGAGTTGGACACGACCAAAGCGACTTAGCACAGATTCTCACCATGGGCCACCCACTCCAGTATTCTTGCCTGGAGAATCCCATGGACAAAGAAGCCTGGCGGGCTACAGTCCATGGGGTTGCACAGAGTCAGACGTGCCTGAGCGACTATTTGGTTGGTTGGTTTCCCACCATAATTCCCAATGCCAGTCTTCATTTCCCCCGTCAAGGTTGCTGTAACCCTTACCCTATGAGAAGGGAGAGTAACAGGGGGCATCTTTCCCCCAAGTACCTGCCCACAGAGAGGGTCTAGCCGTGGCCTTGGCACACACCTGCCTGAGGATGACAAGAGGCCCACGGAACTTTGGCTCCTCTTACTGACCCTGGTTTCAAAATCTCCAATAAAGCCATTCTCTGTGACCCTGTGGAACTCCCTGCTGGCACCTGACAGATGGTGACCACAAAGGGCCTCACTTCACTGACAAGGATGTGGCTAAGTGCCCAGCACAGAGTGAGCCCTTATGGGCAACGTGTGCCTGCTGTCAAGGAGTCACCATGATTGTCATTGTCATCTCCACCATGAACGTGGCCATGACATCCCCTCCCAGCCAAGCGTTGCACCTGTCATTTCCTCCCTGCTTCTGCCTGGGGGGAGGGGGGTGGAAATCTCTGCAGACTGGAAAGGGGCAGGGGCCCTTTAAGAAAATGGCCCTCATGCTTCAGGGCTGCCTCAAAGAAATGTCAGAGGCTGAGTCTGCTCCGGAATGTAATGTGTCCTGTCAATCAGACCTCAGACCACAGACCTGCAAGGCCCATTGATGGAGACCCAAGAAGATTTATTTTGTCTCATTTAATTGCCCTTTTTGCTTTGTAAACATAAAGGTTGCAGCTTACGGTCTGACAGCTAGAGTAGCCTTTTTCTTCTCGTAAAGAAAGATGACATTTGGGCTCTTAGAAATGTTTCCCTCAGTTCTAATGGTCTGCAACCCCCATTGCCTTGTGCAAGGACTCTGAGGTTTCTCCAGAAAGACCCCAGTATTGCAGGAAGAAGGACCCCTTCCGGTGCCCAAAAGGGGGCTCTGGTCTAACACTCAGAAATGAATTGTCCAAGGAGATACACGTGCTGACAAGCAAGAGATTTTATTGGGAAGGGCCCCCCACCACCCCGGGTGGAGAGCAGGAGGGAAAGGGAACCCAGGAGAACTGCTAAGTCATGTGGTTTGCAGTCTTGGGTTTTAGGGTGATGGGGTAAGCTTCTAGGTCATCTCTGACTCCAATGATGGCCAATCATTCTGACTCCAGATCCTTCCTGGTGGTGCACACATTGCTCAGCCAAGATGGATTCCAGCGAGAAGGGTTCTGGGAGGTGGCACGACACACGGCTTCTCCTTTCGACCTTTCCTGAACTGTTCTGGTTGGTGGAAGAGTTAGTTGGTGGCTCGTTAGTTCCGTGTTCCTTACGAGGACCTCCTCTCATAAAATAACTCACGCAAATGGTTACAGTGGTGCCTGGCCAGGGTGGAAGGTTTCAGGCAACGTGTTTCCCTTAAGACCAGCACTGATATCAGATGGCTCCCGCACGCCCATTATCCCAGGGGAGTGGTTCTTTGTCTCTGGCCTCAGTTTTTCCTCTGTGAACTGGGGCTGGTAACAAGTGTTGGGAAAATCCTTTGGGGCAAGGCAGTGGAGTGACTGAGAGCCAGTGCTAGAACCTAGAGTTCTTGGGTTCAAATCCCAGCTCTGCCTTTGCTAGCTTTTTGACTAACTTCTCGGAGTCTCAGTTTCCTGCTCTATCAAAAGAGGATGCTTAAGGTAATGAGGTGGGTCAAATGAGTTACTGTGAATGAAGCGCTTAGAAGAGGGCATGGTGCCTAGTCAGAGATGCACAGTGGGAGTTATTTAAATTGGCAAATGCTACATGCTTTGGGGCTTCCTGTGTGGCGTTAGTCATAAAGAACTTGCCTGCCAATGCAGGAGATACAAGAGATGAGGGTTCGATCTGGCCTGGGAAGATCATCTGGAGAAGGGCATGGCAACCCACTCCAGTATTCTTGCCTGGAGTATTCCATGGAAGGAGGAGCCTGGAGGGCTATATTCTATAGGATTGCAAAGAGTCAGACATGACTGAAGCTACTTAGTATGGGCTTTGCTCAGGCCCAGCACACAGTAGGGAGCTTTCATTATCTTCTTCCAGATCAAAGTTTACAAGAAGACTCCCCAGGAGTACTTTATTTGTTAGCATTTAGCAGTTTGCCTGGTAGCTCAGCTGGTATAGAATCCGCTTGCAATTCAGGAGACCAGGGTTCGATTCCTGGGTCAGGAAGATCCCTTGGAGAAGGGAAAGGCTACCCACTCCAGTATTCTGGCCTGGAGAATTCCATGGACTTATAGTCCATGGGGCTGCTAAGAGTTGCACATGACTGAGCAACTTCACTTTCAGCAGTTTGGGGATTTCATGCAGATTTCTAGAATGCAGATTTCTAACTTCTCTTGAGAGGTTGGAGGAGTGCTGACGTAACTGGACCATGTTTCTGCACAGCAGCAATTGCTGGGCTGCGGAGAGGTTCCTGGCACGACCACCAGTCTCTGTGGGCATGTGGATCTCCCATCTTGCAGCCACAGACCTCAGGAGATGCTCTTAGTCTCAGAGCCTGTGCACAAAAGTGCTGTGTTTTCCTAAGATGCTTATCCATGAAATCCATTGTTTTGACACAGAGTGATTTTTTCAGCCTTGACTGTGAGAGGGCCACACCAGGGCTGTGGTTTTCTGACCAACCCCACCCTCTCTGAGCCACTCAGGTCCTGCTGATTTCCCTGAAGGATTCAAAGCCAATTTTCAGAGAGAAATGTGATAGAGCATTCTCATGTTGCTGCTTTTTTAATGTACACAAGTGTTAGCTGTTTTTACTTCACTTTAATCACTAGATGATCTAAGTCCTTGGAATATCTGCATCCACATGTGACTTAATTATATGGTTTTCCTGTCGAATGCAAGGAAAATTATAAGCCAGAAGTATGTATATGTATATACACATATTTTCCACCTCAGTGGTTCATTTTTGAACCCTGAAAAGTTGCTAATAAAGTAGTGTGATCTTGTTGAAAACTTTGGCCTGACCATAGAATAATCTGAAAGCAAATGACTAAAAATAAGAACCTATAGAAATCATTTCTAAGGCAGAACTCTTCCCTGAAAAATAAAGAGATTTCCTGAGCAAAAAGGTCTAAAAAGCCAGGCAGGTATTGGATCAGTCATATGAATAAGTAAAGAGAGGTAGGTAATAGGGAGTAGTGAGGAGTGTGGCAAACTGTAGCACATGTGTACCATCTAGAAAAGGTACCTGGAACTGCTCCAGCCAGTAGTTATCAAGCAGAAATGAGGGCTCAGGGTTACTAGATAATTCAACCTTGAAAGAAAGATTAAAACTCTTGGGACTTCCCTGGTGGTCCAGTGGCTATGACTCCACATTCCCAAAGTGGGGGCCCCAAGTTAGATTCCTGGTCAGGGAACTAGATCCCACATGCTGCAACTAAAGATGCCACATGCAGCAATGAAGATCAAAGGTCCTGCATGATTGAGTTTAGACCTGGCACAGCCAAATAAATAAATAAATATTTTAAAAAGCTCTTGAGCTTTATAACTAGTTTTCCAGTTTTTAAATACTGGTGATTAACAAAACGTTTATAAAAGCACTTTATGAGCCAAGCCAAGCACAGGTATGGGATCAGCTTGGGCTCAGATCAGCAATCTCTACAGTGCAGAATATTAGTAATGTGCTTGGAATGCAGAGTCAGAAGGCCCAGGGCGTGGTTCCTGATTCTGCTGCTCACTCGCTCTTTGCCCTGATCGCCAGAGTCATCTAAACCCTCTGAACTCTGGGTTCTTTATCAGTGAAATGGAGACATGACTATTTGCTTAAAAGAATGGCTGTTGAAGATCAAATGAGAAACTTCTTGTGCAGAGCTTGCTGTATTGCCAGCAAGGAAATAGCCAAATCTCAGAAAATGAATGGTGGCTGTTGGAGACTCTGTGTGCGAGGCACATGCTTTTTAGTGCTGATTGTCAAACGGGCTTTGGCCACAGTCCTGGATGGTGGCCCATCAAAACATGGACATGGTTTTGAGAAATGGGATACTTTCTGCCCTATCAGTAAACAAGGATGCCACAGTCACCACCATGGATGGTGAGTGGGTCAGCTCTGAAGGAACTCAGGAAGGAAAGAACACCTGCCATCTAGAAGCCAGCAGACTGCAACTACTCCCTGCAGCAAACCTCGAGGAAACTCAGGGTGTGAAAAAAGGGTGCTGGCCCCAGACAGCTGAGGTGCATATCAGAGGAATGATTTCACTGAGCCCAGACTCTTCCATCTTCCTATACATGGAAAAGCACTAAATTCCTTAACTTGGGTTATCTGGTTTTCTTTAACAGTAATTTTTTGACGTTCAGACTACCTACCCTTTGTTGCAAAACTTCTCTATAACCTGTGGTTCCAGCCCTCCCCTCCTCCTCGGCATTCTTTCAGGGTTACTTGGAGATGCTGTCTCCCAGGCTTAAAGTCCCCCAAATTCCCACCACATCAGCTTTTAGGCTGTGAATATTTTTCAAATTGACAATTTGATTACAGTCATTTCCAGGTCCTTTTCTGGTACCACCTCCCCTCTCCTGTCTTAAAGTTGGTTTTTCCTGAGCTGAGCACACTGATTTGACAAGGTTTCCCTTTCCCCACCACCCACTCAGCAGAGAAATGCAAGTATTGCTGTTTGCTGTGTACTCAGCTTGGCTGCAAATTTATTCAGGGAAACCAAATGGGGGGCAATGTGGCATCACAGACCNTATATGGTTTTCCTGTCGAATGCAAGGAAAATTATAAGCCAGAAGTATGTATATGTATATACACATATTTTCCACCTCAGTGGTTCATTTTTGAACCCTGAAAAGTTGCTAATAAAGTAGTGTGATCTTGTTGAAAACTTTGGCCTGACCATAGAATAATCTGAAAGCAAATGACTAAAAATAAGAACCTATAGAAATCATTTCTAAGGCAGAACTCTTCCCTGAAAAATAAAGAGATTTCCTGAGCAAAAAGGTCTAAAAAGCCAGGCAGGTATTGGATCAGTCATATGAATAAGTAAAGAGAGGTAGGTAATAGGGAGTAGTGAGGAGTGTGGCAAACTGTAGCACATGTGTACCATCTAGAAAAGGTACCTGGAACTGCTCCAGCCAGTAGTTATCAAGCAGAAATGAGGGCTCAGGGTTACTAGATAATTCAACCTTGAAAGAAAGATTAAAACTCTTGGGACTTCCCTGGTGGTCCAGTGGCTATGACTCCACATTCCCAAAGTGGGGGCCCCAAGTTAGATTCCTGGTCAGGGAACTAGATCCCACATGCTGCAACTAAAGATGCCACATGCAGCAATGAAGATCAAAGGTCCTGCATGATTGAGTTTAGACCTGGCACAGCCAAATAAATAAATAAATATTTTAAAAAGCTCTTGAGCTTTATAACTAGTTTTCCAGTTTTTAAATACTGGTGATTAACAAAACGTTTATAAAAGCACTTTATGAGCCAAGCCAAGCACAGGTATGGGATCAGCTTGGGCTCAGATCAGCAATCTCTACAGTGCAGAATATTAGTAATGTGCTTGGAATGCAGAGTCAGAAGGCCCAGGGCGTGGTTCCTGATTCTGCTGCTCACTCGCTCTTTGCCCTGATCGCCAGAGTCATCTAAACCCTCTGAACTCTGGGTTCTTTATCAGTGAAATGGAGACATGACTATTTGCTTAAAAGAATGGCTGTTGAAGATCAAATGAGAAACTTCTTGTGCAGAGCTTGCTGTATTGCCAGCAAGGAAATAGCCAAATCTCAGAAAATGAATGGTGGCTGTTGGAGACTCTGTGTGCGAGGCACATGCTTTTTAGTGCTGATTGTCAAACGGGCTTTGGCCACAGTCCTGGATGGTGGCCCATCAAAACATGGACATGGTTTTGAGAAATGGGATACTTTCTGCCCTATCAGTAAACAAGGATGCCACAGTCACCACCATGGATGGTGAGTGGGTCAGCTCTGAAGGAACTCAGGAAGGAAAGAACACCTGCCATCTAGAAGCCAGCAGACTGCAACTACTCCCTGCAGCAAACCTCGAGGAAACTCAGGGTGTGAAAAAAGGGTGCTGGCCCCAGACAGCTGAGGTGCATATCAGAGGAATGATTTCACTGAGCCCAGACTCTTCCATCTTCCTATACATGGAAAAGCACTAAATTCCTTAACTTGGGTTATCTGGTTTTCTTTAACAGTAATTTTTTGACGTTCAGACTACCTACCCTTTGTTGCAAAACTTCTCTATAACCTGTGGTTCCAGCCCTCCCCTCTTCCTCGTCATTCTTTCAGGGTTACTTGGAGATGCTGTCTCCCAGGCTTAAAGTCCCCCAAATTCCCACCACATCAGCTTTTAGGCTGTGAATATTTTTCAAATTGACAATTTGATTACAGTCATTTCCAGGTCCTTTTCTGGTACCACCTCCCCTCTCCTGTCTTAAAGTTGGTTTTTCCTGAGCTGAGCACACTGATTTGACAAGGTTACCCTTTCCCCACCACCCACTCAGCAGAGAAATGCAAGTATTGCTGTTTGCTGTGTACTCAGCTTGGCTGCAGATTTATTCAGGGAAACCAAATGGGGGGCAATGTGGCATCACAGACCACATCAATGAGGCCCTGGGCAGGGGTTGTTGGTTGTCAAGTCCTTTCTTGGCAGGAAATGAGCAGTCAGCAGAAGCTGTTTTATACACTGCTCCGAATCCTTGTGAACTAGCCTGCCATTATCAAAAATATTAAACAATAAACAGTTGTGATATTTAACACTCTCTACAGAGGCCCGGTGCCACAAGTGTAACCAATGCAGACTATGTTAATGAGCAGGGGAACCAGGGATGGGGTTGGCTGTGGTATAAGGCAGTCTCTGGTCCCTGACAAACAAAACGTGCCAGGATGAAGATGGGTGTGCCACGTGTGGAGACACACACATATGGGCATGCCTCCACTAGGCACACACACAGACAAAAACATGAGTACGTATATGAACATGCTCCCATGCAAACACACTCATACAAGTACACACACATCCAACGGGGCCATCAGTTCAGTTCAGTTCAGTTGCTCAGTCATGTCGGACTCTTTGCGACCCCATGAATCGCAGCACACCAGGCCTCCCTGTCCATCACCAACTCCTGGATTTCACTCAGACTCACGTTCATCGAATTGGTGATGCCATCCAGCCATCTCATCCTCTGTCATCCCCTTCTCCTGTGCCCAAACCCTCCCAGCATCAGGGTCTTTTCCAATGAGTCAACTCTTCACATGAGGTGGCCAAAGTATTGGAATTTCAGCTTTAGCATCAGTCCTTCCAATGAACACCCAGGACTGATCTCCTTTAGAATGGACTGGTTGGATATCCTTGCAGTCCAAGGGACTCTCAGGAATCTTCTCCAACACCACAGTTCAAAAGCATCAATTCTTTGGCACTCAGCTTTCTTCACAGCCCAATTCTCACATCCATATATGATTACTGGAAAAACCATAACCTTGATTAGACAGATCTTTGTTGGCCATACACCCAGGCAAATGTGCACACATGAAAATTCACATGTGTGTGCATTCAGACACCTTAACCCCATCCTTGGATTCACATTCAGACCCAAGGACACAGTTACGTGCTTACATAAATGCATCCATGCATGAACATACACCTGCCTCCCAATGCTGAGGATTATGGTTTGGTCTCATCTGATAGCAGAACCCATTTTCTGTCCATCTGAGTAGAAATTGGAGATGTGATGGCCTTACTTAGTGATCACCAACCTTGGTGAGTTCCACGTGATGGATTTTTAAGGATGCAAGATTTAGCGCCATCAGAACAATGCTGACATGGAACTAGGGGTACAGCTATTTAGGCTGAAAGAATATGAGCCACTAGAGGAGCTTACAGACTCTAATGATCCTGTGTCCCTAGGCTCCTACCCAGCAGCAAAACTCAAAAACTTTCCATGGCTCTGTCTTGCCTTAAGATCCAGTCTAGAGTCATGAACTTTGTATTCAGCTTCCTTCATTCTTGGTTTGAATCCATCTTAGCTATTCTTCACTGCTGTTGCTGCTGCTGCTAAGTACTTCAGTTGTGTCCGACTCTGTGCGACCCCATAGATGGCAGCCCACCAGGCTCCCCCATCCCTGAGATTCTCCGGGCAAGAACGCTGGAGTGGGTTGCCATTTCCTTCTCCAATGCATGAACGTGAAAAGTGAAAGGGAAGTCGCTCAGTCATGTCCGACGCTTAGCGACCCCATGGACTACAGCCTACCAGGCTCCTCCATCCATGGGATTTTCCAGGCAAGAGTACTGGAGTGGGGTGCCATTGCCTTCTCCATATTCTTCACTAGGTGTGTGATTTTCTAGCTATTCTGTGCAATTTTCTCCTTCCTTAAAACAACTCATTCTTTCATTCCCCCATGTCTTTTTTTTTTTTTTAAATTTATTTATTTATTGGCCACGCAGTGCAGCATGTGGGATCTTACTTCCCTGATCGGGGATCGAACCTGGGTCCCCCGCATTGCAAGCCCAGAGTCCTAACCACCGGACCACCAGGGAAGCCCCCTCCCCCATGTCTTTGACATACTCTGACATCTACCTGGCAAGCTCTTTTTCTCCTTTCTCATTTTTTCAAAGCCCAGCAGAAATGTCACTTCTGGAAAGACTTCCACTTGACTTACCGGGTAAAATCCATTCATTTATAACCAGCTGACTCTGCGTTAGGCAGTGTGGGAGGGATTTAAAGAGGAATATGATATAGTTCAGGTCCGCGTGACACTGTAACCATTGTATTGAAGTATTTGTTTGTTTGCCTTCTTCTCCAAACAATGAGCTTTTCAAAATTTAGAGCTATGCCTTTTATAACCGTACCACATGCCTCTTGTACAGTACTTGGCTAATGTAGCTGGCTGATTGGTTCTCCTCAAGTGAAGGAGGACTCGATTATCAAAACACAAATGACAGTAACCTGCAATGAACTGTAAGTAGATGCTGTGGTGTTAAGTCCTGTAAGGAGGGAAGGTGGAGATGGACTCTGGACACGATCTTGTGGATGATTTTAAGGGCTGTGTTGTGATTGCTCCGATTCCTCAGGTGGCACAGTGGTAAAGAATATGCCTACAATGCAGGAGACATAAGAGGTGTGGATTCTATCCCTGGGTTGGGAAGATTCTCTGTAGGAGGAAATGGCAACTCACTCCAGTATTTTTGCTTGGAGAATCCCATGGACAGAGGAGCCTGGTGGGCTGCAGACCATGGGGTCACAAAGAGGACATGACTTAGTGACTGAGCACGCATGTGACTGCTCTGCTTGGTGAGCTAAGAATGAGAAGTCTGCAGAATGTTTATCTCCCTGTGACCATCAGGCTTCAAGAGGCCACCAACATGATGGAGGCCAGTCTGAGGTGGGCAGTGGGAGCAGGGACAGAGGTCAGTGGATGAAATCTGACAGTGGTCAGGACAATGGGGCCTGATGGGTGGGGTTGGATAGAGAAGGAGGGGAGGATGGATTTGGTCACTGCTTGGATCACTGAATGAATCAAGAGGTATCATTCCTGAGATGAGGAGACAGGAGGACCAGGTTTGGGAAGTAGAGGTTGCTTCTGGGAAGAGGATTCATGCTACATGTTTCATTAGGAAGTGATCTCAGGAAAAACTGGTAGAGAAGTAGGTACCTAGAGAAGGGAAGGAGACCAAACAGTAGCAAAGATCAGGAAAATGGTGACTCAGACCCACAGGGGAGCCATGGAGACGGTGCAGTTCACACTTCAGAGAGGTCCCTATCGTGGGTGGGGGACCTGGAGTATTTATACTCCCACACCTGTCAATCATTGCTTAAAGACTGTCCCCAGTGAGGACATCCATCCCTGGGCACTTCTGGCCCTGTACACATAAGGCAGGAGATAGATGGGCCTCTGTTTAGATATTTATAACCAGCCTCCTATTTGCACTTTGAAATAGAAATATCCACAGAAACAGGATAAATAGCCAGGCTTGGTCTCTTGCAGACACTTTAAGATAGCAGTTATGGCAGAAACAGAGAGGGGTTACACCTTGTTTGTATAAAAGATCAAGAGGTCATGGATTTCTCATCCTTGGGGCAAGGGAGACCCCACACATGCACAGAAAGTCTCCTGGGGGGTCAAGGGGAGGGGCATCACCCATAATATGTGATGCCAAGGCTGCCCCGTAGGGCTCTGGGCTGGAGTCCATCTCGGAAAAGGTTTCTGGCTGTGCACACATGCTGTGGAGGGTCCCAGGACAGGGCAGGTGTGGAAAAAGAGTCAGGTAATTGGCCAAAGGTAAACAAAGATCTGGATGAACTGCCTAAGTAAGTGATTTAACTGCCTCTTCACAGCGCTCCTCTTCATTAGGGAGAACGCCCACACCCTTTGCTTCTGTCTTAAATAAATTGTTTCTCTATGTGCTCTCCCATTTGTTTTAATGCTGTGTCTCTAACAATAAACCTTGTACCTGTTTTTACATTTTTTGCCTCCTTGAGAGATGCATTTTTCAGTGGGGCGAAAAGAGGGAAATGTTGCTTCTGGCCACTAGCCCTTTCTGGTCTGGTGGTTAGGATTCCTGGTTTTCATCCAGGCTACTCCAGGTTCAATTCTTGGGCAGGGGAACGAAGATCTCAATTCATAGCACTGCTCTCTGCTGTCTTTCTGAGATCACATATACAGGAAAAGTCTCTTCCACAGCCTGTGTGCGGCCTGTCAACAAAGCAATGCAGGTCCTGGCTGTTGGGAGATGAAGCCACAGGAGGATGGCATGACCAGAACAAACAATAAAGGGATCCAGGGGGTGTAAGAGTGCTGATGGGGTGAGTTGGAGAATTTAGTTTGGGACTATAAGTGCTAGGAAGGAAATTAAGGCAGAGATTGAGGAGGTGGGCTGGAGTTGGCTACCTTGTCTTTAAGGAGGTGACGTTTGAATTGAGGCTTTCACGAAGGGAGGAAATCAGCCCTGCCAGCACTCGGGGAAGGAGCATTCCAGGCACAGAGACCTGAGATGCTTGGAGTGATTGCAGGACAGCAGGAAGACTTGCTCAGCAAGAAGGGTAAGAGTGAGGCTGGCTGGGGTGGGCAGAG
>SJYW01045887.1:479983-519135 GCA_006410735.1 Raphicerus campestris | reverse complement strand
CAGGAGACCAGGGTTCGATTCCTGGGTCAGGAAGATCCCTTGGAGAAGGGAAAGGCTACCCACTCCAGTATTCTGGCCTGGAGAATTCCATGGACTTATAGTCCATGGGGTTGCTAAGAGTTGCACATGACTGAGCAACTTCACTTTCAGCAGTTTGGGGATTTCATGCAGATTTCTAGAATGCAGATTTCTAACTTCTCTTGAGAGGTTGGAGGAGTGCTGACGTAACTGGACCATGTTTCTGCACAGCAGCAATTGCTGGGCTGCGGAGAGGTTCCTGGCACGACCACCAGTCTCTGTGGGCATGTGGATCTCCCATCTTGCAGCCACAGACCTCAGGAGATGCTCTTAGTCTCAGAGCCTGTGCACAAAAGTGCTGTGTTTTCCTAAGATGCTTATCCATGAAATCCATTGTTTTGACACAGAGTGATTTTTTCAGCCTTGACTGTGAGAGGGCCACACCAGGGCTGTGGTTTTCTGACCAACCCCACCCTCTCTGAGCCACTCAGGTCCTGCTGATTTCCCTGAAGGATTCAAAGCCAATTTTCAGAGAGAAATGTGATAGAGCATTCTCATGTTGCTGCTTTTTTAATGTACACAAGTGTTAGCTGTTTTTACTTCACTTTAATCACTAGATGATCTAAGTCCTTGGAATATCTGCATCCACATGTGACTTAATTATATGGTTTTCCTGTCGAATGCAAGGAAAATTATAAGCCAGAAGTATGTATATGTATATACACATATTTTCCACCTCAGTGGTTCATTTTTGAACCCTGAAAAGTTGCTAATAAAGTAGTGTGATCTTGTTGAAAACTTTGGCCTGACCATAGAATAATCTGAAAGCAAATGACTAAAAATAAGAACCTATAGAAATCATTTCTAAGGCAGAACTCTTCCCTGAAAAATAAAGAGATTTCCTGAGCAAAAAGGTCTAAAAAGCCAGGCAGGTATTGGATCAGTCATATGAATAAGTAAAGAGAGGTAGGTAATAGGGAGTAGTGAGGAGTGTGGCAAACTGTAGCACATGTGTACCATCTAGAAAAGGTACCTGGAACTGCTCCAGCCAGTAGTTATCAAGCAGAAATGAGGGCTCAGGGTTACTAGATAATTCAACCTTGAAAGAAAGATTAAAACTCTTGGGACTTCCCTGGTGGTCCAGTGGCTATGACTCCACATTCCCAAAGTGGGGGCCCCAAGTTAGATTCCTGGTCAGGGAACTAGATCCCACATGCTGCAACTAAAGATGCCACATGCAGCAATGAAGATCAAAGGTCCTGCATGATTGAGTTTAGACCTGGCACAGCCAAATAAATAAATAAATATTTTAAAAAGCTCTTGAGCTTTATAACTAGTTTTCCAGTTTTTAAATACTGGTGATTAACAAAACGTTTATAAAAGCACTTTATGAGCCAAGCCAAGCACAGGTATGGGATCAGCTTGGGCTCAGATCAGCAATCTCTACAGTGCAGAATATTAGTAATGTGCTTGGAATGCAGAGTCAGAAGGCCCAGGGCGTGGTTCCTGATTCTGCTGCTCACTCGCTCTTTGCCCTGATCGCCAGAGTCATCTAAACCCTCTGAACTCTGGGTTCTTTATCAGTGAAATGGAGACATGACTATTTGCTTAAAAGAATGGCTGTTGAAGATCAAATGAGAAACTTCTTGTGCAGAGCTTGCTGTATTGCCAGCAAGGAAATAGCCAAATCTCAGAAAATGAATGGTGGCTGTTGGAGACTCTGTGTGCGAGGCACATGCTTTTTAGTGCTGATTGTCAAACGGGCTTTGGCCACAGTCCTGGATGGTGGCCCATCAAAACATGGACATGGTTTTGAGAAATGGGATACTTTCTGCCCTATCAGTAAACAAGGATGCCACAGTCACCACCATGGATGGTGAGTGGGTCAGCTCTGAAGGAACTCAGGAAGGAAAGAACACCTGCCATCTAGAAGCCAGCAGACTGCAACTACTCCCTGCAGCAAACCTCGAGGAAACTCAGGGTGTGAAAAAAGGGTGCTGGCCCCAGACAGCTGAGGTGCATATCAGAGGAATGATTTCACTGAGCCCAGACTCTTCCATCTTCCTATACATGGAAAAGCACTAAATTCCTTAACTTGGGTTATCTGGTTTTCTTTAACAGTAATTTTTTGACGTTCAGACTACCTACCCTTTGTTGCAAAACTTCTCTATAACCTGTGGTTCCAGCCCTCCCCTCTTCCTCGTCATTCTTTCAGGGTTACTTGGAGATGCTGTCTCCCAGGCTTAAAGTCCCCCAAATTCCCACCACATCAGCTTTTAGGCTGTGAATATTTTTCAAGTTGACAATTTGATTACAGTCATTTCCAGGTCCTTTTCTGGTACCACCTCCCCTCTCCTGTCTTAAAGTTGGTTTTTCCTGAGCTGAGCACACTGATTTGACAAGGTTTCCCTTTCCCCACCACCCACTCAGCAGAGAAATGCAAGTATTGCTGTTTGCTGTGTACTCAGCTTGGCTGCAAATTTATTCAGGGAAACCAAATGGGGGGCAATGTGGCATCACAGACCACATCAATGAGGCCCTGGGCAGGGGTTGTTGGTTGTCAAGTCCTTTCTTGGCAGGAAATGAGCAGTCAGCAGAAGCTGTTTTATACACTGCTCCGAATCCTTGTGAACTAGCCTGCCATTATCAAAAATATTAAACAATAAACAGTTGTGATATTTAACACTCTCTACAGAGGCCCGTTGCCACAAGTGTAACCAATGCAGACTATGTTAATGAGCAGGGGAACCAGGGATGGGGTTGGCTGTGGTATAAGGCAGTCTCTGGTCCCTGACAAACAAAACGTGCCAGGATGAAGATGGGTGTGCCACGTGTGGAGACACACACATATGGGCATGCCTCCACTAGGCACACACACAGACAAAAACATGAGTACGTATATGAACATGCTCCCATGCAAACACACTCATACAAGTACACACACATCCAACGGGGCCATCAGTTCAGTTCAATTCAGTTGCTCAGTCGTGTCGGACTCTTTGCGACCCCATGAATCGCAGCATACCAGGCCTCCCTGTCCATCACCAACTCCTGGATTTCACTCAGACTCACGTTCATCGAATTGGTGATGCCATCCAGCCATCTCATCCTCTGTCATCCCCTTCTCCTGTGCCCAAACCCTCCCAGCATCAGGGTCTTTTCCAATGAGTCAACTCTTCACATGAGGTGGCCAAAGTATTGGAATTTCAGCTTTAGCATCAGTCCTTCCAATGAACACCCAGGACTGATCTCCTTTAGAATGGACTGGTTGGATATCCTTGCAGTCCAAGGGACTCTCAGGAATCTTCTCCAACACCACAGTTCAAAAGCATCAATTCTTTGGCACTCAGCTTTCTTCACAGCCCAATTCTCACATCCATATATGATTACTGGAAAAACCATAACCTTGATTAGACAGATCTTTGTTGGCCATACACCCAGGCAAATGTGCACACATGAAAATTCACATGTGTGTGCATTCAGACACCTTAACCCCATCCTTGGATTCACATTCAGACCCAAGGACACAGTTACGTGCTTACATAAATGCATCCATGCATGAACATACACCTGCCTCCCAATGCTGAGGATTATGGTTTGGTCTCATCTGATAGCAGAACCCATTTTCTGTCCATCTGAGTAGAAATTGGAGATGTGATGGCCTTACTTAGTGATCACCAACCTTGGTGAGTTCCACGTGATGGATTTTTAAGGATGCAAGATTTAGCGCCATCAGAACAATGCTGACATGGAACTAGGGGTACAGCTATTTAGGCTGAAAGAATATGAGCCACTAGAGGAGCTTACAGACTCTAATGATCCTGTGTCCCTAGGCTCCTACCCAGCAGCAAAACTCAAAAACTTTCCATGGCTCTGTCTTGCCTTAAGATCCAGTCTAGAGTCATGAACTTTGTATTCAGCTTCCTTCATTCTTGGTTTGAATCCATCTTAGCTATTCTTCACTGATGTTGCTGCTGCTGCTAAGTACTTCAGTTGTGTCCGACTCTGTGCGACCCCATAGACGGGAGCCCACCAGGCTCCCCCATCCCTGAGATTCTCCGGGCAAGAACGCTGGAGTGGGTTGCCATTTCCTTCTCCAATGCATGAACGTGAAAAGTGAAAGGGAAGTCGCTCAGTCATGTCCGACGCTTAGCGACCCCATGGACTACAGCCTACCAGGCTCCTCCATCCATGGGATTTTCCAGGCAAGAGTACTGGAGTGGGGTGCCATTGCCTTCTCCATATTCTTCACTAGGTGTGTGATTTTCTAGCTATTCTGTGCAATTTTCTCCTTCCTTAAAACAACTCATTCTTTCATTCCCCCATGTCTTTTTTTTTTTTTTAAATTTATTTATTTATTGGCCACGCAGTGCAGCATGTGGGATCTTACTTCCCTGATCGGGGATCGAACCTGGGTCCCCCGCATTGCAAGCCCAGAGTCCTAACCACCGGACCACCAGGGAAGCCCCCTCCCCCATGTCTTTGACATACTCTGACATCTACCTGGCAAGCTCTTTTTCTCCTTTCTCATTTTTTCAAAGCCCAGCAGAAATGTCACTTCTGGAAAGACTTCCACTTGACTTACCGGGTAAAATCCATTCATTTATAACCAGCCGACTCTGCGTTAGGCAGTGTGGGAGGGATTTAAAGAGGAATATGATATAGTTCAGGTCCGCGTGACACTGTAACCATTGTATTGAAGTATTTGTTTGTTTGCCTTCTTCTCCAAACAATGAGCTTTTCAAAATTTAGAGCTATGCCTTTTATAACCGTACCACATGCCTCTTGTACAGTACTTGGCTAATGTAGCTGGCTGATTGGTTCTCCTCAAGTGAAGGAGGACTCGATTATCAAAACACAAATGACAGTAACCTGCAATGAACTGTAAGTAGATGCTGTGGTGTTAAGTCCTGTAAGGAGGGAAGGTGGAGATGGACTCTGGACACGATCTTGTGGATGATTTTAAGGGCTGTGTTGTGATTGCTCCGATTCCTCAGGTGGCACAGTGGTAAAGAATATGCCTACAATGCAGGAGACATAAGAGGTGTGGATTCTATCCCTGGGTTGGGAAGATTCTCTGTAGGAGGAAATGGCAACTCACTCCAGTATTTTTGCTTGGAGAATCCCATGGACAGAGGAGCCTGGTGGGCTGCAGACCATGGGGTCACAAAGAGGACATGACTTAGTGACTGAGCACGCATGTGACTGCTCTGCTTGGTGAGCTAAGAATGAGAAGTCTGCAGAATGTTTATCTCCCTGTGACCATCAGGCTTCAAGAGGCCACCAACATGATGGAGGCCAGTCTGAGGTGGGCAGTGGGAGCAGGGACAGAGGTCAGTGGATGAAATCTGACAGTGGTCAGGACAATGGGGCCTGATGGGTGGGGTTGGATAGAGAAGGAGGGGAGGATGGATTTGATCACTGCTTGGATCACTGAATGAATCAAGAGGTATCATTCCTGAGATGAGGAGACAGGAGGACCAGGTTTGGGAAGTAGAGGTTGCTTCTGGGAAGAGGATTCATGCTACATGTTTCATTAGGAAGTGATCTCAGGAAAAACTGGTAGAGAAGTAGGTACCTAGAGAAGGGAAGGAGACCAAACAGTAGCAAAGATCAGGAAAATGGTGACTCAGACCCACAGGGGAGCCATGGAGACGGTGCAGTTCACACTTCAGAGAGGTCCCTATCGTGGGTGGGGGACCTGGAGTATTTATACTCCCACACCTGTCAATCATTGCTGAAAGACTGTCCCCATTGAGGACATCCATCCCTGGGCACTTCTGGCCCTGTACACATAAGGCAGGAGATAGATGGGCCTCTGTTTAGATATTTATAACCAGCCTCCTGTTTGCACTTTGAAATAGAAATATCCACAGAAACAGGATAAATAGCCAGGCTTGGTCTCTTGCAGACACTTTAAGATAGCAGTTATGGCAGAAACAGAGAGGGGTTACACCTTGTTTGTATAAAAGATCAAGAGGTCATGCATTTCTCATCCTTGGGGCAAGGGAGACCCCGCACATGCACAGAAAGTCTCCTGGGGAGTCAAGGGGAGGGGCATCACCCATAATATGTGATGCCAAGGCTGCCCCGTAGGGCTCTGGGCTGGAGTCCATCTCGGAAAAGGTTTCTGGCTGTGCACACATGCTGTGGAGGGTCCCAGGACAGGGCAGGTGTGGAAAAAGAGTCAGGTAATTGGCCAAAGGTAAACAAAGATCTGGATGAACTGCCTAAGTAAGTGATTTAACTGCCTCTTCACAGCGCTCCTCTTCATTAGGGAGAACGCCCACACCCTTTGCTTCTGTCTTAAATAAATTGTTTCTCTATGTGCTCTCCCATTTGTTTTAATGCTGTGTCTCTAACAATAAACCTTGTACCTGTTTTTACATTTTTTGCCTCCTTGAGAGATGCATTTTTCAGTGGGGCGAAAAGAGAGAAATGTTGCTTCTGGCCACTAGCCCTTTCTGGTCTGGTGGTTAGGATTCCTGGTTTTCATCCAGGCTACTCCAGGTTCAATTCTTGGGCAGGGGAACGAAGATCTCAATTCATAGCACCGCTCTCTGCTGTCTTTCTGAGATCACATATACAGGAAAAGTCTCTTCCACAGCCTGTGTGCGGCCTGTCAACAAAGCAATGCAGGTCCTGGCTGTTGGGAGATGAAGCCACAGGAGGATGGCATGACCAGAACAAACAATAAAGGGATCCAGGGGGTGTAAGAGTGCTGATGGGGTGAGTTGGAGAATTTAGTTTGGGACTATAAGTGCTAGGAAGGAAATTAAGGCAGAGATTGAGGAGGTGGGCTGGAGTTGGCTACCTTGTCTTTAAGGAGGTGACGTTTGAATTGAGGCTTTCACGAAGGGANTGCAGGAGTTGCTTGTATATTTTTGAGATAAATTCTTTGTCAGTTGCTTCATTTGCTATTATTTTCTCCCATTCTGCAGGCTGTCTTTTCACCTTGCTTATAGTTTCCTTCGTTGTGCAAAAGCTTTTAAGTCTAATTAGGTCCCATTTGTTTATTTTTGCTTTCCCGAAGCAACTGCACTCTTATATCCCAACCAAGAAATTTCGCTGTATCCTTGCCAACTTACTGTCTGCTTGTGCCTGCATCACAGAATTTCCAGGTAAATGGATAAAGTTTGACCTCTTTCCCTCATTTGCAAATTTGGGATGAAAATCCCTTATTAAAAAGTTATTATAGAGAGTCAGTGAGGGAGTACATGTGATACTGAAAGTGCGACTGATTAGAAACTTAAAGACTGGCAGTGTCGAGAAAGCTGAGCCCAGTGATACTTTTTAATGAAGAGATGACTTTGCAAAAAAGAAAGGGAGATCTTAATTGTCTGGAAGCGCAAAGAATAAGCATGTAAGTGGGCAGTGTGTGCATTTTGGGCGGAGTGTCACTCTTAGCAATTTGGGGAAGTGGGTTTTAATGTCCATTGAGGACAAGAAATGATGTCTTTAGCCACATAAAACCTTGGAGTGGGGNGCATGTAAGTGGGCAGTGTGTGCATTTTGGGCGGAGTGTCACTCTTAGCAATTTGGGGAAGTGGGTTTTAATGTCCATTGAGGACAAGAAACGATGTCTTTAGCCACATAAAACCTTGGAGTGGGGGTACTGAAAGTGAGACCCCACCCACAGTAAAGCAGAATCCTTAAAAAGCTGCTTCCTCTGAGAAGAGTAGACAAGAAAATGTCCCCCTGCCAGTAAAGGGACAAGACAGCAAGTCTGTCCATTCCCACCTGATGTCTGGGTAGGAAGAGTCCCTGTATGTCTTCAAAACCATAGGCCTGCTGTTTCTCACATACATTTGAGATTAAAATTCATACCAAGAATATTGAAAAAAGTAAAACAGCAGTTTCAGATTTTTCTTTGCTGAAGGTTTTTACTGACTATAGAAGAAGAAATTCCTTACTCATTTATGAGACAAAACATTGACACCAAAAGCTAACAAGGACAGCATTAGAATATAAGATTTCAGGCCTCACTGATGAACATAAATGGAAAAGAGCCCAAAGTTTTATCAAAAAAGAATTCATCAATACATTAAACAGATAATACATAATGCCTGATCTGGGTTTGTTCCAGGGATGTGAGTTTGGATCACATTAAAAAGTCATTTAATGTAATTCATCTCATTTATAGATTAAAGGAGAAATATTTTGTGATGATTTTGATGTATGTAGAAAAATCTGATAACATTTCTTAGCAAAAAAAGAAAAGAAGGGAGTTTCTTTTAGACTGATACAAAAATATTCTAAGCAACACTACATTTAATAGAAAAAATGGAAGAAAGCATTCCTTTTAAGATCAGTGATGGGAAAGTGATATCTATTGTCACTACTTTTATTCTACATTGTATTGGAAGTCCTAGACAGCACAGTAGTGTGAGACAAGAAGTTAAAACTATAGAGATGAAGAAACACTTAATATTCCCCAATGGTATGATTATATAGAAAGCACAAAAGNTGATATCTATTGTCACTGCTTTTATTCGACATTGTATTGGAAGTCCTAGACAGCACAGTAGTGTGAGACAAGAAGTTAAAACTATAGAGATGAAGAAACACTTAATATTCCCCAATGGTATGATTATATAGAAAGCACAAAAGTTTCTACAGATAAATTCTTATAATTATAGGAGAATTTAAAAATCTTGCACAAAAATCTTGCACAAAAATTTAATTTATATAAATAAATGGCATCTGTAGTCATCAACCATCAGTAGGTAGAAAGTATAATAAAGTGTGTACCATTTAAATAGTATCTATAAAGAAATGTGAATTTAGAGATTTGTAGGAAATCTTTAAAGAGGAAATTATAAAATATTATTGGAAGAAGTTAAAGGAAACATAAAGGGATATTTTATGCTCATGGAAGACTCTGTTTTACAAAGGTGTCATTTTTTCCCCCAAGACTAAAGGGCTAAAAAGAAACCTGTAAGGAGTAAAAATGAAAGGAAAGCTGGTTTACCTCATATTGAGAATTATTAACAATGTAAAATTATATTGGGTAAAATCATAATAAAGCTTTGCTAAGAGTGTAACATGGAGATGGACCAGTCAGTGTATCCCTCCCTCACACCATACACAAAAGTAAATTCCGCTGGATTAAATATTTAAATGTGCAAGGCAAACATAACAACTTTTAGAAGACAATATTGGAGCATGTATTTGTTGTTGTGCATCAGAGAACAATATTTTAAAAGCAATATGAGAAACTTCCCTGGTGGTCTAGGGGCCAAGACTGTGCTCCCAAAACAGGGGGCCTGGGTTTGATCCCTGGTTGGGAAACTAGGTCTTGCATGTTCCAACTAGAAGATCTGACATGCCACAATCAAGATCAAAGATCCTGTGTGCTGCAACTAAGACTGGCACAGCCAAATAAATAAGAAATTAATTTACAAATTAATTAAATAATAAGTGATAAATAGGTAAAAAATGCAATAAATTAAACAAAATAAATTAAGTTAAACAAATAAATAAGAATATAAATCATAAAGGGAAAAATGAATAAATTTAACTACATAAAAAAATTCCTATCAAAAAACAAAAAACCCACAAAGATGAGAGTTAAAACCCAAAATCTGGGAAAAGATATTTGCACCAATGAGATTGGTAGAAGAGTAGTGTCAGGCAAAATAACTACAAGTCAACATGAATAAGACAAAAAATCAAATTGAAAAATGGATAAACAACTTATAAAGGCTATCACAGAAGTGAAACTATAAATGTCATTAAACACTGGAGAAGAGGGTCAGCTTCAATAATATTCTGAGAAATAACAACTAACTACAAGATTTTGTATCATACTGCCTAACTGGCCAAAAAGGGGGAAAAAAAGGACAATCATCAATTATCATTTCTAGCGGAAGGATAAACTTCTAAATTTATAACTACTGTGGAAAACAATTTGGCTCTCCCTGATCAAGGTGAAGGTAATCATATCTATGGTCAGGTAATTCCTTCATCCTGGAGAAATACTTGCCCATGGGCAGCCTGAGATACATACATGAATGTATATAACAGCCCTTTTTAATAACAACAGAAGACTGGTGGAAATGCTTATCAGTGTTGGAATGGAAAAGTAAACTTTGTTACCTATAATAGGATTCTAAACAGCAGTGAAAAGGAACTTCAGCCACGCGTAACAGCAAGGATGAATCTAAAAAACAACAAATTGAGTGAGAAAAGCAAATTGTCAATGAATAATACACTATGGTTCTATTGATTTATCAAAACCCATGAAAATTTAAACAATGTATTGTTTATGGACACAAACATAAGAGAAGTATAAAGAAAACCAGTGGTGTGATAAGCACAAATGGTTAGCAGAAGTGGCTAAATCTGAAAGAGAGGAACCTGGCTAAGATCAAGAAGGGATGGAAGGATAGCGTCAAAGATTCTAGTGATTTTCTATTTCTTAAACTGGGTTTTGGGTACACGGGAGTCCATGGCTTTGCCCATGTGGTATAAATGTTCATTTGGACCTATTCCATATTGTATCACAGTGGTCGAGAAACTTATTCCGTAAAGAACCTCAGCTCTTGTCTTATTCCGTGAATACCTTAGGGCTTTGCCAAAAATAAAGGCTTTGTTGCAACTACCCAGTTCTGCTACTGTGACCTGAAAGCAGCAATAGACAGTGTGTAAATGGACAGGTCTGTCTGTGTTCCAAAAAAACTTTATTTAAGAAAGCACGGGGTGGCAGGACTTGACCCTTAGGCTGTAGTAGTTTGCTGACCCCTATATTGGATCATTAATTAAAAAAAAAAACACTAAACAAAGGAAATCATGTGTATCTCTAACAAACAAGATATTTTAGAAAGACATTTATTATTAATGATGAGAAGTGTTGATACAGAGTGATAATACTGATTCATCAGGAAGATATAACATCCTGGACTCATAGCTTAGTTAGATTCAAAACATATAAAGTAGGTAGTGACAAAATTACAAGGGTAAGTATGCAAATCCACAATCAGAATGGGAGAGTTTGACACACCTCTCTAACTGATAGCTGCAACAGTATAAGGCAATGCAAAATTTAAATAACGAAGCTAGCAAGTTTTAAGCTAGTTGACATGTGTTAAGATTTTGCAGGTGATCTTTAGATAAAAAATTCTTTTCCAAAAACTCATGGAATGTTTATAAAAATTATGGCCCAGCCACAGAGTAAATATATACACACTGCATCCTTCAACAACATTATTATAAAGTTAAAAATCAAGAGAAATTGTGTATTTTTAGAATTTAACAAAATATGTGTAGATATTTCATGCATCAAAGAAAAAAAATCACAACTATGAAACTATGAATAGCTGAATGACAACTAAAATCTTTCCTATCAAAACTTAGGAGGCACAGTTAAGGAGAAGTACCATTGTGTCTTAAATTCATCTCTTAGAAAAGAAGAGCTCCAAACCTAAGCATGTTTTACCAAATATTTGAGGAATGGACCATTTTTACTGAATGCAAAAAAAGAAAAAAAAATCCAATCCCTTTTAGAGTCTGAGTAGAATCTTGAAACTAGTACCATACAAGGATAGTATAGTAAAGAAAAATAATATTCAAACTATATTTAGGAAGGAAAATCTTAAATGAAATATCGGGAAATAAAACCCAGCAACTTGTATTAAAAATACATCATGACCAAATAGGGATTTTCCTAGCAATGTAAGAATAGCTTACCGATCACAAATCTAATTAAGATGGTTCACTACAGTAAGAGATTAAAGACTGAAAATCATATGATCCTCTCAATAAATTTGGCAAATGTATTGAATAAAGTTTAAGAAATATTCATGATTTAAAAAAAAAAGCCTGGAAAGTGAGAAGAGAAGAAACGTCCTTAACTTGATAAATAAGTACTGTTACTTTAATGAGAAAAAGAGTCTTAAATCCTTAGGGTGAATTAGGAAATCAGCAGTATTCACTACTTAATATTATTCTTTGCTTCTCTGCATGATGAAGAAAATTCAGAAGCCTTCTGTAGCATCACATGGAAACTTCCCAAGATTTGTACCTTTCAGTAAACAAAGGTGTCAATTTAAATTTTACCACGAGGGCAACAAATTATTAAGCAGGAACATTTGCTTAGAGCTGGAGACATTTGAGGGTTATAGGTTATATTTCACAGGCATGGCAGCGCTATCTGATGACTAGGTGACTTAATAGACTGCTTTGTGTGACTATTCTCAGGTACAGCTTTATAGTCACAGGAAACAGAACAGGATTATTTATTTACACGCTATTCTTCACACTCAACAAGAGAATAGACTGATGAATTTGTTAATATTCTCACCATCTCACTTTTGAAGTAGTTTATGATGATGCAAGAACACTGTCTGTTTTATTCAGCAGCTCTTTGGGGGAATTGAAGAAACATTTCCTTCTTCCTCCTGAAATTTCTTTCAATAATGGTTAAAGGGGTTTCAAGCATGGGAAGTCCCTTAGTTTACACTGAGAGAAAGGAACTGACCAGAAGTTTGGGAAAAACAGGTAGCAGAAAGAATTGTAACAAGAAGAGCAGGACACTTCCGTCGCCTCCCCAAATTTCCTCCCATCATCTTTATTACTATCGTTATTATTTCATGGTAAGAACACCTAATGGAGAAGGCATTGGCACCGCACTCCAGTACTCTTGCCTGGAAAATCCCATGAACAGAGGAGCCTGATAGGTTGCAGTCCATGGGGTCGCGAAGAGTCGGACACGACTGAGTGACTTCACTTTCACTTTTCACTTTGATGCATTGGAGAAGGAAATGGCAACCCACTCGTGTTTTTGCCTGGAGAATCCCAGGGACTAGGGAGCCTGGTGGGTTGCCGTCTCTGGGATCGCACAGAATTGGACACGACTGAAGTGACTTAGCAGCAGCAGCAGCAAGAACACCTAACATAAAATCTACTCTCTTAGAAATGGCAACCCACTCCAGTATTCTTGCCTGGAGAATCCCATGGACAGAGGAGCTTGGTGGGCTATAGTCCATGGGTCGCAGAGTCAGACACGACTGAGCCACTTCACTTTAGCAAGGTTGAAGTGTCCAATATGGTACTGTTAGGTGCTGATGATTTCACGGGTGTATACTGATTCTCAAAATTACTGAGTTGCAGATATGCACAATTTTTCACCTGTCAACCACACCTCAGTGAGGTGGTTTTTTTTTTTTTAAAGAAAAGCATGAAATATATCAACAATATGTTTCATCCAAAAGCCTCAAATACCAAAATCTAAGAGCAAACATATATAATGGTGAAATGTAAGCAGAATTATCTTAAATATATAGCATTGGCAACAGAACAGGTATAACTGCACTTTTGCTTCCATTCCATTATTTTTGCTACTTTGAAAAACAGCTTTGCTGAAACATAGTTGATATTTAGTAGATTGCAGTTAAGATTTGACATATGTATACACCCATGAAACCACCATCATAATCAAGACGATGAACATGTTCATGACCCCTTAAACATTTCCTTGTGCTCTTTGGAACTCTCCCTTCCGCCCCCTCTTGCCTGCCATACATCCCAGGCAACTACTGGTCTGCTTTCTGTTGCTGTAGATTACTAGCTCATTTTAAAAGACTTCAGACTGATGAAATGATACAGTTATGTGTCTTTCGCCTCTGGCTTCTTTGTCCATGTTGTATCTTGTATAAGTAGTTCAGTCCTTTTTATTGCTAGGAAGTACTCCATCCTGGGTATACCACAGTTTGTTTATGCATTCATCTTGAACACCTGGACTATTCTTAACTTTTGACTATTTCAAATAAAGGCACTGTGAACATTCATGTACAAGTACTCTATACACACGTGCTTTCCTTTCTCTTGCATAAATACCATGGAGTGGAATGGCAGGATTGTAAGTATGGTGAGTTTCACTCTTAAGGAACTGCCGACTGCTTTCCAAAGCGCCTGTGGCCACTTCACATTTTTGGGTTCCCACTGTCCTGTGCTCAGTTGCTCAGTCTTGTCCAAGTCTTTGCAAGCCCATGGATCAAAGTCCCCCAGGCTCCTCTGTCCTTGGAATTTTCCAGACAAGAATACTGGAGTGGATTGCCATTTCCTCCTCGAAAGGATCTTCCCAACCCAGGGTTCAAAACCGCGTCTCTCACATCTCCTGCATTGGAGATGGCTTCTTTAGTGTATGAAAATTCCAGTTGTACTACATCCTTGTCAAAATTTGGTGTGGTCGTTTTTAAAATTTTAGACATTCTAATACTTCAGTCCCTGGGTTGGGAGGATCCAGTCCCTGGGTCAGGAGGATCCCCTGGAGAAGGAAGTGGCAACCCCCTCCAGTATTCTTGCCTGGGAAATCCCATGGACAGAGGAGCCTGGTGGGCTATAGTCCATGGGGATTCAAAAGGGTCTGACTTGGCTTAGCAACTAAACAGCAACAATGACTAATGTTGAGCATCTTTCCAAGCTTATTTGCTACCTCTATCTTCTTGGATAAAGTATCTGCCCAAATTTTTCATCCAAAACTTCTTTATTTTTGTTTTCTTATTATATGTTCTGTTTTCTTATTATATGTTCTGGATGCAAGTCTTAAAGTATCAAGTATGTGATTTGCAAGAATTTGTGTATCTTGTCTTTTACCCTTTTAATAGTCATTTTATACAGTTATACAGTTCTGTTGAGGTATACTTAAATATTTCAAAATCCACCTATTCTGAGTACAGAATTATTTTCAGTACATTTACAGAATCATATGATAATCATCACAATTCAATCTTAGAATATTTCATCACTGATGAAAATCCCTCTTGCCTATTTGTAGCCATTCCCTGTTCTCACCTCTAGCTCCAGGCAACCATTAATTTACTTTCTGACCCACTGGATTTGCCTTTTCTGGACATTTTATATAATTGGAGTCACATAGTGTGCGGTGTTTGGGTTCCTTCACTTTGCATAATGTTTTTAAGGTTCATCTACATTGTTGCATGTATCAACAGCTCATTTTTTTTTTTTTAAGTTTCTGAATGGTATCCATGAGGTGATAAACGTTTGGGCTGTTTCAAGTTGGGCTATTATGCATATGCTTCTGTGAGTATTTGGGTACTAGCCTGCTATTTCTCTCAGGTAGATACCTAGGAGTGGAATTGTGGCATGTTATGTTAAATTTATGTTTAAATTTTTGAGGATCTGCCAAAAGTTTTTTTTTTCCTAAAGTGACTGCTTCATTTTACATGCAATAAGTGAGGGTTCCAATTTCTTCATATCCTTCTAAATGCTTGTCATTATCTGTGTTTTTGTTAATTTCCATTATGGTGAATGTCAAATCATATGTTATGGTGCTTTGAATCTGATTTCCTTAACTGTTAATTATATTCGCATCTTTTCATGTGTTTGTTAGTCATTTGTGTATCTTCTGTGGCAAAATGTTCACATATTTTGTGCATGTTTAAATTTCAGCCGCTATTTGTTTAAACATTTTTGATTCTCCGTTCTTCCCTTTCAGGTACTCCAGTTTCATATATAAGGAAATTAACTTTGTCTTACAGCTCAGTGAAGCTCTGAATCTTATTGCCAGTAGTTTCTTTTACCATGTCTTCAATTTCACTAATCTTTTCTTTTGCCATGTCTTATCTATTGTTAATGCATCTGTTGTAAAGTAATTCTTCATTTCAGACATTTTAATTTTCATCTGNCGTTCTTCCCTTTCAGGTACTCCAGTTTCATATATAAGGAAATTAACTTTGTCTTACAGCTCAGTGAAGCTCTGAATCTTACTGCCAGTAGTTTCTTTTACCGTGTCTTCAATTTCACTAATCTTTTCTTTTGCCATGTCTTATCTATTGTTACTGCATCTGTTGTAAAGTAATTTTTCATTTCAGACATTTTAATTTTCATCTGTAGAAGTTGACTTGGTGCTTTCTGCTTGTTCCACGTGTTTAATATCTTTTATGCTTTCTCTAGCTTCTATTTACTAATTCCTTCAACCGTTATCTCTTCTGCATCACTTTTGATTAACTGATTATTTTCCTTATTATGCGTGGTATTTTCTTGCAAATTTCCAGGGTCAATAATTTTTGATTGTGTGCCACTTTTGATTTTGAATTTCACTTTGCTGTGTGCTAGATACTTTTAATTCCTATGACTACTTTGAGCTTTGTTCTTATGTGTAATTACATTACTTGAAACCTATTTGATCCTGTTGTATTTAAACTGCTTGCATTTAAACTTTGTTAGGTGGAGCCAGAGCAGCATTTAAGGCTAACTGTGCCCACCACGATAGCAAAATCCCTCTAGTACTCTACTCAACCCTCTGTGAGTTACTAGGTATTCTGCAGTGGTTGCTGAGGACAGGCATTATTTCCTGGTCTTGTATAGTTTCTGAGTATTATTAATATATGCCTTAATCCTTTATGGGCTTCCCTGAGAGCTCAGTTGGTAAAGAATCTGCCTGCAATGCAGGAGACCTCGGCTTGATTCCTGGGTTGGGAAGATCCCCTGGAGAAGGGATAGGCTACCCATGCCAAGATTCTTGGACTTCCCTGGTGGCTCAGCTGGTAAAGAATCCACCTGCAATATGGGAGACCTAGGTTCAATCCCTGGGTTGGAAAGATCCCCTGGAGAAGGGAACGGCTACCCACTCCAGTATTCTGACCTGGAGAATTCCATGGACTGTATAGTCCATGGGGTCGCAAAGAGTTGGGTGACAGAGTTGGGTTGCAAAGAGTCACAACTGAGTGACTTTCATTTTCACTTACCTAACCTTGGAGTTGGGGTGGTGGTTTGTCACATTCATGAGCTGATTGGTACTCAGCTGCAGACTCAGTGGGGATCTTCTGCAGATCTCTGATAGACCTGTGACTTCTAGCCATGCTGGCCTTCCTGGTCTCTCAGCTCCATCTTCTTATCTCAGGTAGATCTCATTCTGCCTGGAGTCATCCTCCTCAAGCTGCAGCCGGGAAACTTTCTCCTGGCAGTAAATTGGGGGCAGTCATGAGCTTACCTGGTTTGTTTCCTGTCCTTAGAGATCACTCGTTTAATTCCAATATCTCTAGAATCATTGTTTCATAAAATTTTAGATGACATTTTTGTAGATATTTCCGGTGAGAAGGTAGATTCAGTTCCTGTAGCTGCATTTTTGCTAGAAAAGGGAAGTGTTTTTATTTAAAAGCACAACAGGGGCTTCCCTGGTAGCTCAGATGGTAAAGAATCTGCCTGCAATGTGGGAGACCTGGGTTGGATCCTTGGGTTGGGAAGATTTCCCTGGAGGAGGACACAGCTACCCACTCCAGTATTCTTGCCTGGAGAATTCCATGGACAGAGGAGACTGGCAGGCTACAGTCCATGGGGTCCCAAAAAGTCATGCACAAGTGAGTGACTAGCACACAAAGGCACAATGGTAGTATAGTTAGACACACACACACACCTACACATATACACAGAAAGAAATAAAAGGTGTAGCAGTTGTAAAGAAAGAAAGGAGGCTATCATAATTCACAGTTAATGTGATTACATAGAAAAATTCTACAGACTATACAGTCATATTAATAACAAATATAAGAGTTCAGTGAGTTGCTCAATATATAGAAAAAATCAATATACAGAAAAAATCAATTGTTCTTAAACACCAGCCAGAAACAATTAAAAACAGTAATTAAAAAGATTCAATGTACCATAGCAACAAAACCTATAAATTAATTAGGAGTATATCTAGCCGAGGACAAATGTAAAATTTATGAAGAAAAAAGAGAATATCCTCCTGAAAAACATATGAGAAGCCCTAACGAAATGGGAAAATCACTCTGTGATCATGGATCAGAAAATCGCAGTTCAGATGTCAGTTTGTCACACCTTCAGCTGTAAATTTATGCAACTGTTATTTAAATATCCAAAAGCTGAATATTAATATTTATTATTTTAGTGGTGCGTCACAAGAAAGACTGTGAAACTGATGTGGGAAGTAAAGGCTAAGGAGATCAAGGTGATTTTGAAGGAGAAAAATAGAGATAAGATTTCCTTCGTTGATATTAAGATTTATTGTAAAGTCGCTGTATCAGTAATGGTCCAGTCAAGTGACAGAAACCACACAGTTGTTTTAACAGAGTTTAAAATAAAGAACTGTGAACTGGATGCAAAATTGTTGGGCAGTAGCAGTAGGGTTCGTCGCTCAGTCACGTCCGACTCTGCGACCCCACGAACTGTAGCCCACCAGGCTCCTCTGTCCATGGAATTTTCCAGGTAAGATTAATGGAGTGGGTTGCTATTCCTTTCTCCAGGGGATCTTCCAGACCCAGGGACTGAACCCTAGTCTCCTGCATTGCATGCAGATTCTTCACTGTCTAAACTATCAGTAGTCCTTAAAATCGTTGGTTAGGTAAATAAAAGGCAATAAAAGACACAAAAATATCACAAGGGCAGCAACTACAGGAATTACCTACTAACGCTGGGACTAAGGGACAAAGGAAAATAGTTGGAATTATTGAAAGTTAATGCTAAGAGGGGCGGCTTCCCACCTGGTGCAGTGGTAAAGATTCTGCCTGCCAACGTAGGAGACAAAAAGAGATGTGGGTTCGATCCCTGGTTCAGGAAGATCCCCTGGAGTAGGAAATGGCAACCCACTCCAGTATTCTTGCCTGGAGAATTCAATGGACAGAGGAGCCTGGTGGGCTACAGTCTGTGGGGTCACAAAGAGTCCAACACAAGTGAGCCCACACATGATGCTAAGAGGAGGAGAGCACGTGACTTTCAAGTGAGTCTCTGTTGGGAGACGGTAAATAAATTTCAGTCTACTTATTGCAAGATATCATATTACAGTTTGGATGAATGAATGAGACTCATGTATTAATATAGATAAATTAAGAAAATATGTTCGAAAGAAGAGCAAATTTAAAAGGACGCTACATGTAATATTTTAAAACACACAAAAAATTTGACACATACACATATATGTGTGCTACCCTGGGGGCTCAGTGGTAAAAAAAAAAGTTCCTCCTGCCAAAAAATGCAGGAGATGTGGGTTTGATCCTTGGGTCAGTAATATCTCCTGGAGAAGGAAATGGCAACCCACTCCAGTATTCTTGCCTGGAGAACACCATGGACAGAGGAGCTTGGTGGGCTATGATCCATGGAGGTCACAAAAAAGTCAGATATGACTCAGGGACTAAACATACACATAACAATAACACATATATGCATATTACACATATATACACACATGAATATATAATTTAGTATATGCATGTATACAAACATTCAATGAACATTAATATATCTATGGCTCATTGACAGCAATTCAGTATTAATGTTACTTCTGGGATAGGACAGAAATAGAGACCAGAATAAAGGGTATTGGTGAGGAGGAGCTTACCAGAGTCTGTAACATTCTGTTTCTTTAAAAAGAGTTTTAAAGCAATATGGTGAAATATTAACATCTGTTTAATCTTAGGATACATATGTGTCTGACACATTATTTTCTGTATGTTTGAAATGTTAGAGAACAAGAAAAAGGAAAAGATTAAATGACATCATGTACCCAAAGGACTGAGGTCACATGGGGTTATTTTCATTATGATTATTGAATGGAGTACCCCAGGTCACTGATGGACAATCATGGCCATTGGATCCAGAGGAAGCTGCATGTCACATTTGGGACTGGTCATGACAGCCGAAAAAGACAATATCCTATAGGCTTTCTGAAAACTATTACCTCTAGATCTCTCTACTACCAGTTAACGCCACTAATTTAGGACAACATTGTCATTGCTAAAATGTCATTTTATAGTGGAAACTAAAGCTCAGAGGAGAAAAGTAATTGGTGCACAGGGACCCAACCAAATAGTCTTTATTCTGGAGCTGTTGTTCAGTCACTAATTTGTGTCCCACTCTTTATGACCCCATGAGCTTCAGCACACCAGGCTTCTCTGTCATTCACTGTCTCCCAGAGTTTGCTCAAACTCATGTCCATTGAGTCGATGGTGCCATCCAACCATCTCATCCCCTGTGGCCCCTTTCTCCTCTTGCCCTCAATTCTTCCTAATATCAGAGTCTTTTCCAGTGGGTCAGCTCTTCACATCAGGTGGCCAAAGTGTTGGAATTTCAACTTCAGCATCAGTCCTTCCAATGAATATTCAGGGTTGACTTCCTTTAGGATTGACTGGCTTTATCTCCTTGTTCTCCAAGGGACTCTCAAGAATCTTCTCCAGCACCGCATTTCAAAAGCATCAATTCCTCAGTGCTCAGCCTTCTTTGGGTCCAACTCTCACATCCATACATGACAACTGGAAAAGCCATAGCTTTGACTATACAGATTTTTGTCAGCAAAGTGATGTCTCTGCTTTCTAATATGCTGTCATGGCTTTTCTTCCAAGGAGCAAATGTCTTTTAATTCTGGAGCTGGGACTGCTTTTATTTTTCCTTCCCTATGGTCTTTCTGGCCAGGACAAAGCATGAAAGATGGAGCTGTTGTTGGAATCCCCCCGATGTGAGTTTGAATCTGAGTTCACATTGCATGGATCAACTCATTTTTCTTAAAGTCTCAGTGTTCTTGATAACAAAAATATCAGGAAGATACGAGCCAATTCAGGGGATGCTATGGAGCTCTGTGGGTTAGCATACTGCAAGTGTCTGGCTTAGAGATATACCCTGTCACTTCTGGTCCTCCACTTTGCCTTCCTCGGTGGAGTGGATGACCCAGTGGATTATCTACTCTTCTTTCTTTACCAAGAGGACCCCAATTTTCTGCCCTTTAGTCAGAAAACCTTGCTCTGGCTAAGATCCAGACCCAAGCCTTTGTTGGAACTTTGCAGGAGCTATTGGGAAAGAAAAACACCCTCTCCAGTAGGATTGCTGAGCTGGTAGGATGTGAATCTGAATCTACCTCATCATCCTGAGAGTAAACTCTGCTAGGCAGTGAAGACAACACAAGAGAAAAAGGTGCAAGAGACAGCTCTGATGCCGTTGTTAAAAACTCCTAGTGCGAGCCGCATCTGAAACCTGACTGGCCCTTTCTATCACAAAAGCTAGTAAGTTCCCCCTTCACCACTGTATCCTCTCCTTTGCTTCCTTTCCCTTTTGTTTGGCTTTTGCCTATTCAAATTGGGTTTTTACAACTTGTAATTGAAAGAGTTAAAATCCTTGGTGGTTCCATGATTTTAGTCATGTCTTGTGCGTGCCCGTGCATGCTCAGGCATGTCTGATTCTTTGCGATCCCATGGATTATAGCCTGCCAGGCTCCTCTGTCCCTGGAATTCTCCAGGCAAGAATAGTGAAGTGGGTTGCCATTTCCTACTCTAGGAGATCTTCCTGACCCAGGGACTGAACCTGCGTCTCTTGCGTCTCCTGCACTGGCAGGCAGGGTTCTTTACCACTCATGTCATTGACATTTAAATGGAGGAGACACTGACGGCTCTGCAACCTGGCTTACTATTTTCTAGATTCACATCACCACCTGTTCAGCTGTTCCCTACAGAACAGTGAGAGATATAACGTCTTCAAGCCATGCCTCCTGGATAATCTGCTCTGAGGGTCAGCGCCTAACTCTCCAGCTATGACATAAGTCTCTTTCATGCAAAGTATTTAGGAAGACATAGAACAATTTCTGTTCTATAATTCTTTAAGCACGTGAAGACCAGGTGGTGATGTAGCCGTATTAACCCCCAGTGCAGGCAAGCGTCTACAGAGTCTTCCAGCTGTTTAGATGAGACAGCCTGATGGACAGCAGGATTCCTGGTGTTGTGTTAGATGTCTTGGCAGCTGCAGCATGGAGGCAGAGAAGAATGACTTGCAGACTGTACTGTTCCCAGGTCCTTTTCTCCATAAGTGTGGATTCCTACAGTTTTCAGGGCCAGCTCTATTTCACCCCATCACCCGGCCCATTCAAGGAAAGGACAACTTTTCCACCCATAAGAGTACAGAATCATTTTGCTGTCACAGCCAGGTGACTGTTCCTGAGATGGGCCCTAGGTATCCACAAATGAAGTCTTTCTCAGTCTCTCAGTTGTCCAACTCTATGCAACCCTATGGACTCCTCTACTCTGCCAGGCTCCTCTGTCCATGGGATTTCCCAAGCAAGAATACTGGAGTGGGTCACCATTTCCTTCTCCAGGGGATCTTCCTGAACCAGGGATTGAAGCTGTGTCTCCTGCATTGCAAGCAGATTCTTCACCATCTGAGCCACCTGGGGAGCCTTTCTATGGGGTAGAGTGGTTCATGGTATGGACTTTGAAGTCAGAAAAATCTGGGGCCCAATAATATTGTTTTCATCACTTATGAACCTTATGATTCTTCCTCTCAGAACCTTGATCTTTTGACCTAGGAAACGGGGTCAATAAGAGTGTCTACCGCCTGAAGTTGCAGAGGGGGGTAAAGGAAATCACATGGGTAAAGCCCTCAGCACACAGCTGGCATGCCTCAAACAGTGTATTAATCATCATTTTAATACTGTTTCACTTTCCCCCTCTGTGACTGCAGTGCTTCCAACCTGTCTGTTCCCAGGGGTCACAGGAAGAGCACTGAAATTAGAGAATGGGCCAGGGGGCTTGTCTTTGGAAGTGGTGGGGGCTTGGGGAGGGGAGCACATAAGCTCCACTTTAAGTCGAGCTAGGAGGGGGCCTGGAAGTGTAGCAAATTTCCTCCAGGTGAAGGTGAGAGCTGGTCTAGGGACGAGAAGAAGGGTTCCCAGAGACCCAGCCATGGACAGAAGTGGTATCTCAAGACGGGCATTCTGTCCTCCATCGCCGTCATGGCAGGGGGCCGGTGGCACCCCTTCTGCAGCAGCCCCTCTGCCAGGACCCTCCAGTCCCCCTTTCCTTCACCAGCTGCTCCAACAGGGCCCTTTGTTCTGTCACCAGGAGACAAATAACCTTAGTGCCAGACGCAGTGAGAGCTGGGCTCAATGTTGGTTTCCCCAGAAATCTCATCCTGGCTCAGCCCAGCAGCACTTGGTACCCAGGGGTGGGCGAAGCTGGGTCCTGGGAGCTCGAGGAGCAAAAAAAGGAGGTCCCGGTTACCTGGTGGGTACAAATGTCATCTTCTCATCTCAGGAATGTGCGGCATAGCATCTAAACAATTATATAACACAGCTTGACTCAGATGGTAGGAGGTGGACCTTGGCCAGACGGGTGTCTTTCTTCTCCCAGGGTCAGACCTCAGTTGGGGCGGCGGGACGGGGAGGGGGAACATTTGGGGCTGGCGCTGCCATTGGCCTGTTGGCTCCCCTGGGCTGTGTGTGGTCCCCTCTGCTGGGGTCTTCGGTCCCTACAGGTGGCTGCTGTGACTTTTTCATGCCTGACTTCAGGTCTGCCTTAGCACACACCTGTCTATGCCTCCCGTCTCTCCGTTTGGAGCACGAGGGAACTTTCTGTGGCTCTCACGCTGGGCAGGGTCATGGGGTCACCTTCAAAGATCACTGCTCGCACTTCAGCTTGGTGAAGTGAGCTCTGAGATCTGTTCCCACCACATTCTGTGACTTTGCTCCTGGGATGGAGAGCGCAGTTCCTCTCTCCTCTGGGGTCCCCACAGGTATCTTGGGGTTCTGTAATTTTCCCAACTGTTAACTTTGAACTTAACTTTGAGGGAAGGGCACATAGCCCCTTCTCACTCATTCACTGAAGTCAAACTCTTTTACCCTCTAATTCTCCTCTGTTCCCTAAGCCTGGTAAATGTTGGTCTGGTCCAGGAGTGTGAATTTTATGCTTTTGAGATGCTAATCTTACTAAACGCTCATCTATGATCTTTCTCCTCTCAGGATCTGTGCTCTGAGCTGTCAGAGCTAGGACATCCCTCCTTGGGGGCAGGAGGCGGGCCACCCTGGCTGCTATGTGAGTGGAGGGAGCCTCTGGGGAAGCAGGCATTTCTAGGAATGGAAAAAAAAAGGTACACACTGATTAACATATCAAAGAGGTATTCTCCCAGAGCCTGAGAAAGGTTTTGGCGCAGCACAGAAGGAACTCCTTACTTCAGCTTCACACAGATGGTTTCCTTTGGAGATCTGTTCCTGGACCACAGCTTGGATTTCTGGAAAAAGTGCATGTGTGTGTGTGCTCAGGCGTGTCCAGCTCTTTGCAACCCTGTGGACTATAGCCCGCCAGGCTCCTCTGTCCACAGGATTTTCCCCAAGATTACTGGAGTGGGTTGCCATTTCCTTCTCCAGGGGAATCTTCCTGACCCAGGAGCTGAATCTGGATCCCCTGCATTGCAGGCAGATTCTTTACTGTCTGAGCCACCAGGGCAGCCCATTAGCCTGCTTGATTTCCCACCGTTCTTGAACCTGATGCGTGAGAGCCGCCCCTCTGCTCCTCTCCCCCGAGCCACAGCCCTTGTTTATGCCTCTGGGTCCCACCTCAGTTTGCCCTCCCCACATCTCTGAGTCCCTTCCTCATGTGAGATTTTGCCGGAGAAGGGGCTGCATCTCTAATTTATTGCTTCTGTATTTTCTTCCTTGAAAAGGCCAAATTATCTGTTGGGGAGCCCCCGCTGCCGGCAGGTGCCTCTATCCAAAGTGCTTGTGGTTGTTCTCAGTAGGTTAACAACAGCCCTCCCAACTGGCCCTTTCTGTTGAGTACCTGGGGCAGAGATTGGAAAAGTTTACCAAACTCCTTTCCTCTCTCTTTCAGGACACAGCTAGATACATTCCCCTGCTTTTCTTGCCTGTGGCCACGTGACTGAATTCTGCCCAATCAAATGTGAGAAGAGTAATGGGAGCCACATCCAGACGGGGTCCAACCCACCCTCTCCTGCCTGCCTGTCCAGTCTCTTTTCCCTTTAGCCAACTTGAAGCAGATAAGCCTGATGACCGTGGAAAGCAGATCTAGAGGTGGTAGACCAGCATCTCGGAAGAGCCTGAGTTCCTGCACTCATGTGAGATTGATGGACAGCCAGGAACAGTTACTTGGTCTGAGCATAAATGTCCTTGTGCTATGCCATTGATGTCTAAGGGGTGGTTTGTTAGAGTAATCATCCTTAGTCTAAATCAGTGGTCCCCAATCTTTTTGGTACCAGGGACCGCTTTAGTAGAAGAAAATTTTCTATGAACTTGGGGGATGCGAGTGATGGGGAGTGCTTGTAAATACAGATCAGGCTTTGCTCGCTTGCCTGCTGCTCACCTCCTGCTGTGTGGCCTGTGTCAGTCTGTGGTCCAGGGGATTCGGGATCCCTGGTCTAAATAATCCCCTTGTACTGCCAGAGATCCAGCAGTAATCCACTTTATATTCAGTAGCCCCTTCTAGGGTCTTCCTTCCCCGAGCTCTCACTTAATATGGCTTCTGAAGCAATAATCCAAATAACACAGCCTGACCAGAATCACTCACGCCTCTGCTTGAAGAACCTTCACTGATACCTATGGGATAAAGTCCAAGTCTTTTATTAGCTGGCCCTTCCTGCATCTTTTATTTTATCTCTTTATTTGTCTCCTCAATGAACCCTGCAAAGTCTTAAAAAAACAAACAGAGCACGCCAAAATGCAATTTCCATGCAACAGAGAGCACAGATATTACTTACGGCATGAAGAATTGGATATAGGCAATTCCGATGACACAGGCAGGTGAGCTGGGATTTCATTGAGTTTAAGGAACAGTTGCATTTGTAGAGGTCAGCACATTCATTCATACACCCAGCTCCCAGCTGTCTTTGGGCCAAAGTATTTACAACATTTTCTCTTAACAGATTATGAGAGATCACTTCCCGGTCTGGCTCAGACAGTAAAGAATCCACCTGCAATACAGGAGACCTGGGTTCGATTCCTGGGTGGGGAAGATCCCCTGGAGGAGGGCATGGCAACCCACTCCAGTATTCTTGCCTGGAGAATCCCCATGGACAGAGGAGCCTGGCAAGCTGCAGTCCATAGGGTTGCAAAGAGTCAGACAAGACTGAACAACTAACCACACGCATGAGGGGCAGCATTGGAACACACGGAACTAGAGTCACACATAAAGAGACCCATGGGAGTGATACGAAGGGAGTTAGCCCGCTGAGTGATTACTGCTTTAGAAAAGCGTCTTCAGCACCCACCTGCTATGTCCCCTCAACCCTCCCTCTATGTCCCCTCACCCTCCCTCTGCTACAGCCACGGCGAACTCCCTTCGATTTGTCAAATGAGTCAGTCCTTTTCACACCACTGTGCCCCTGCGTGGGAGGCTTTCCCTGGTTTTTAAAAGATGTTTATTTACTTAGCTGCCACGGGTCTCAGTTACAGCACGTGGGCTCTCTAGCTGTGTCACCCAGGCATGGGCTCTGTTCCTCCGCAGCACGTGGGATCTTAGCTGCNTGTCCCCTCACCCTCCCTCTGCTACAGCCACTGCGAACTCCCTTCGATTTGTCAAATGAGTCAGTCCTTTTCACACCACTGTGCCTCTGCGTGGGAGGCTTTCCCTGGTTTTTAAAAGATGTTTATTTACTTAGCTGCCATGGGTCTCAGTTACAGCACGTGGGCTCTCTAGCTGTGTCACCCAGGCATGGGCTCTGTTCCTTCACAGCACGTGGGATCTTAGCTGTCTGCCCAGGGTTCGAGCCTACATCCCCCTGCATTGGAAGGTGGATTCTTAACCACCAGACCACCAGGGAAGTCTCACACCTTCCCTGTCTTATCCTCCAGGAACTGACACAGTCATCCTTCAGAGCTCACTTAGGGCTTACTCTTTCTAGCTAAGCTTCTCCAGCCTTCCAGCCCCCTTGCTCCTAAGGCAGGTTAGTCATGAATTCCTCTAAAACTTAAAGCTCTTGGTACTAGTTCTCTGGTTAGAACACTGTACTGTAGTTATCAGTGGTAAGGAATTCGCCTGCCAATGCAGGAGATGTGGGTTCAGTCCCTGGGCCAGGAAGATTCCCTGGAGAAGGAAATGGCAACCCATTCCAGTATTCTTGCCTGGGAAATTCCATGGACAGAGGAGCCTGGTGGGATACAGACCATGGGGTTGCAAAGAGTTGGACATGACTTAGCAATTAAACAACAAGAACAACAATAGTTATCTGCTTGCAAATCTGTTTCTCTCACTAGACAATGAGCTTGGAGAAGAGTATTAGTACTCAAGTAGTGTATTTGAGGGAGAAGGCAATGGAAACCCACTCCAGTACTCTTCCCTGGGAAATCCCGTGGGCCGAGTAGCCTGGTGGGCTGCAGTCCATGGGGTCGCTAAGAGTTGGACACGACTGAGCAGCTTCACTTGNCAAAGAGTTGGACATGACTTAGCAATTAAACAACAAGAACAACAATAGTTATCTGCTTGCAAATCTGTTTCTCTCACTAGACAATGAGCTTGGAGGAGAAGAGTATTAGTACTCAAGTAGTGTATTTGAGGGAGAAGGCAATGGAAACCCACTCCAGTACTCTTGCCTGGGAAATCCCGTGGGCGGAGTAGCCTGGTGGGCTGCAGTCCATGGGGTCGCTAAGAGTTGGACACGACTGAGCAACTTCACTTGCCCTTTTCACTTTCATGCATTGGAGAAGGAAATGGCAACCCACTCCAGTGTTCTTGCCTGGGGAATCCCAGGGACGGGGGAGCCTGGCGGGCTGCCGACTATGGGGTTGCACAGAGTTGGACACGACTGAAGCGACTTAGCAGCAGCAGCAGCAGTGTATTTGATGCTGTGAAAGTGCTCACTATGCCAGCAAANGTGGTATTTTCTTGCAAATTTCCAGGGTCAATAATTTTTGATTGTGTGCCACTTTTGATTTTGAATTTCACTTTGCTGTGTGCTAGATACTTTTAATTCCTATGACTACTTTGAGCTTTGTTCTTATGTGTAATTACATTACTTGAAACCTATTTGATCCTGTTGTATTTAAACTGCTTGCATTTAAACTTTGTTAGGTGGAGCCAGAGCAGCATTTAAGGCTAACTGTGCCCACCACGATAGCAAAATCCCTCTAGTACTCTACTCAACCCTCTGTGAGTTACTAGGTATTCTGCAGTGGTTGCTGAGGACAGGCATTATTTCCTGGTCTTGTATAGTTTCTGAGTATTATTAATATATGCCTTAATCCTTTATGGGCTTCCCTGAGAGCTCAGTTGGTAAAGAATCTGCCTGCAATGCAGGAGACCTCGGCTTGATTCCTGGGTTGGGAAGATCCCCTGGAGAAGGGATAGGCTACCCATGCCAAGATTCTTGGACTTCCCTGGTGGCTCAGCTGGTAAAGAATCCACCTGCAATATGGGAGACCTAGGTTCAATCCCTGGGTTGGAAAGATCCCCTGGAGAAGGGAACGGCTACCCACTCCAGTATTCTGACCTGGAGAATTCCATGGACTGTATAGTCCATGGGGTCGCAAAGAGTTGGGTGACAGAGTTGGGTTGCAAAGAGTCACAACTGAGTGACTTTCATTTTCACTTACCTAACCTTGGAGTTGGGGTGGTGGTTTGTCACATTCATGAGCTGATTGGTACTCAGCTGCAGACTCAGTGGGGATCTTCTGCAGATCTCTGATAGACCTGTGACTTCTAGCCATGCTGGCCTTCCTGGTCCCTCAGCTCCATCTTCTTATCTCAGGTAGATCTCATTCTGCCTGGAGTCATCCTCCTCAAGCTGCAGCCGGGAAACTTTCTCCTGGCAGTAAATTGGGGGCAGTCATGAGCTTACCTGGTTTGTTTCCTGTCCTTAGAGATCACTCGTTTAATTCCAATATCTCTAGAATCATTGTTTCATAAAATTTTAGATGACATTTTTGTAGATATTTCCGGTGAGAAGGTAGATTCAGTTCCTGTAGCTGCATTTTTGCTAGAAAAGGGAAGTGTTTTTATTTAAAAGCACAACAGGGGCTTCCCTGGTAGCTCAGATGGTAAAGAATCTGCCTGCAATGTGGGAGACCTGGGTTGGATCCTTGGGTTGGGAAGATTTCCCTGGAGGAGGACACAGCTACCCACTCCAGTATTCTTGCCTGGAGAATTCCATGGACAGAGGAGACTGGCAGGCTACAGTCCATGGGGTCCCAAAAAGTCATGCACAAGTGAGTGACTAGCACACAAAGGCACAATGGTAGTATAGTTAGACACACACACACACCTACACATATACACAGAAAGAAATAAAAGGTGTAGCAGTTGTAAAGAAAGAAAGGAGGCTATCATAATTCACAGTTAATGTGATTACATAGAAAAATTCTACAGACTATACAGTCATATTAATAACAAATATAAGAGTTCAGTGAGTTGCTCAATATATAGAAAAAATCAATATACAGAAAAAATCAATTGTTCTTAAACACCAGCCAGAAACAATTAAAAACAGTAATTAAAAAGATTCAATGTACCATAGCAACAAAACCTATAAATTAATTAGGAGTATATCTAGCCGAGGACAAATGTAAAATTTATGAAGAAAAAAGAGAATATCCTCCTGAAAAACATATGAGAAGCCCTAACGAAATGGGAAAATCACTCTGTGATCATGGATCAGAAAATCGCAGTTCAAATGTCAGTTTGTCACACCTTCAGCTGTAAATTTATGCAACTGTTATTTAAATATCCAAAAGCTGAATATTAATATTTATTATTTTAGTGGTGCGTCACAAGAAAGACTGTGAAACTGATGTGGGAAGTAAAGGCTAAGGAGATCAAGGTGATTTTGAAGGAGAAAAATAGAGATAAGATTTCCTTCGTTGATATTAAGATTTATTGTAAAGTCGCTGTATCAGTAATGGTCCAGTCAAGTGACAGAAACCACACAGTTGTTTTAACAGAGTTTAAAATAAAGAACTGTGAACTGGATGCAAAATTGTTGGGCAGTAGCAGTAGGGTTCGTCGCTCAGTCACGTCCGACTCTGCGACCCCACGAACTGTAGCCCACCAGGCTCCTCTGTCCATGGAATTTTCCAGGTAAGATTAATGGAGTGGGTTGCTATTCCTTTCTCCAGGGGATCTTCCAGACCCAGGGACTGAACCCTAGTCTCCTGCATTGCATGCAGATTCTTCACTGTCTAAACTATCAGTAGTCCTTAAAATCGTTGGTTAGGTAAATAAAAGGCAATAAAAGACACAAAAATATCACAAGGGCAGCAACTACAGGAATTACCTACTAACGCTGGGACTAAGGGACAAAGGAAAATAGTTGGAATTATTGAAAGTTAATGCTAAGAGGGGCGGCTTCCCACCTGGTGCAGTGGTAAAGATTCTGCCTGCCAACGTAGGAGACAAAAAGAGATGTGGGTTCGATCCCTGGTTCAGGAAGATCCCCTGGAGTAGGAAATGGCAACCCACTCCAGTATTCTTGCCTGGAGAATTCAATGGACAGAGGAGCCTGGTGGGCTACAGTCTGTGGGGTCACAAAGAGTCCAACACAAGTGAGCCCACACATGATGCTAAGAGGAGGAGAGCACGTGACTTTCAAGTGAGTCTCTGTTGGGAGACGGTAAATAAATTTCAGTCTACTTATTGCAAGATATCATATTACAGTTTGGATGAATGAATGAGACTCATGTATTAATATAGATAAATTAAGAAAATATGTTCGAAAGAAGAGCAAATTTAAAAGGACGCTACATGTAATATTTTAAAACACACAAAAAATTTGACACATACACATATATGTGTGCTACCCTGGGGGCTCAGTGGTAAAAAAAAAAGTTCCTCCTGCCAAAAAATGCAGGAGATGTGGGTTTGATCCTTGGGTCAGTAATATCTCCTGGAGAAGGAAATGGCAACCCACTCCAGTATNCTGAAGCGACTTAGCAGCAGCAACAGCAGCAGCATGTAACTTTAAGCCTTGTCTCCAAAATGATGGAAACAACTTCTAGACTGTGGCTTGTGGATTTTTAAAGCCTAAATGTAAGTAAGAATTGGACAGAAGGGTGGGAATCTCAGCATATGCATGCATGGGTGGAGACAAGATGGAATCCTCCAATCGTTGATATTATGTAATCCCCAACCACAACTTAGGTGTAACCCTGGTGTGCTGGTCAATTGTCTTATTGTTGTGAAATCTATTTCTCCCCCTTCCCTGCTTTGCTCACAGAGAACTACACTTCCCAGACTGCTTTGCCCAGGCTTCTCAGCAACTAGCCAGTCAGAGGAACCAGAGGGTGGGAAGAAGACAGAGACCCTCTCTCTACTTCCTATATGTCTCTGCAACTGGTTCGTTCTCCTCTCGGGGTCTAGCTCCAGCTGGGCGGCCCTCACCCATGGTCGTTGGGAACACCATTAACTCTACTCTTTCTGTAGCCTTAGAGGTGGCATCTCCAAGTGCATGTTTGCCTTCTCACCTCTTCTGAAAGTAAGTGTTAGTTGCTCAGTCATCTCCAACTCTGTGACCCCATGTTCTGTAGTCTCCAGGCTCCTCTGCCCATGGAATTCTCCAGGCAAGAATACTGGAGTGGGTAACCATTCCCTTCTCCAAGAGATCTTCCCAACAAAGGGATCGAACCTAGGTCTCCTGCACTGCAGGCAGATTTTATAACACTGAGCAACCAAGGAAGCTCTCTACTGCCTCTATAACCAATTCCCTGAATTAAGGTCCCTCCACCTAAAGACACCTAGATTGGGACTTCCCTGGTGGCCCAGTGATTGAAAATCCACCTTGCAATGCAGAAGATGCAGTTTTGATCCCTGGTTGGGGAAAAAAAGATCCCACATGCCATGCAGCAACTAAGCCCATGAGTTACAACTACTGGATTGGAGTGCTACAATTGGACAGTCCAGTGAGCCTCATCAAAAGATTCCATGATACAACAGAGATCTCACATGCTGCAACTAAGATCTGATGCAGCCAATAAATACATAAATATCAAAATACATTTATATTTTAAATAAAAAAGACACCTAGATTGGTGTCTGCCTTTCGACGGAAATCTGGCTGAGAGAAGGAAGGAAAAGGGTGAAGCCAACTCCAAATTGACATCACAAATGTCTAACATTCTTTCAACATGAGCATCTTAAGGGAACTAAGTAACTTTGCAGAGGGGGAAATGCTCTATTTCTTTCACTTGAGCTTAAACAATTAGATTAAAATCAGTTTTATGGATATCCTGTGAAAACTGGAAGGGGGAAAAAAAAAAACATTGAAATCTGAACTTTGCTGACACCCTGCTAAGCAGCAATGAATCTGTCCAGGAACATTTACAGCCTGAGAATGGCTTCATTTACTTTACCCACAATTGTACTGGTTTTAATATGGCTTAGTTAGTTTGCCTGAAACATTTCTACTGAAAAAAATGGTTTTGATGCTTCTCCCCAACTGAGAAAACTGCTCCTTTCATTCTCAGTGTAGCTGACCTTGGAATGAGCACTTCAATGAGTCTGTGTAGTCTCCTCTCCTAGAGGGTGGGGCACAGACATGCAATTCAAGGAGCTCTGAAGCCTGTGGCTTATGTATAATGGGTGAAGTTCAAGGGTGACACTTCCTGAGCCCAGATCCCAGTCTTCTATCTAGGAAATCTTGCCGAATCACCAAAAGCTGGAAATCCAGTGGGCTGAGAAATTACTAGAAACAAGACAAGACACAAACACCTTTTCATTTTGTTTCTGACACATACCCATCAGCTGCGTACTCAAAACTTCAGAAATAATGTAAAATGGGAGCAAATGCATCCTCCTATCCCATTATTCACCCTCCCTTCACAGTTACCATAAAGATGTCCAATGGATGGATGGACAGATGGAAGGGAGAGTGGATGGATGGATAGATGGATGGACAGATGACTTAGACAACCATAGTCTTGCCCTTTCCTCTCATCGTCCAGGCTTGCCAATCAATGCCTTGGCAAGCCACCGTGTGCCCTGGTGTTAGACTAACTTTCACGTCCCAAGAAACATTTTAGGTCATTTCTGTCTTCCTGATTTGGATTATGAGGTTCTGTCTTCACTTAATGGTCTGATTTACTCCTAAATGTTCACTAATTCCCTTGTACCCCAAACCCCAACTCAAACTTCACTTTCTCTAATTGGTCCCCAATTACTCTCATCCCTGGGGCTTCCCTCATAGCTCAGTCAGTAAAGAATCTGCCTGCAATGCAGAAGCCTACCTACAATCCAGGAGACCTAGGTTCAATTTCTGGGTCAGGAAGATCCCATGGAGAAGGTAATAGCAACCACTCCAGTATTCTTGCCCGGGAAATCCCATGGACAGAAAAAACTTGCAGGCTACAGTCCATGGAGGTGCAAGGGTCGAACAAGACTTAGCAACCAAACCACCAACCACCACCACTCTCATCTTACTGACTTTCTTCTCTGCAATGGATTTCTGATAATCTTCTCAGCCCAGATTGTATTACCTGTTCAAATGACAGCAGCATCCTGAATTATCCCAAGGACTTCATCTTTTCCCTACTCTCGATCTCACATTTTGTGGGGAGAAACCTCAACCCCTGACTCCAAGGTTTGCATCTTATCTACACACTTCTAGGTACACAAGCCCAAAGGTTGACCAACTGAACAAATTCTGAGCCATTTACTGGAAACATTGGGAAAGATGGAAATATTTTCTTCTGTGGGGGTTAAACTGGTAGAATGCAAAATCAGGAGATGTTGGGTACATGACTTGGTGAGAGCCTGCCTGTGCCTGACTGACACAGAAAAAAATCAGTTACAAAATATGAAAGAGAGACTCTTGAGGATATCACATGCATATCTTGATTCAACCTTGCCTGAAGCCTAACTTCTCTCATATTTCCCACTTTATAAACCAATGATTTTTCTCTCTTAAAACCATGTGACACAGGTTTTCAGGAACCTTATCCCAAATTATCTTCACTAAGACATTTTCAATAGCACTTATGAGTACCACAAAGCTTACTTAGTTCTATAACGTCTCATACACTGAACCTTCACGACTTTTTAGTCCTGCTTCTCAAAATAAAGAGACAGCTGGTGAATCATGACAGTTTTGGAGTCCTTTCAATTCCCTGTTTTGGGAAGAAGCAGCCAGAGAGTTAAAGGAGCTTTCCAGAATTAAAGTGACACCTTCTCAGCAACAGAGAGAGTGTACCCTGGGGTGGGGCATGGGGGTGGAAAGGGGTGGAGTGAGGTGGGGTAGGGGCAGGATGCCTCTCTCCCAGGGCCAAGAAACAAAGTCCTAAGATCAGGTCACTGGCAGCAAATTTCGTTATTCAAGGAAATTAACCTTATTTTAACAAGGTTGAGACCCATGAGTCCAGGATCGAAACCAGACAAGGGGGTTTCTGTGAAACTCTGGGCCAGATGACAAGTTCAGAGGACTGAAACAGAGGCCACATTTAAACACACACTGGAACTTAGCCACCCTGGAAAAAAGTTTGGGTGGAGGGAGGGAGAGAACTCAGCAACTGAGAGTTTTCATGGGAGCTCCTGACCCTGCACATGGGACCACTGCAATTAGACCTTCTTAGGCTCCCCTGGAGAAGGAAATGGCAATCCACTCCAGTACTACTGCCTGGAAAATCCCATGGACAGAGGAGACCGGTAGGCTACAGTCTATGGGGTCGCAAAGAGTCTCGACTGAGTGAGGTCACTTTCACTTTAGGCTCCCCTGGGGCTTCCCTGATAACTCAGCTGGTAGAGTCACCTGTATAAATTCCATAAGTCTTCATGATCCTGACTGTTCCTGGGAGCATAAGGGGTCCGTGGGACCTCAAGGAGAGTCTGAAAATCTCTGGTTTTCATGCCAAGACAAACTCACACCAAATTCCTAATATTTGGCTTCCATTTCCATTTACAAATGTTTTCCCAATTCCAAGGGCACATGCCATGTTCCGTGAGACTATTTCACATCTGAAAAGTCTGAAGATCATGCACCCCAGCAAGAAGTGCCTGTTTGAAATGCTCTGCCTGTGGCAGGATTTATTTTTAAAGCAGTGATATTTATAGCCTGATGTCGGCATTAACACGAGCGCTTAAGTAGCCTACAAATGTCAAGATGCCGCTTTCCCAGGAAAGCTCGGATGTGACATGGAGTGAATGAGCGTGGAGCAAATTGAATCATCTCCTCCACATTAGATCAAAGGGGGATCTGTCTTCTGCTTTGGCTTCTGCCCTGCCTGGGCAAAGAAATTAAGGAAAAAGTCATTTCCCTTAACAGGAGTTAACAGCGATGCTTTTAACGTCACGTTCACGGGATCCGGTGTGCCTGGTGGAAATAATGAAGCATTTCTGTGCCCACAATTTCCTTTTACGAGACACCTGGTGAGAAGAACACAGCATTTACTGAGTTCATGTCTTCAAAAACAAGAAAAGAGGCTTTTAAGGCTGTTTGTTTTCCATGCCATATGACTTCCTGTCCTGTCTGTGGAAAGGAGGGCCATTCATAATGAGAATTAGCATGAAAAAAAGCCATGGAAGCTGATATATATTTTAGCCAAAGTATCTTTGTTAATTAATGGCTATTTTAAAACTTTATTTAGTTTTGGCTGAGCTGGGTCTTCAAAGAGGCGAGCCTGGACTACTCTTGAGTTGCCGTGCACGGGCTTCTAGCGGTGGTTTCTCCTGTGGCGGCTCGCGGACTCGAGAGCACAGGCTTAAGAGCTGTGGTGCATGGGCTCAGCTGCCCTGAGGCATGTGGGATCTTAGATCCTGGACCAGGATCGAACCCATGTCCCCTGCACTGGCAGGCAGATTCTTAACCACTGAGCCACAAGGGAAGTACCTCTTCAGTTTTTTAAACTGGAAAAATCTAGGAAGTCAGGAGCCCCTTTAACAATGGAGTTCTCCTGATTCCTGACTTGTCCTTAAGCTACCCGACAAGCTTCTCTCTTGCTCATCTGACCCTGATGGATTCTGAAAACACAGGGACGGTAACATTCAGAGCTATTCATATTAAGATCATCTTGCTGAAACACGATTCTCATCACGCCCCAGGGGTCCCAGACTGCCCAGCCTGGGGATTAAGACTAGACAGGTGCAGGATATATGGTCACCCAGACCTGCCCTCAAATGTCATTTTACCACTTACAAGCTGTGTGCGCTGGGGCGAGGTGTGTGCCTCTCCGAGGCTCTGTTTCCTTATTTATCGAGTGAAGGAAAGCAACCCCAAACTTCCCAAGGTCATTGCAAAGATCAGATGGAATATGAGATTCAAAGTCAACTGCACAGTAATTACCTTTAAAGCAGTTATGGGTATTTGCCATTTTATTTGTTTTCTATTTGTTCCCTCTCCTATTCATCATTCTGTTTCATGTTTCCGCCTCCTCTTCAATGATTTGAATGTATGTTAGCATTCCATGTCATATATTTCTCGGGTGTTTGACTATATATTTTTATATGCCTTTTAGTGGTTGTTCCAGGTGTCTTAATATATGTATTTAAATTAAAATAATCTATCCAGAATCAAATTTTGCCATACCAAGCGAAATGTAGAAACATTACCACCATCTTAGTATCTCCTTTCAGTGTTATGACTGTCCTAAGGATTATTACATCTACATACATTGAAAACCTTCAGTATTATTGATATAATCCTTCTTGAACTGTCATATATATTCTAAAGAACCTAAGAGGAGAAAAATAGCCTATTCTATCTAGCTAGCGCCTTACCATTTCTGTTTCTCTCATTCACCCAATATGTATCAAACACCAACTATGTGACAATTGCTAGCAATACAATATAGACAAGAGAAGTGGTCCTGGCTTGTGTGGAGCTCACCTTCTAGTGGGAATGATTCGTGTTTATCAAATAAGAGTATAAAAATGAAACCTTGTGACAAGTGCCATGAAGGAGACATGTTAAATGCTGAGGTTTTTCTATCACTACCAGATGAGCCCTGGCAGCTTCCCTGGGGAGGGAAAAGATGAGTGGATTTTTTGAGGATGCATAGGAGTTGGTTAGAAGATGGGGAGGGAAAGCATTCTATGCAGAGGGAGTGGTGTGTGCAAAGGCCCTGTGGCAGAAGGGATCAAAGTGAGGTCAAGGGTGAAGGAGGGCTGGTGTGATTGGCCTGGGGAGAGTGAGATGCAGAATACTGAAGGGGAATCAAGGGGGTCAGCAAGGACCAGACCACCTTGAAGGAATGCCATCCTCATTTTCAGAGCCATGGGCAGCCATGCAAGGATGCAAGGATTGGCATCAGAGAATAGCATGACTGGATTTGTGTTTGGAAAGACTGTGGTGTGAAGAAAAGATCAGAGGGGAGCCCAAACCAGCAGGAGGAGGCAGGAAGTTAGGACATGCATGTTATAACCTGAGCAAGAGAGTAGCTGTGTGGTCTCACGCAGTGGTAGTGGAAATGAGGAGAGGTAAATTGGCTTGGGGGCAGAGGGTGGGTATTTGGATGACTTGCTTGAAATCAAAAGGGTTTTTCATGAGTTGTATGACCAGGATGAAGGAGAAGGAACTGCATACCTCCAGATGGAGCAGATGGATGGATGGTGAAACCAGGAAACAGAATCCGATTGGGCTTCTTATTCCAAGATCTGTGGATTTGTGTTGAAATGGAGTTTACTCCTGGACACGTGCTTTCATTCATCCCAAAACAATTGCTGGACACTTACCCTCTGCATGCGTACCTGCTAAGTCACTTCAGTCATGTCCAACTCTTTGTGACCATATGGACTGTAGCCTGCCAGGCTCCTCTGTCCATGGGGTTCTCCAGGCAAAATACTGGAGTGGGTTCCCATGCCCTCCTCCAGGGGACCTTCCTGACACAAGGATCAAGCCACGTCTCTTATGTCCCCTGCATTGGCAGGCAGGTTCTTTACCACTAGCGCCACCTGGGGAGTCCCCACTTACTCTGTGCCTGATGCTTAATGCTTGGAATAAAATAACAAACGAGTCAAAGATCATCTCTGTTCTTAACAAGCTTACATTCTGCTGGGGAGGGGTATGCAGAAAATAAACAGGGAATCTGGCAAATAAATAAGGATTTCAGAGAAGGATAGAAGAGGATGAGAAAGCAAGGTGGTGTGTAAGGGAGACAGGCAACAGTGGAAACTCTATTCGAGTCAGACAGGGTGATGGTATTTTAGCTGAGACCTGTATGATGACCAGAAGCTGGTCAAGCAGCGTTTCGGGGGAAGCTCGTGGAAGCAGGAAGCAGGGACCAGCTCGGTATGTGTCCACTGTCTGCACCACCCCCTGGGGCAGGGTTGGCGAGATGTGGGGGAAAGGGCAGATATGCAACATGAGGTGGTGGCCCTGTGTGGGTTCAGTTCTGCCTCCCAAATGGATGTATTGAAGCCCTCATTTGACTAGATGTGACTCATTTTTAAATGATCACATGAATGATCCACTTCTGGTGAACATCATGGCTGTTTATCCCAGTATGGCTGATGCTACAATAAAGATCGTGGGGCACATTATGGGGCTTTATGTCTTATGTGGATTCCCAGAAGGGAGACTGCAAGAAAAGATGATGCACAAGCTAGGACTTCCCCGGTGGTCCAGTGGTTAAGAATCCACCTGCCAATGCAAGGAACACAAGTTCGATCTCTGCTCTGGAAAGATTCCACATTCTAGTGAGGCTATTAAGCCCAAGTGCCACAACTACTGAGCCCACGAATTGCAACTACTGAAACCTGCACACCAAGACCCCGTGCTCTGCAACAAGAAAAACCAGTACAATGAGAAGCCCACACACTGCAACCAAGAGAAGCCCTTGCTCGCCGCAATTAGAGAAAGTCTGCATGCAGCAACGAAGAGTCAGTGCAGAAAAAAAAAAAGTATGCATAACGTAAAAGAGTATGCGTAAACTGCCCACGGACTTCCCTGGTTGCCCAGATGGTAAAGAATCTGCCTGCAATGCAGGAGACCTGGGTTCAATCCCTGGGTTGCGAAGATGCCCTGGAGAAGGGAATGGCAACCCACTTCAGTATTCCTGCCTGGAGAATCCCCATGGACAGAGGAGCCTGGCAGGCTATCGTCCATGTGGTTGCAAAGAGTTGGGCACAACTGGGAGACTGACTACAACCCAGAAAGGCTGCAGCAATTCACCTCCAGCCGGCATCGTGCAAGTCCACTTGCTCCCTGTTCCGTGCAGGCCCCGGGCACTGTCTCTCCTAAAAGTTTATTAATCTGATGGAGGTATCTGCATCTCGCTGTCATTTTAATTTGCATTTTCCTGATGATCGGTGACACGGAACACCTTACATGTTTAGCAGCTCAGAATTCTGATGGGCTGGCTGGGGCTCCCAGCAGAGAACAAAGAACTAGGCTGCCTGCTACACAGAGAAAGTCATCAATTCCATGGTGGGGGCAGAGAAGGTCCAAGTCTCAGAATGAGACCAATTCCTATCCTCTTGCTGAATGCAAAGAAGACACGTACGTGTGTGTGTGTGTGTGTGTGTGTGTGTGTGTGT